>OV651824.1:41152347-41614863 GCA_927349885.1 Psylliodes chrysocephalus
AAATTTGGAAAGAAGAAAATCAACCTTCTACTAGCGATGTTTCTCGTAAACTTTTTAATAAAAATACACCGGATTATCAAGATGTAGCAGCAATTTCTGCTAATTGTCCCCTTCAGGAAATTGAAAATGAGGCTACTATAAATTCTTAGGTGTATAACCTAAAAACCCTTCTGTAAGAAAATGCAGAATCTCCTGAAAGTTTTGAAGATACCGAATTTATTCATCATTTTGTGGAAGAACTAGTGATAGAGAAATAATAGAAAAATGTGGGTAAATACCCACATTTTTCTATTATTTAAATAAACAAACTGGTTCCTGGATCCCATATAATGGCAGATAGGGGTTTCAGAATATTTAGCTACTTGAAAACATGGGATGCACTTTAGTAAAGCAACACCTAGTGTATCACAGAATGAAAAAAGTTCTCCAGAAGATGTACAATTAAGTAAAAGAATAGCATCTCTAAGAATACATGTGGAAAGAGTTATAAGAAGGGTTAGTTAATTTAACAAGTTAAAACCACATTCGTGTGTGAATTTTAAGCAAGTACATTTACTTAGTAATATCTGCATAATTGCTTGTTAACTTACAAGAACCTATTTTGTAAGAGTAAATATTAATTTAATAAATTTTGTTTGTTTGTTTTTTTAATTTAATTTACCTAATTATCACATTTCAGGGATTATAATGAGTTTTTAAACAGCCAATGTAATTTTTTATAAAATTTTAACTTTTCGAACAAATCAAAGAGGAATGAGTACCTGTATATGCATAGATTTTTTGGGACTAAAACTACCAAAACAAAGGCACCAATTTACAGCAGTTTAAAATGAAACATTTTGACAAAAACGCCTATGTCACAGTGATAAATATTAAAAACAACCAAGTTCAGTTGAATGTGGTAGCAAAGTCTATATATTCCAATAAATCGGGTAACTACATGTGGTATCACTGGTGATAAATTTAAAAATATCACAATTCTTGCCACCTCTTTCAAAAAACCAGAAAGTGTGCCTTCTTATCAATCCTTTATGAAAATGACAACAGTGATAAATGTGAAAAAAAAATTTAATGTTGCTATTCGTTATTACGATAGTAAAACATGTTTGCAGTTCCATTTATTTTTTATGAAAATCTAAGTAAAAACAACCAATGTCAAAGGGTTATAATTTTTTTTCTGTCGAACCAAATATATCACAAAATTTAAAAATTGATCATAGGTCAAGCTAAAGTAATACCTTTATTGATAATAGCATTAAAAAAGGAGAAAGAATAATATTGACTTAAGTTATTATTATTAACATTGGTGATTTTTAATAAAAACTCTTCAATTATTGTTTACAAACAAAAATATAAAAATCTGTGAAAATTTTATTTATTAACCATTTAATAAAAAATGAGAAAAATGAAGTAAAAAACAATTTATTTACAAATAAAAAATATATATACAAATCCTAAGAATATAAAAGTACTGATTTATTTTCCTGTAGTGGATAAAGAGGTGTCTTTAACAATCTAGCCAAGTGTACATCAATATTTACGCATTTTGATAAATTAGAGCCTTTCCAATAACACTGAATAGATGTTACAGATGGTTCCTCACTTCTTCTATGAAGCCACATATTTACAACCAACTGAAAAAAATAAAAGGGTTATATATGCAGTTACAAAATAACTATATAACCAGCTACAAAATGCCTTTATTTTATGTAACACGACGAGCAGAGCTTTACTAGCTCTGAACGAATCCAATAAAGAACCTCGGATTTTCAAAACTTAAAAAAAAACAATCTCACCACATTTTCACATTTTTGAAATATTATAGAGCTTTTCGAAAAAAATTGCTATTTTTAAAAATACAATTTTTTGTTTAAACAGCTATGTCTCATTTTAGGCTATTGAGTATTATAAAATAAAAAATTACGGGATGCTTTGTTAGCTTCAAACGAATCCAGCAGAGCACCCCAGTTTTTTTTTAAACCACACCACGTTTTTTGGCTCCTACAATATTATAAAATATTCGAAATTTGGCATTTTAAAAAAAATTCGCAATTCCTTGCTGACTTCAAAGTTTTTTTCTGACTTACCACATTTTTAGGATTTTAAAACAGCCTAAACATGTGTCATAAGTAGTTGTTTTTATATATAAAAAAAAAAAAATAAAAAAACTGAAGTGTCCTGCTGACTTTGTTCCAACAAAGCACCCTGTATTATTTAAAAATAGCAATTTTTTTAGTAAAGTTTTACAATATTTCAAGAGTCTAAAAATATTATAAAAATGGGGTGTGGTTTTTAGAAAAAAGCTTTAAAAAACCGAATTGCTCTGCTGGCTTCTTTCGAAGGTTAGCAAGCACCATGTATTTTTAAAAATATAATATTTCAAGTGCATAAATATATGGTGTTGCTGTTTTTACAGAAAAAACTTTATAAAATAGAGGTGCTTTGCTGACTTTGTTCGAAGCTATAGAGCATTTTAAGTTTTGCAAAGAACGAGGAGCACAAAATTTTTGAAAAGGGTATAAAAATAGCCTAAAAATATGGCATATTTTTTAACTCAAAATTTCATAGGTGCTCTGCAGCATTCTTTGGTATCATAATTATTACTAGGTTCACTAACAAAATCTGTTTCTAGATTATTTTAACACTGCGATTACAAAAAATGTCTATATGTCAAAATTAGAAAAAAAATATTTATAGGAATAAAGGGCCTTATACACTGTTTATTATATGTAATATAAAAACAAAAAAGCATAATAAATATTACAAACCTTGACATGCAGCATATCCTAAGCATATTGTGCACTAAAAATTTCATTTTTGTTAATTACAACGCAACCACATCAGAAGGTTTTTTGCCGTACTTTATGTTAAGGTGTAATTTGTCTCCTTCTCTCTTATGGAAAAAGAAATTATCCCCATATTCTTGCTTGGCAGATCTAAAAATAAAACCTGAGATAAATATGTTTTACTTGCTCCACATAAACTGTAACTACCTACTATTAAAACAAAGTCTTACCTTTCTGACTTTTGTAAACTGAGTATTGTTAAAAAATGCAGTAATCATCTCGGTAATCATATTTTCGTTTACAATGGGTAAAACACTTGATTCAACTTTTATAAATCCAGCTGATTCATATTAATAATAAAATTAAACCAAAACAAAAAACTAAGGTTAGATGTTACTGATGTTAGGTGGTGTCAATTTTAATGTCACTTAGATGTGCGTTCACTTCGACATTCTGTGTGTTGGTTTGTTCGTTGGCTTGGTTTTGTATAACAAAAAAAACTTCGACACAAGATGATTGGTCTATTCCCGATGACGTATAATTTCAAATTTTAAATTTCAATTGGCTTAATTTAAAAACTTTTGGCTTTTTTAACAAACTGACTATTTAGAATAACTTGTATAGCGACTAACTATTACAATATAATTTATAAAACAGTATATCTCACATGTGAACATGGCCCATTGTATATTTTGTATTTTTCAAAGAATTTTATCCAAAATATCATTCATTACTTTTCCAATAACGCTTTTCCCGTGCCGAAATATACTATTCCCGAAGATTCGTTGATTCAATACACGTAAAAACCGAAAATCGTCCAATTTTTTCTCATCCGCGCATACGTTGACCCGATTTTAGGTTTTTCCGTTTCGCCAGATAGCAGCTATCAATCACCCTTGTATTTTTTTTGCAGGTCTCCTGGTGGAGAGAAGGGAATCTTGTCACTGATGAAACGGAGTATTTTTACGATCGACGGAAATCCCAGAACGTCCTTAAAATTGACAAACTCACTCGTTCACACCTTCTGGCGATATACAGGTAATTTACATTTTGTTTTTATCTTTGTTTGCCAAACACGCTATTCGTCAAAAATGTATTTCAAATTGAAAAAGTGGCGTAAATTATTCACTGTCTTTTTTCAAATGTGAAAATAGAAGGTCAAATAATATGCTTCGCAGATGATACAGTTACTGGTTATTCTACAGGGTGTCTAGATAATGCTAGCACAAATGCATGAGGCTATAGTCTATTTTTATGTATGAGAGAGTAATAAAACAGCATTTCTAATGCAAAACTTAGTACGGTCATTTTAAATATTTTTACAGAATAATCTAAATATTTCCTAAAATTGTAATAAATGTACCTGAGCTATTACAAGTTTTGGGTCTTTTATTGGTCCTTTATAAACATAAGCTGTACAGAACAATAGAAAAAGGTTTGGACAGGCCAAAAGCCCTGTGTATTAAAGATTACATAGCCGTATCTTAAGATTATTTTCAATAAGTACCTATTTGCCAATTTTGTTTTATTTTAATTCCAAGAATTTCTTACAGTAATCGAATTATAAGTAGATAAATACCTTCCCAACAAATTTCACCGAAAATGCGAGGTTTTCCATTTAGTAAGGAGGTTGTGTATTCTTGACAGTTTACTAAATGTCGTTTAGTTGCAACTTGCAAGGTGCAGTGTGAATTCTAGTGTGATCATGGAAAATTTTGGAAAGGCCGCGTAAACGACAAAAAATCGGTCCTTTAACAGTGAATGAAAAAACATTAATATTTAATTGTTTTAAATCATTTACAGACAAACATTTATGTAAAAGTGTTGATGACACAGTGGAATTAGTTATTAGTACGCTTGGTGTTGGGAAATCTACGATTTACAGAGTTGTTAAAGAAGAGAAATGTGGCGAGTTTCAAACAGCACGTAAAGCTCCAGGAAAATCAAAATTTCAATTAGAAAATCTTTTGAAAGAAAAACTTCGACGGAAAGTGCATGCGTTCTTCTTTAGAAAAGAATTTCCGACAGTAGACAAAGTTCTTGCCACGGTTCGAGATGATAAGGATTGCCCTGAAATGAGTCGAAGCACAATATGGAAACTTTTAAAAGAAATAGGTTTTCTATGGAAAAAGCATTCCAGAAAGTCTATTTTAATAGAAAGAAGCGATATTGTAGTATGGAGAAGAAATTACCTGAGGACTATAAAAGAAATGAGAAACCAAAGAAGAAATATATTTTATTTAGATGAAACATGGATCAACGAGGGACATAAACCAAATAAATTTTGGCAAGATGAAACTATTACAAGTCGAAGACAGGCTTTTTTAAATAATTTATCTACTGGTTTAAATCCACCATCAGGAAAGGGGCGCAGACTAATAATAGTACACATCGGTAGTTCAAACGGTTTTGTTAAAGGTGGTTTTTTGACTTTTGAATCTACTCGTACCGGTTGAATCTACTCGTACCGGTGACTACCATGAGGACATGAATGCTGATGTCTTTAAAGCGTGGTTCGAACAAATTATATATCTTCTTTCTCAGAACTGTATAATAGTAATGGATAATGCAAATGATGTTAAACAGTTGTTTTTGGAGGCTGTAAATAATGTGAAGCACGAAAACTGGGAAAAGGCAGTAAATCATACGATTAAAGAAGAAGAGAAAATGTGAAAGTTGGACAATATTACTGATGAAATGATCGAGCCACTCATTGTAAATATTGGTTGCGACAGTTCATCTTCTGATTTCGATTCTGATTTGGATTTGTAGGTAAGAAGTAGTTTTTATATTAAAATTATTATTTATGAACGTAACGTTGTTCAAAAGTCAAAGTTTAAACCCTTATACCTACATAACCAGTTTGACACAATGTTCTTAACATACCTTGTGGAAAAATAAAACATTTTAGAAAAAATTGCACTTTTTTACCTTCAGCTGTTTAGAAGTTATAAGCAGGTTAATTAGGTGAAAATATAAGTGTATACTCGAGGAATAACTTCAAAAAATACTACTAAAAGAAGTGTTACGCCTATGGATTACGAACGCTTTATTATTTTAATACTCTCTCATACATAAAAATAGACTATAAAATATGAGGTAGTCAAAAAGTTGATAGTTTCTACATTACATGGTGTCAAAGTTATAAGTTTTTTATACATTTTTTGTAAATATGTATCTTAATAATAGCTTGATTTGCACGAAATTGGATAATAAAAGGTTTTTGGATGAGAAATCGAAATCTGAACATAGTTATGATGTACACTGCAGAGGGCGCTATGAGAATATAAACATTTACAAAAATATAGAAAAAAAAAATAACTTTTACACCTTGTAATTTGGAAACTATTAACTTTTTGACTAACATAAATTAGGCTAGACCTGGTAGCAGCCCGTGACTAAAATATTGGTGGTTTACAATGGTATTATATATCTTTCTAAAACACTAAAAGTTTTTATCTACATCTGTACCAAGATCTATATTTTATCACTGGCTAGAACCTCATATTTTATATTAATGAATTTATACTAGCATTGTGTACAGATTTTTTAGGTATATCAAAGTAATTCATGAAAGCATTAGCCAAGCAAGAGACTAGTAAAATTTCAGATTGGTTTAATCACAAATTGTTAACTGTCAAACTAGAAAAAAATCATTATTTTATACCTTTTGATTGATGATTGGATATCTGACTGCAGTTTTCAATTCTGATAAATTTTTCTTAATTTTTTTTTTGGTATTGTTAACATTGTTGCATAAAATTCATATTTTTTGACATTTTTTGTACATAAATAAAATAAATTCAATGCCTGATAATTGTATATTAGTTTTTAAACCACGAACCAAAACTTTTTATAAAGAATAACTTTTTTTATAAAACTAATAATAAACACAGTAGATGGGAAATGGGCGCGCAAAAGGAGCCAAATGAGAAGGCATGCTTTTTCGGGCGACCATCTACCCATTTCGTACCCATTTCCCATCTACTAAACAAGTTTCCCACTTAGTACTGACTTAAGTATATCATATTTTTAATATTGTTAAATTTTTTTTTTCAGTTGCGAAGCGAGCAATAGCCGTCTTCAACCACCTTTGGTAGTGCGCACTGCCATTGACATGTACCTGAGACCTCTCGAAGTCACTCTTATAGGAAATAATCCGGAATTTAGTAGCGAAAAACGATACAATATCACTTGCAGTTGTCGCGGATCCAGACCTCCAGCTATCATCACATGGTGGAAGGTAAGTACAACAAAAATTCAACTTATACTCAGCCTTACTGTTTACTGTATACTCGCGTATTACGTGCTACATTTTTGTTCGAATAATAAATGCTATTAAGGTGACCAATTTGTTTATATTGAAAAGACGAAAATATTTAAGAAAAAAGTACAATGTAGATAAATGAAATTTTGTTAATTCAAACAAAACTATAATAATTATGTTGACATATCTTTTACATATTTGATTAAATGAATATTTTTCCATTGAATTTGAATTTTGAAAATGCTTCGTTTTCAAAATACAGGATGTTTAAAAAAAAATGATTTTTCGTAAATATATTAAATTTCCTTTTACCAACTTTATTTTAATTTTACTGTGTTAATGGAGTTAATTTACCTCTCAACTTGATTAAATTCAGTGGTATCTCAAGTTTTTTTGCCCAGGTATATGCAATTACTCGTATTTTTTTTTAGAAAACTAAGCAAGATACGAAAAAGTATTTTAGTTGCTTAATCGGAAAAAAATTAAAAATTACAAAAAGTAAATATGGTACATTTTTGTATTAAAAGTATTCGTTAAGGTGCCCTTGGAACGCCACTGGGCTTAATAGGTTTATTAATTATAATAATGAGTTTATTTACACTAGTTTACAAAATATAATAATACAATCTTAAGATAGGTATAAATAAATGAAAAGAAATCGATAAGTGAATTTTTCACTTGTTTCCAGTGGCGGCTCGTGGGGTGGTTCACAGTGACAATATAAGTATCAGTACAGATGTATAAAAAAACTTTCAGTGTTTTAGAAAGTTTATAACATACCTTTCTAAAACACTGACAGTTTTTTACCTATATCTGTACCAGGATCTATATTCTGCTACTGTGAACCCCCAAAATTTTGGTCACGAGCCGCCCCTGCATTTCGATACAATAACAATCACAAATAAAATAGAAAAACATAAAATAAATAAACACAAATACAGAAAAATGATAAATAATAAAATTACATAGATCAGAAAGTGTTAGTATAGCTTAATATGTATATAAAAATATAGATACAAAAATTTAGATAAATACAAAACAAAAATAGTATTATTAAAGCTCAAAAAGTGGAAGATTTAATATATATGTTACGGTTAAAGTGTTTACTTGGCTAGTTTGTAGACTAGCTGGATAGGATACAAACTATCCAAATGTCCTGCTATTTTAATGGAAAATTATATTTCTACTAAAATAGCTATGAATATTGGTTGGTTTGTATACTAACCAGCTAGTTTACAAACTATACAATATTTATCGCCAAAGTACAAACCACAAAAAAAGTACACAAACTAACCGGTATTTTCGGCTAGTTTACAAAATATCCAGAATATCTGGATAAAGTGTGAACTTATTATTCGTAGTAATACATAATAACCAGCTCGTCGGTTAACATGTAAACTGACCAATCTGCTTTGGTTAATTTATTAGAAAAGTGAGTTTATAGTTATGGCAATTGTGTATTATTATTGTTTACTCTTACTGTGGTGTCTTGTAAAATTGGTTTAAGAAGAGGTATCTGGTTATTAAAAATTAATCAACAACAATAATTTAAAAACCAACTTTTGGAAATTTACGAGCAAAAGTGGCAAAATTCAAAATTAATGAATGACAGTGATTCTACCCAGACAGCACACTTCGTCCAATGGACGATCACTTTATATCCATTTGAGGGCCAGAACATCCATATCCGTATTCAGACATCTAGTGTACGTCTATTTAATGATCATTAATTTGATAATACCCAAAGGACGTCAGTTTTTAGACTTAATTTTAAGTTTAGTATTATTTTGACGTCCAGTGGACGTCCATCTTAGGTCATTATTTATTTAGCCTACCAGATAATACCCATCTATATACACTGCCTTTTTTTAAATAGAATTGCTCATTAAAAATTGGCAAATTGAATCTATTACATTTCATTCTATTAGCGGAAGTTTGAAACCTTATTCTATTAATACCGTATGTAGTAAGAATTTTTGCAAGTGGTTCCTTGGTCGAGGGCGCCTAGCGCTTGAAACCCTAGAACAGTGGTCGCCAACCTGTCGATCGCGAGCTACCGGTAGCTCGCGGAGGCAATTCTGGTAGCTCTCACAACGATTTTAATTTAAAAAATACAAACTGCAAAAATCAGAGAAGCTTCCGAAAATTCCACAAAAAAATCTAATTGTCATAATATTAAACATAAACAGCGGCAACGTTGCGGTGAGCGATCTGCCGCTGATGCCATCAAGCTAGAATCGGCTAGAACCAACCAGCCGGACCAGCGCGTTAGTGTTCGAGAACGATCAAGATTGCTTTGAACGGGATAAATACACACGGCGCAGCGACATTGCGCTTAGTTTAAAACTGAACGCGTAACCAACGTCCAGCGGTTGGGTTAGTAGAGAACAACAAAAAATAATATTATGGCAAGCAGTTGTAAGAAGGTAAAGACATACCACTTTCATTCGAAATGGGAAGAACAATACTTTTTTACAGAAGTTAAAGATAAAAATGTGTGTTTGTTATGTAATACTTCGGTCTCCGTTGCTAGAAAAGGAAATATTGAGAGACATCATTAAACTGTACATTCTAATTTTGAAAAATCATTCCCATTACATTCTGCCACCAGAAAGGAGAAACTGAAACAGTTAAAAAAGCAGTTAATTGGACAACAATCAATATTTTTAAGAACAGTCGACAAAAATAAAGCTGCACTGAAGCATTGTACCGTGTGTCTCAGATAATTGCACAAAAAAAGAAACCTTATGAAGACGAGGAAATGATAAAACAGGCATTTTTAGAAGCTACTGATTCGTTATTTGCCAACTTTAGAAATAAAGACGAGATAGTTTCAGCTATAAAATCTATGCAACTTTCTGCTAATATAGTGATGAGACGTGTAGAAGTAATGAGCAATGATATTTTTTTACAGTTAAGAACTGACTTCAGTTATCTAAGTCAGTTTATTTTTCACTTCAACTGGATGAATCAACAGATGTCGTTGACACTGCCCAAATGGCCGTGTTCGTCAGGATGGTTTTTAGTGATTTTACGATTAAAGAAGATATTTTGAAGTTTATTCCATTAAAAGGACACACTACTGGACAGGAGTTGTTTTCTCATTTAAAAGATATTATTTCTTCCGAGAAAATTCCAATATCGAAAATGGTAGGCTTGACAACCGATGGCGCTCCAGTTATGGTGGGTTCTGATAAGGGTCTGGTGGCGTTGTCATAAAGATGAAACTTTTCCCCAATTTCTCTGTTATCACTGCATTATCCATCAGCAAGCATTATGGGGAAATTTCCTGAAACTAAACAACGTTATGAAACTGGTGGTAAAAATTGTGAACAAGATTAGAGCTCAAGCGTTACAAAGATTATTTAAAACCTTGGCCGATGAAGTTGACTGTCAATACGGGGACCTACTCCTTTACTCTGAAGTCCGATGGTTAAGTAGAGGACGGGTGCTGAAACGTTTTAATGATATCCTATCTAGCATAGTTCAATTTTTCAAACAACGCGATGAACCGACTCCGGAACTAGAAAATTCAATCTGGCTTAGAGATTTTGGTTTTTTCTCGTGGACATTACAGAGAAATTAAACGAACTTAATTTGTAGCTTCAGGGGAGAGACAAAGAACTAGCGGAAATGATTTCTGATATAAAAGTATTTATTAAAAAGCTGGAGTTTTGGGAACAAAACCTAATTAACAGCGATGCCAAGCATTTTCCTATTATTTCAGAAAAAATATCTCAAAATCCATTAGAACCCTATGGCAGCAAATATCATGTAGGAATAGTTTCTACCCTGAAGAATAACTTCAAAAATTGTTTTAAGGATTTCAACGAAATGGCTTGAGTAGCGCAGTTTGTATTATGTATTACCAGTTAAATAATAAAATAAATACATATAATGATAAATTAACTGCATATTATTTCATTTAGGTTGCGTTACGTGGCTTCCGTGTGGGTAGCTCGCTGTTTATTCCAAAATTAACAAAGTAGCTCAACACATTGAGAGGTTTGCGACCACTGCCCTAGAACGACAATGAACGTGTCGTGAGTTTAATCCCTGCTTAGGTTAAGTGATTTTTAATAATAAAAAAAATTATAAATGGTGTATAGCGGGTTTCGAAAACAATAAATAAATTATTAATAATATAAAATAGTGTGTGGTGAGTTGCGGTTTATAGATAATCGAACCATCTTATATAATTTTACACAAAAAATCTGAAAAGATTATTTTACGTTTGAGTGAATGTTATGATGCGATTAAAGCTGCCCACCACAGAACTGGGCATGGATGTCGTCAAGCAACTACAAAATTATTAAATGAAATGTACTGTAACTATAACACAGGAAACGGAAAAAGTATTTATTGAAACTTGCAAAACCTGTCAGCTCAAACGGAACAAAACTAAAAAAGGTATTGTTGTGAAACCAATAATTGTATCAAATCATTTAAACTGTCGGTGCCAAATCGATCTTATCGACAACCTAGACCAAATGGTGACTTCAAGTTTATTTTTGCCTATTAAGACCACCTAACCAAATACGTCAGGTTGAGAGCGCTGAAAACAAAGAAGGCTAGAGAAGTAGCTGAGCACCTATTTAAAGTATTTGTAGACCTAGGAAGTCTGTTGAAGAGCGTCAACGGTCGAGAATTTGCAAACGAGGTAGGTATTTTTTCAATATGTAGGTACAGAGTGGCCAAATAACAAATAAAATTTATTCCAAATTCCTAAAATAAAATTATTTAAACAATCAATAATCTGTATTTAAATATAACTCGTATGAATGAAGTACCTAAGGCAAAATCGAATAGGTGGTTCAGTGGTCACTTGCCATGCGGGCGGCCCAAACTCGATTCACAGCCGATCCATTTCTTTTTTATTTTTTAAGTTTAAATGCCAGTATATTTATTTTTGTTGGAAAAAATTATTCAATTAAATAGTGGATAAACTAAATTAACCAAAGAGGATTGGTGAGTTTACATACTAACCGACGAGCTGGTTATTATGTATTACTGCGGATATTAAGTTCACACTTTATCCAAATACTGTGGATAGTTTGTAAACTAACCAAAAATCGGTTAATTTGTGTATAATTTTCTTGTGGTTTTTACTTTAACGATAAATCGTGTATAGTTTGTAAACTAGCCGGATAATATACAAACTAACCAACATTCATAGCTATTTTAGTATAAATATGATTTTCCATCAAAATAGCAGGACATTTGGATAGTTTGCATGCTATCCAGCTAGTCTATAAACTAGCCAGGTAAACACTTTAACCGTAACATATACAAATAGAGAACGCTGGATCTAGGAATTTTTATTGACTGCCGAGTTTGTTCAAGTCTCGGTTCAAGTAGGTATGATTTCAAATATTTTATGCGGATTGGTTATTACTCTTAATTCCAGTGGAATTGTATTAAACAATTTTGAGCTTATGTATGTACAGGAACGCTGCCAAATTGATTTTTGCATATAGAGTAAATATATATTTGTTTTTGACATAATTGACATCATTCAAATCTTAACCTATTTAATTCGCCAAAATATGATGTGCGTGTTTTTAAATGACCTTTACTTAGCTAAATAATTAAATAATTTTTTATTGAATTAGAAAAATGAAATGCTTTATTTGTAATATCACTAATAGCAAGGAGAAAGTATTATCGTTTAATGCTGATACATTTCAAAGATCAAAATCATTTCAAGTACGGTGATTTAATATTAATACCTGAACTTCAAAAATCTGCAGGTTATCATTTGATATGTTACCGTAATCTGGTTGCTGTAAAAAAATCTGTGGTTGACGAATTTAATAGCAAATTCTTCAAAGAAAAGGTCAGGTGTTTTTTTGGAGCTGGTTTACTTCTTCTTTGTCGGCATGGTCATCCTCAAAAGGCGCCAGCCGGTTTTGGTGCACTACTTTCGGTTTACCGTTTGGGATCTTACTTATACGGTAAATGACATCGTTCATTTTTTCTTGATGAGGTACGGACCTTTCCAAGATCTTTGAATCTTAGGTGAATAACCCATAAATCTTAGGTGAATAATCCTTGAAATATCCTTCTGTGACTTGAGCATTGAATCGCTTCTTCATTCTGTCGTGAGTGATTTGAAGATCAAAGTGAACTAACTCATGTATGCCGTCCACTTTTTTTCGTAGCTGAATCACATAATATCCACCGGCTATGTCTTATCCAAACTCGAGTTCACACGGTAGTCTCATCTCATCTCAACAGTAACTTTTTCTGGTGTTTGGCCTGTATATTTATTGACAGCGGATCTACATGTCATTGCGAAGAACGAAAGATACTGATCCCAATCTCTCTGATGGTTGGAAACCACTTTTGATAGGTATTTGCCAATTGTATTATTCATTTATTTAACCATTCCATCCGACTATGGGAGCAATCAATGCTGTAGTTCTGGTTTTCTTCATGCCTAGTCTATCACATATTCCTTGGAAAAGCTGGCCTTCAAAAGTTTTGCTTTGGTCACTGTGGATATGCAAGGGCATTCCAAATTTACTTATAAATTATTTTACGAGGATATATCAGTATATAACGAGACTGGTGCTATAACTTCTCAAAAAATGAGACATGAAAGCCTTATATTTAATGTACTACCCCGCAAGTAAACTTTGATTTAACTTTTGACATTTGTTACAAATTAATTATTGAATTGTCAGTGTTTTGCGTACCCATCGAAAAATTAAAGTGGAGCAAAGATACGCGATAAAATTTTGTGTTCGATTGGGTAAAACACCAATTAAAACTTTTGAAATGATTAAAGGTGCATATCTAGATAATAGTTTATCACGATTTAGAGTGTTTGAGTGGCATAAAAAGTTTAAAGACGGTTGTGAATCAGTTGAAGATGAACCTCGTCCCGGTCGACCACAAACTGCGAGAAATGACACAAAAATTGCAGAAATTAACGACTTGATACAAAATGATCGCCGGATTGGCATAAAACGAATTTCTGACATTGTTAATTTGTCTTACGGTACCACTCAAAAAATTATTCATGACGATTTAGAGTACCGGAAGATCGCGGCAAGATGGATTCCAAAAGTGATGACCGATGAACAAAAAGCGAATCGAGTGACAATTTGTCAGCAGTGGAACAGGCAATTGCAACGTAACCCACAGTTTTTAAATAATGTGGTTACATGTGACGAAAGTTGATTTTATCATTACGATCCTGAATTGAAGTCTCAAAGTATGCAATGGAAGCATAAAGGCAGCCCAAGACCGCAGAAGGTCAAAACTGCTAAAAGCGCTGGTAAAGTTATACACCTGATTTTTTTTGGTAAATTTGGAGTTATTTACGATCACATTGTACCTAGAGGATATACAGTAACAGGGGAGTATTAATCTAATGTATTTCGAGGACCCTTAAAGGCAAAATTAAAGAAAAAAGGCCGCTTTATCAGGACTTTGGCTGGACGCTGCATCACGACAATGCTCCGGCTCATAGATCAATGATTTGCCAACGAACAATTGAAGAATTAGGGGTTGAAATTATAGTTCATCCCCCCTACTCTCCTGACCTTGCTCCATGTGACTTCCATTTATTTCCTGAAGTCAAAAAAGAATTGAGAGGTAGAAGATTTGAGTCTGATTTAGAGCTCAACAACGCTGTGATGGGTATACTAAACATACTATCAAAAAATGGTTTCTCAGAAGTTTATGATAAGTGGATAAAGCGATGGGATAAGTGTATTCAACAGAATGGAGAGTACTTCAAAGGATAGTTGTTGAATTTTTTTAAATAAATGTTTCGTTGTTATACTATAGCACCAGTCTCGTTATTTTCTGATACATCCTCGTATTAACACGTCTGCAACAGTTGCAGCCTCTTGATTTGGAATAGCGTACACTTCGTGAAATAATCCATAATCGCCATAATGTATTTATTACCATCCTCGGTCATGGGCAATGGTCCAGCAATATATAAGGCAATCCTTTCAAATGGACTACCGACGTTGTACTGCTTCAATGGAGCCTTTTTTTTTTAGTTGGGGTCCATTACTCATAGCACAGGTGGTACATTTCTTACACCAGTCCTTTATATCATCGAAATTGTTCAACCTTTCCCGAACTCTCTGAAGGGTTTTCTTAACACCGAGGTGTCCTTTTGATGGACTGTCTTGTAACTGACGAAGTACTTCGGATACTCTAGTCTTTGAAATGACCAACTCTCTTCTATTTTCGGAATCATCATCATTATCTAGTACTCGCGTTAATAAATATCTTCCCGGATAAAAGAGTGTCTCTGAACCCAATATGACATAACTACTGGATAGAGTTTCGATATTTCTTGCCAAGTAGATCGGTGATTTTCCTCTTTCCATTGTCGTATCTGCTTTAAAACGGGATTGTTTTCTTGTTCTTTCATAAGTTTGACAGGGATCCAGTCATAGTTAAGTATAAGGGGTTAAAGAAAAGGTCCTTTATTTCTCACAAGTCAATTTTAATTCGGTTTCGAAGCTATTACTTCATCATCAGGCACACCCAAATGGAATGTCAAGGAGTCAGTTGCAATAAAAACAATTATAAAAGTATGAACGGACATTAACATATATAAAATAACAGAAAAACACAAAAGAAAATTAAACAATGACCTTGACTCACTTTGACTATTTCCATAAAGGAAGTGCTACATAAAGTTTAACAAACGAGTTAAAACAGTCATGTAATACCTACAATAGTATTTTTTAAAAAAATATTTTTAGGTTAGGTTAAACCGCGAGATGTCTGATTGAATAAATTAATAATTAAAACACATGTAAGACAATTTTCAACTAAACAACAAAATAGTTTTTACAAGCACAAACAGTTAAAAATTTAAAGAATATAACGTTAATTACAAATGAAAAGTAAAAATGAGATTATCAGACTCCCATGACATCTATCTAGATTTTAACGAATTAGTGCAGTAAACTGTAAATTTTAAATTTAGCGGATAAATAGTGTACTAAAAAAGGTGTTATTTACTGAAAGTGAGTATAGGTGGCGGTGGCACAATTTATTGATAGTACAAATATTAAATTAGGAATGAGAAAGTAAAAAATACTAATAAGAAAAAAAAAAAGAAAAATAGAACACTAAACAAGAAAATATGAAAATTCATATGTAAAAGTGAAAATTGAAGCACATAATCAAAAGACGTTCCAAGTTACAATTAAAAGCTGCTAACTTATGTGTAACTGGGTGATTGGATAAATTATCAATAACAACCCCTGTGTGAGTAGGTTTTCTAAATATGTTAAATTCCAACTTAAGATCTTTACAATGGGATATAGTTAAATCAAGGAAACAACAAATCTATCAACTTCCGTTTCCTGTAACAGTAATTTTTCTTTTGATTATCTGCTTCAATTTTCACTTTTACATATGAATTTTCATATTTTCTTGTTTAGTGTTCTATTTTTTTTTTTTTTTTTATTAGTATTTTTTACTTTCTCATTCCCAATTTAATATTTTTACTATCAATAAATTGTGCCACCGCCACCTATACTCACTTTCAGTAAATAACACCTTTTTTAGTACACTATTTAGCCGCTAAATTTAAAATTTACAGTTTACTGCACTAATTCGTTAAAATCTAGATAGATGTCATGGGAGTCTGATAATCTCATGTTTACTTTTCATTTGTAATTAACGTTATATTCTTTAAAAATTTTTAACTGTTTGTGCTTGTAAAAACTATTTTGTTGTTTAGTTGAAAATTGTCTTACATGTGTTTTAATTATTAATTTATTCAATTAGACATCTCGCGGTTTAACCTAACCTAAAAATATTTTTTAAAAAAATACTATTGTAGGTATTACATGACTTTTTTAACTCGTTTGTTAAACTTTATGTAGCACTTCCTTTATGGAAATAGTCAAGGTGAGTCAAGGTCATTGTTTAATATTCTTTTGTGTTTTTTCTGTTATTTTATATATGTTAATGTCCGTTCATACTTTTATAATTGTTTTTATTGCAACTGACTCCTTGACATTCCATTTGGGTGTGCCTGATGATGAAGTAATAGCTTCGAAACCGGTCGCCAATTAAAATTGACTTGTGAGAAATAAAGGACCTTTTCTTTAACCCCTTATACTTAATCCCTACTACTCACATATGGCTACCCTCACTCCAAACCAGTCATAGTTCTTTGTACCGTAACTTCTTTAGCTGATTTAGCCAACCCCTTTGCAATCAGAGTTCCTTGACCAACACTTCCATTGCGTTTCGAAGGTTCCACCATGACAGGCGTTTATTTCTCCATAGTTAATTGAAGCCATACTAGTATAATGGTTTCAATTTTGCTAGGTACCACCCTATCCTCCTATAGAGTAACTTGTTTTATTTTAAAAGCTAATTTCGCTAATCTCGCTTTTTGAAAATAGTTCTATTTTGCATAGTCTAATCTTTGATTTTACAATCTCCAATACATTAGTTTTCAATCCATTAACAATTCAGCCCCTACAAAATTCATTTCTACATATACAAATAGCCTCACCCATACCTATTATTAATATTGAATGAGAAATTGAATCAATAAAACCATATTAATAAAATATGCAAACAAATCAATAACCTAGAAATAATATCCTCAATCCCCAAATGAACTCCAAGACATATTCGTTGGGAAACAGTTGTGAAATTGACTAAAAAGGTAGTTTAGATGCTTTTTGTTATGTTTCCAGAAAACCCTGTATTAATCAGTTGTAGAAAAATACTATTAACCTTTTGAAATGATAATTATTTTGTGGTTATAATAAATTAATGTTGCCCATTCAAATAAAATTTGTCAATTACGAAATATATGAAAACCAACAATACGTTTGATCGAGTGCTGCGTCATTATAAATATATATCGGCACATATTGTATCGATTAGGGCCCCAGCTAACAATTTTGTGCGAATGCCGTTTCAATATTTATTTTCGAAATCTATGGCCGAAGCTAAACCACATACAAACGATCCAGTTTAATTTATTTCATTAAGTTTATAACGCTCGGATGCAAATAAAATGGTTCAGTGAAAATTCGAACACACATATTCTCAGTACTGTGTATTCGCAAATCCAAAAATCATCATAAAACAATTTTAATAGTTAAGTTAATATAACAGTACAATATAATAATTTTAATTGGATTCTCCGACTACAAAAGCTATATTCAAAATTAGTTTCGGTGATTTATTATCGCTCGTTATACAATGGAAAATAGTATATAACAGATAACAAACAGTTATATAAAAAAAAATTTTTACATTTTGTAGCACAATTAATATAAAATAATTGGGATACAATGTGTATAATACAATTTAGCAGAGTTGCGTGACATATACTAAACTGTCCCTGTTACTTTCTGATTATCATTTGACATTTTTGTTCTAAAAATTTAAAGAAATTTATTCAATTTGTAAGAGTAGATGGTAATAGTTAAATTAACTTGTATTTTCTTATACAATTTACTATCTTAAAAATAAAAACCTGATGTGTCCAACACATGACTTTTCTATCTAGTTATTACAGGCTTTTTCCGGTTATTTTGTACAACCTATTGCAGCACCTCCATAAATGTTTAGAGGATAAAATAAATATATACATTTTCCACATACATATAACTCGAAACATTTTTCTATAGATATTCATTGAAAATGAAAATACTGAAAAATTTAAATTTAGCACTTTTCCTACAATTTTTCCATTACGGTCCATTTTAGAAAAATCATGTATTAACAAAAATTATAGAGATCGATATCGCAAACAACTTTTATTTCAACAATTTTCATGAAAGTCAGAATTTTGCATTTTGTCAAAGGACCCCGCACAAATCTTATGGAAATTGGGTCCCGGTCAAATTCGCTGAATTTTTGATATGTGATAGAGTTCATCATACTGGCCAATTGTCTCAATGGCCACAAAGCTCAAAAATGGATAGTTTGGCCGGTACAGAGCCTTAAAGCTCCGAGTATCCTCCACGGATTTATGTATATGCGCAGTGTGTATAGACTTTTGAAATAGCCTATTTAATTTTTTTATTATCTAGGTTTATATTTTTGAGGTTGCTGAATTCAGATCTTTTGTTAGATTTTCAAAATTGACAGTTGGCAGCTGTCAAGGTGCTATAATAAAGCCAAAAACTTGTTTTTTTATGTTTTATCTTTCTTTTTTTTTAGTTCGATAAGTTCAAAGATGATATCAAATCAATAACAATGACTTTTGGCAGCTGTCATTTAGCTGTCAACAATTCTTCAAAGTCCGGTAATAAAGTAAAAAATTATTTTTTGTTTATAACTTCAAGTTTTTTAGATAAGTGAATATAAATATGATATAAAATGATGTAGTCATCTAGCTTACAGTTGTCAACAAGCTGTCAACTAACTGTCAAAATGCAATAATAGAGCAAGTAACTTATTTTTTGTGCTTAACTTTGTGGATAAGAAATCAAACATGATATAAATTAATGACATCACTTTTGAACTCAGTGCAAAATCCGATCGTCTAACCTCTCCGCGGTGCACATTGGATTACGCTAATGGCGACGGTAGAAAAGTGAATTTAAGCATTACTAAAAGAGTAAAAGCCAAAGTTTCAACATTCAAAAATAATTGGGAATAAACTTTAACAATGACAAAAAGCATCAATGTATTTTTCTATTTGGAAATTCTTGGCTTACACCCAGATAGCATACGGCGTCCATTGGACGTCCATATTTTGTCCAAATAATGTCCTGGATGTCCATGAACTTCATATGGATATTTATTGGACATCCGTGTTCCGTTATCCAATGGATATACCCATTCAGAAGTCCAATGGATGTCCAAAAAATGTCCATGATGGACACTATAAAAATGACTAACTTAAAATAAATTATTATAATTCTTCTTGTATATTTTAATTATTTACTACTAGGTTTTAATTAAAATAAATCAAATAATTTTTCTCTTCTCTCACCTCTGTTGACAAGATAGAAAAGTAAAAGGCCACTCAGGCCAGACTCGAAGAAGAAAAGAAGAACGAGGTTAAGATTGATAAGAAGAAACACCGCCTATATGTAGCACATAGATGTTTATCTGGTAAGAAAGTAAGTATATTTATTAATTAAATCATTTAAAAATCTAAAAATTAAAAAGCAAATCGTTTGTTTTAAACTAATATAACCTATCAATTATATTTTCGATTTACATTCAAAGAATACCTTTCTTTTAGAACTTTTGTCAAATGATTTACCTACCTATTTAAGAAAATGGCTTTACTAAAAGCTAACTTATATGCCGCAAATTCGAGATGATGTCAACACAATTATTATTGTAACTAAGAGGTGAGAAAACTTTCAAAGGAGAAGAAAAAAATTCAAGTTTCTATTTGTATGGCATGATACATTAGCAGAAGAGGCTATTCAGAAGATACAAATATTTTTAAAGAAGCTGTAAGTTTTACTTTTATTAAAATAGAATAGTTTTATAACGTTTAAGAATTAATGCATTGAAAGTGGTTTCATAAGTTATTTCTCTTTAATGTTCACAAATATATATTTTTATTGCAATTTTAGATTCAGCAGTTACCAAAACCAGGGACACGGACATGACGAACTTATAAAAAGATGTTTTGTTTCCATAATTTCTAATATTCTCACAAAAGAATTCGCATAATATGATGGTATGAAAGTAAAATGGTAATTTAAGAAATAATGAGCAGTTTTTTGTTTATATGTAAGTATAGAGTTAAAGTACATTAATGAATGCATATTTTCATATTAGTTAATAACATTTTATCTAAAAGTTTTACATTTTTAACTATCAGTTTTGCCTGATCAGGCGTGTATTAAACGATTGATTTAAGACTCAATATTTGTATAAAATGTAATGTCTTTTTTTAGCTGCTGCTGAGAGTGACAATGGTGCTGCTTAAAAAGTAAGCGAAATAGCCTTAAGAAAATGACAGAGAAGGTCAATAGAAAGGAGTGCGTATAAAACTAATATATGCTTGATATTATTTATGACAATAAAAATAAGTCTATAGTTTGCAATTATTTTATTTCATATTAATATAGGTGGTGATGTCCGTCAGATGTCCATAAATTGTCCAAAAGCAATACAAGAAGAGTCCATATATGGAGCTTTCATGGAGTCCAAATGGATGTCCATCAGTGGGACATTTGTATAGTCCAGTGGATGTCCATTGGATGTCCTTTGGTAAAATGCTGGACGTCCTTTGGACAGCCGATATGTCCATGAATGGACTTCCGATGGACATCCAATGGATTGAGTTGTGCTATCTGGGCAGCTGTCCCCTATCAATCAGCTAACTGTCAAAATGCAATATTATAGTCAAAAAGTTACTTTTTTTAAAAAGCTTTAAGTTGCTTAGATCACTGAGTTCAAAAGTGATGTCCTAAACTTATATCATGTTTGATTTCTTATCCACAAAGTTAAAAACAAAAAATAAGTTACTTGCTCTATTGTTGCGTTTTGACAGTTATTTGACAGCTTGTTGACAGCTGTAAGCTGATGACTACATAATTTTATATCATATTTATATCCACTTATCTAAAAAACTTGAAGTTATAAACAAAAAATAATTTTTTGACTTTATTACTGGACTTTGAAGAATTGTTGACAGCTAAATGACAGCTGCCGATAGTCATTGTTATTGATTTGATATCATCTTTGAAGTTACCGAACTAAAAAAAAAGAAAGATAAAACCTAAAAAAAACAAGTTTTTGGCTTTATTATAGCACATTGACAGCTATTTGACAGCTGCCAATTGTCAATTTTGAAAATCTAACAACAGATCTAAATTCGGCAACTTCAAAAATATAAACCTAGATAATAAAAACAATTAAATAGGCTATTTCAAAAGTCTATACACACTGCGCATATACATAAGTCCGTGAAGGATACTCGGAGCTTTAAAGCTCTGTACCGGCCAAACTATTAATTTTTGAGCTTTGTGGCCATTGAGACAATTGACCAGTATGATGAACTCTATCACATATCAAAAATTCAGCGAATTTGACCGGGACCCAATTTCCATAAGATTTGT
Source organism: Psylliodes chrysocephalus (assembly GCA_927349885.1). Classification (NCBI taxonomy): domain Eukaryota; kingdom Metazoa; phylum Arthropoda; class Insecta; order Coleoptera; family Chrysomelidae; genus Psylliodes; species Psylliodes chrysocephalus. Next base: position 41,174,448 of record OV651824.1, read on the forward strand.
GCGGGGTCCTTTCTCGAATACGGATTATTTCAGGAAATTTTGACATAAAACAAAAATTATAGATAATAATATTAGAAACAACTTTTATTTGAACAATTTTTTTCTCCAAACATAAATAACAGATATATTCCATAAAATATAAAAACGGCCCCCATAAAGTACCCCCCCCCCAGATGTTCTGACTTTGTCCAAAATCTAATCATTTCACGTCAGGCCGAAATAAAGCAAGTTTAAAATTTAATGTTTTTTTCTTTATCCGTTTTTGAGTTTTCTTCAAATTTCAAATATCTCGAATACGGTCCATTTTAGAGAAATTATGTATAGAATAAAAATTATAGAGAATTATATTACAAACAACTTTTGTTTGAACAATTTTTATAAATTTTTTTTTTTACATTTTTTCAAATTTCTCAAATACGGACCATTTTAGGAAAATTTTGTATATAACAAATAATATTGTAAGTAACTTTTATTTAAATAATTTTCTCCTCCAAACGTAAATAACAGATATATTTCATAAAATATAAAAATGACCACCTATAAAGTACCCCCCAGATGTTCCGACACTGCCCAAAATCTAATCTGCACATTGGGCGCTGGAACAAAGCTTAAGTTTAAAATTTGGTGTTTTTCTGTGTATCAGTTCATGAGTTATGCGACACACACACACACACACACACACACACACACACACACACACACACACACACACACACACACACACACACACACACACACACACACACACACACACACACACACACACACACACGCACGCGCACGCGCACGCGCACGCGCACGCACGCACGCACCCACGCACACACGCACAAAATTGAAAATTATTCAGGAGATGCAAAAAAACAACTCAGAAAGTGAAAGCCAAATTGGACTGTTTTCGAATAAGCGAGAGATAGGCCAGTTTCGAATGTAATAGAAAATACCAAGCTAAACGTCGTACTCTAAAAATACGGAGACCCTACAGATCTGAAAATGTGGTGGTGGATAAAGACAATGTCCAAGTCGTTTTAAATCTAATCTAATCTAATATGGCAATTGTTTCTTATGAACCACAAGAGCAAAAAAATAAACTGATATATATTTGTATAGCAAAAAAATTTGCAAAAAATATGCCCCAAATCCAATTCTGATATATCTTGTAGAGACAGAAATACAGCACTGGCCCATTGTAACTTAAGTATCAAGCTAGTACGGTCAATGTTTTTCGGTAATGGCAGGAGCAAAAAAAAAATTAAAATTTGGTATAAAATAGCAAAAAATTAGGCAAAAAATATAATATCAGTCGCTTTGCTAGCTTTAAAGACATCAGTTTCGATGGCGGCAATTTTGACATTTCGTAAGTTAGGTATTTTTCAATTGATGCGGTTAATTTTTATGAACGTAACCAACTTAAAAAATCATTTTGTGCTAAAAGTGGAGATAGGCCATTTGCATCTCAAGCTGATTGATAACTATTTTTACAGTATTCAGCGTCTCCTATTTCAACTAAGAAGCCTGAGGTTCGAATTCCCTTACAACTTGTGCAGGAATGCAATCATGAGTACCTTTTTGAAAAAAAAAAAACTCTTTGGGTAGCAATTGCTGGATAGACAGGTTCTAGTTAGTCTATTGTTTACGTTGTTTGTCTTCCAAGGAATGTTTTATCCACAAATATGTTCCTAAGTGTGCCTTGGAAAAATTCGGTACCTGAGGCAAATAAGGCCCACCTAAGAAACAAACTCATTTTATTTGAAAAAAAAAAAGTTAAAATAAAATGGAAAATACACATAATCAAAAACAGTTACGCTTCTTGGAACAAATGAATTTCTAATAGACATTTCTATTTTTTTTTTATTTTTGAGCCTTTTTTAAAACGCCTGCAATGGGCCCTATTATACAACCAAGAGGGTAACAGGGCCCTTGCTTAAAATTCGATTCTTTTAAAAAGGACCACAAAATATATTACACGTGTATTTATAAATTCAAAAACATTTTTAAAACAAAATAAACTAAAAAAAAGGCACAAATATTAAGCTTATAGAAGAAACTAAGGCATTCTAAAATAGTTCATTAGCAACACTTTGGACAAACAAAACATTCCGTATCGCGTTGGGTTAACCCTAAACAAGCTTTATGACACCATTTGGCGCAAGTTACTTGTCTTATGTCAAATTTGTCTTCAGTTCCGCAAAGAAAACAGTACCACGAATCACTGTCCAATGCTTTTTTTGAGAAAATTGAAGCCGAAAATTTTGACGTTGAAGGTCTAGGTTCTTTTGCTGCAGACTTTTTGATTGACGTCAAAGATTTAGATTCTTTTGATGTAGACCTGATGTCTGCTGTTGAAGGTTTAGATTTTTTTGCTGCAAACTTCCTGGAGGTAGCAGATACTGATGTCGACTTTGTGCTAACGGATGAAAAAAGGTCTTTCGTTACCGCTTGCGTTTTATAATTAAGGGATTTTTTCCTGTCAGCTGTGTTATTATTTTTATTCTTTGTTGCAAAAAGCTCAGGAGTAGGAAGCAATTCCTTAAAAGATCTATTAAGAACTTCTTTACTAGTGTCCATCATGATGTTGTCTGTCAACGTTTTATCTGTAGCTGTGGTCCCCCCCGGCGATTTTCGTGATTCGTCATTTTTTACTGGTGTTTTTTCTCCATATTTGCTGCTTCCTGCTATTGCTGAATCTTTCACGATTTTTGCTAGCTTATTTAGCGGTATGTCTTCTAACTCATCATCGGACTCAGATCTATGATCCGTTGTATTTGTAGCGTTATCAACTTCTAAAATATTAGGAATTACACTGCTGTTTGTATTGTCTCGCAGAATTCCTTCATGCAAATGCTGACTCTGGAATCCTTTGTGGATCAAGTGGAAACACTCCAGTGGCTATAAACCTGCTAATAATATTCTCAGGCGTCATACATTTGGGCCAGACTTTGGTAAAAATTTTACCAAATCGACTCTTATTAAGACGTCGATCTGAATGCACATTCCAGAATTTAACCAGTTCTTGATCCCAGTGATGCTTAAAGGATCTGTAAACTTACCCAGTGGTTGGAGTTTATGCGTCGTATTTGAAGGTAGACAAAACAATCTAATTCCAAGACGGTCTGCAGCGTCCACAATAGAAATATCCAGATGACTAGAGGCTCCATCGAAAACTAGTAACGCCGATCTATTACCTTTGTAGCGAGCTAGATGTTCAATAAATTGAATGAAAAGTGATGTTGTCATGCTACCCTTATCTGACATTTTTACCAGGGTACCAGCCGGTAAAGCATCTTGCCATTCTGGTTTCAACCTTTTTCCTTTAAAAATAACCATAGGGGGTATGGTGTTTCCTAGTGCATTACAACACCCCGCAATAGTCACATTTTCAGCGTGCTCATGTGCTACCATGTAAATTCCTTTCGCACCCCTTTGTCCAATTACTTGTTGCTGGTGGTGAACAGTCAAATGGCAACCCTTTTCATCCATGTTAAACAAGTTTTGAGGGGTTTGATGAATATCCATTTCCTGGTAAATTTTAGAAAGCTTTGTGAAATAATCGTTTACAATATATTTGTTCAATTTTTGCGCTCTTCCTGAGTTCATTAATTGAGCTTTCCGTTTAGAAAGCTGCGGGTTTCGTTTCAAGAATGCGTAAAGCCAATCTTTATCGGCGTTTTCCTTGCTCACACGAAAGGGATGTTTAATGTTGCTTTCGACACAGAATTTAACTGATCGCCTTACCAAGATTGGAGTTAAAGGTAGTCCTATTTCACATAAACGAATAATTCGTTAAGCAAATTTATTTTCGTGTTCTTTCGTCAATACTGCAGCCCTGCCTAACTTTCTTTCTACCTTTCCCGATTTAAGGTGGTTTCTAAGCGTCCTTCTGGGGATTCTGTAGCGATTTGCGGCCTCCCTATGAGACAATACTTCGTTATTTACCGCATTTATAGCCCTTTGCATCTGCTCTGAGGTCCACTGTGCACGTCGTCTAGGCATATTCTTTGTAAGTACCTATCTGAAAAAAAAAAAACAATTAATATCGTTTAATAAGGACCTGGCCTTAATCGCAGAATATTAATGGGCCTTAATAGCCGACATGACAATTAAAAGTTATAAATTAAAAAACAATCTCTTACCTTTTCGCAATTATTTTTTTTGGCAAAATATGCGGTAGGGACTGAGGAATACCACTGGCAGTAGTAGCTGAATAAAAAGTCTTTAGAAACACTAAATCGTAAACAAAACGTGGCGCGCGAAATTTATAACACTGGACGTTGCAACACACATGCTCACAACCTTGGATAGTACTGACGACGATTCTAAATTTCAGCGGGGTCGAAATTGGCGGATATGATTGACTCGTGGTGGGGGTTGAATCGGCATTGCCAGGTTTAATAATATGTTTATTTACAACCATATATGTAATGTTGTCATTATTAACGGCATTGAAGGTTGGGAAGTGTCACATTACACTCCTCTACTTCCCGCCCTCACTTCCGCCCTCATTTCATCTATTGTAGATTAATATTTTTTATATTAAAAAAAATAACACATTGTTTTGACAAATTTTATAATAACTACTTAATGGCAAACAATAAAAAACAACAATGGACTAAAATACAACAAACTACTTATTGATATTTATTATTCGTGAATTTAATATCCGGCTTTATCTGACATTTATTTATATTGGTGACAGTTGTTTACCCCGTAATCACAGTAACAATATATTTACTTGATTATTCTGGTAATTCGTCGTTAAATGTAATATTTTAGGTATGTTCAGAACGAAACAGAGATTTATTAACTTTGATTGAAATGTGATGGTTGTAAATAAAATAGTATACAAACCTCGGTAGGAAGTTTCATTCCTGTCTCGAGATCATAGCTAACCTCGACGCTTCGCGTCTCGGTGATCTAACTAATCTCACGACAGGAATGAAACTCTTCCCACCTCTGTGTGTAATATACTATTCTATTTTGTGAGATATTATTTTTGAGCTTTATTAGGCGCCCGGGCCTTATTTGCCGCAGGTACCTACGTGTACAGTTCATCAAATTTCTAGAGGCTTTCGACGGCTAGACAGAGAAAGCACTACTGACAGGCATCCCGACGGATTTACGCAATGAAAGTACACTCTGCGCATCAAGTATTTCACTATTTCATTCAGACGTAAATGTCAGATGTAAATTTCGCTAAAACATTTCATTTATTTTCGTTTGTGTTTTTTGTTCATTACAGTTTAATAGAACCTAAGTATGGAGTTTAATAGCAAATTAAGAGGCCGCGTGATTAACAGTCAATCTCGCGAAAAAATAGCCAATGTTATAGAGTTTATGAGAAGAGAAGGAAACTTTAATTCACCTTCAATACCATTTAAAAATGTAAATGATCGTGTTGCTGCAGCCACAGGAGTATCTAAAAACACTGTCGTCCGCATTTCTGGAGAGAAAAAAAGAATCGATAACCGTGAGATATCGGAATTTTCATCACCAAGAAAAACCATTAAAAAACCAAAAACAGTTATTGATATAGATGAAGCTGCACAAGAATCAAATTTTATTTTTTTGTTATTAGATAGCTATTTTTGTTTCTGAGTTGTTTCATTTACAGGCTCAATTTTTTTCCGTTTCTCCTTTTTGATATTATATGGGGTTTCAAGTTGTTTTTGACTTATTTCGACGTAAATCACAACAACACACTTTTTTAATAAAGCAAACAAGTGTTAAGAGGTATATGTACGTGTAAACTACAATTACAAAAAATTGATATGAAACCCATGAAACCACCAACAAAAATGTAAAGCTAGCTTCCGTACTAGAACATGGTGTCATTCGTCGAGATAATTTATCGTTTTGTTTAATAGATCAAGAAATGTAAATATTCCCCTGTTATTTTTTATAAAATTATAAGAGAAATAAATTTTTTTCTAAATAGTATAGTTTATTATTTTGTAGAAAAACAAAATTTCGAAAATTTTAGTAATGTTTCAGAAACAACCGTTATTAATAATAGGTACCATTTTCCTTAATAAGGTATAAATAAAATATAAACTATTTCCACGATTTACAAAGGCCTACAAAAAAATTATAGGTATTTTCCGCTATCCTATAAAATTTATATTTTCTGACTCAATTTCAAAAGGTTGAAGGAATTCCAAAACACCTTTTATGGCATAATAATTATTTTCAATTCTACATACTATCTTTAGCTGCTTTTAAAAACGTTCTAAGAAAGTCCAATCAGACCAATTTAATCCCTAAACTATTCCACACTTTTAAAATTTAATTACCTAAAAATATTAAAAACTATTTAAAATAACTTGTTTAGCAGATTGTACAATAGCTATCTTAGTCACACGTAGCGCGTTCTCTGTCTGGGCGTCGAACACCTCTAGAAATTTGATGATCTGTATGTCGTGTCATTTTTTTCTTTTTTCCTTTTAAATGACAGTTTGCATTTAATTCAGAGTCATGCATAGTTATCTCCATCTTTGTCAGTCATGGCCTATTTTAGAAACTTTTTTTGTGGATCACACTTTAGTTTATTACAGTTGTTTGTCATGTCTCCTCTATTATCGTCAAACTGTCGCTTGCTGACATCTGTTATAATTATATCCATATTGAATTTAGTTTTAGTGAATTTCAAAATTTCAGCAGAGCCGAGGCAAGCAAGGCAAGGAAAGTTTTTCTATTAGCATAAACTTCGAAGCGACAACGGAAAATCGAGTAATCAGCTGCATAAAAGGTCGAACTTTGGTTTGAAACATGTACCCGTTTCTAGAACGACATTATTTATTATTAGTTGTGTTATTGGCATAATATGAAAGTTAAAATTGTTGCAAAGTGAATTGTCGTTCACAGAATTTCATAGTTTCATTATAAAGTGATAAAATGATAAAGTAATATTGTTTTACTTCTACAATTTTGCCCATTTTCACAATTAATAACGAATTTTCAATAGAACTTACCACAGAAAAAAAACTTTTTATTCAAACTCCATGAGTGAGGTTAAGAATTTGTTAGTAAGAAATGAATGAATGGTATATAAATTCTTTATATCTCTACTAAAACTTAACGTTATCGCTATTGCAAAAACTATAAACTTTGACCAGATCATTCTAGAATCGATTATATCTTTTTCTATAAATAATTTCAACCACCTCAACCAAGGGAAGCGAGAACAAATCAAACATTTATGTTTAGAGTTTTCCGATATATTTTATCTCGAAGGTGACAAATTTACAACAACGAACAGGTATCCATTCACAAATCCATAAGGAAGAAGTCAAGGCCTAAGGCATACATCGTCTTTGAGAAAACCTGAAGCCATATAATTTAAATCAGAAATAATAAAGGTTATTAACGATTATAGGTAGTTGAACAAGATAACCTGTAGGCACCTGCCTATAAAAGAGTTGGACAAAAGTAGGTATAAAGGGCATATATAAGGAATATTTCAAAGGTTCATTAGAATTTAAACCACTGAACGATTGCATGAAAGAGTACAGTAAGGTATAGTTGGAGAAAAAGATATAGTGTGATTTAAACCATAGATATATAACCAAGACAGATAGGATTATTTACAAAATTTTTGAAGAATGAACGTTGGTGTCCGCGGTAGAAACCCAATAATCTGATTGAACGTTGATGCCAAGTTTACGTGCTTTTAACTATAGATATATATAACCAAGACAGATTACACAATTTCTGAAGTCAACCCGGATGATCCTCGACGGAAATACAATATTTGGATAAAATTAAAATATTGATGCCAAGTTTGCGATGTTTTTAACTGTAGTAATGTAATTACGTTTGCTTATAATACTGTTAGGTTTTTAAATTGTCAAAAAAAAAATAACGTCTGACAACAGCGGAACTATTGTAGACCATAATTGTATTAGGGTCGTATTTTGTTTCATTCATAAAATTCCTTCGATACAGTACTAGTCCAGGAGCTAGTGAATTTTTTAAGTACTTGTTTTCCCGGTCCGTGTATATTTAAATAATCTTTTCCCAGTGAACTGTGTATTTAAAATGGAACGCCAATCTATTAACAAAAGTTAGCCAGATTGTATTCGCGCATTACGTCACATCGATACAAGTGAGATTGTGTACAAAGTGCCTTTGCAGGTCTATTTTGCCCATTTCATGTATTTGTTTTTAAATCATGTTAAATTACTATTTTTGAAACTCAACAAGAAGAAAATCCAATTAACTCTTCCGTTGTGTATATATAAGATAAATTAACTGTAGTTTTATTAGTAAAGTATTAACACTAAAATTTTCCATAAAAACGACCCCATCTCAAGCAACTTATTTGAGAAATACGTTTTTTACATTTTTAATGTAATTTACAGAAAATAGCTAGGTATGTATTTGTTTTTAAATAATTTGACAATTTGTGAAAAAAGGGAGTAAAAGTAGAATGACCAGTGGCCAATAGGTCAGTCAGTACAATGTATCATATATTTCTATTATAACATAACTAAAATATCTACATCTTTTAATCATAAGGGCACAAGTTAAAAACCATTTTAATATGTGCATTAGAATGAAGTAATAATAACTTAAAGAGACGAGGTCTTAAAGTAATAGCTGGTACAGCATGTTTTTTAAACCTTTCCTAGTTCCTGCTAGAATGTAATCACTTTCTATGAAATGTGCTCTAAAAACGGCATATATAGCAGTCAGTGTTTCAGTCTTAGGTTTTCTTCCTAAAGCCCTCATCCAAGCTGCATACCTATTGAAAAATAATTTAAAAAACATATTATGTAACTATATAGTTTTCGGTTCTGGGTGCCCCAAAAGAGGACACAGCCGATAATTTGGCTCATATAGCTAAAACTCAACAGTCACACTTCGAACCAGGACGTATTGCTATCCTTTTAAGTAAAAAATAACTAAAAATAACTAACCTGAAAAATGAAAGCGTCTAACTTTACACCAAAAAAACCATACACTTTTTCCCATTGTTGCAAGCACCCGATGACGATTAGGTAAATATCAACTAGAAGCATGTACTTAATGGTTATGAAGCTTATTTTAACACAAAAAGAACAAAGCACCAGTCGAAAAGCAGCAATCAAATATAAATAGACCACAATATTAAAATTCAAATTAAAAACTATAACTATAAAAGACAAATACTCTAAAAGCGCAAAAGATCAGAACCAAATAAAATGAATAACCATATTAACCTAAAAATCACACTAAAATTGCAAAAAATATTACTGTAAAATCATGAGATTACATCAATAATGCATATGCGTTTGAGTATCGCAAATGTCAAAAGTACAGCGTTTCCATGAAAATTTATCTGTTTTTAGCAGTATTATAGGACCATATCTACCACGCGTATCCAACGATATTGGCATTCCACAGTTCACTGTATTTTCCTCACACCTCTAGTATAAATGATTTGACATAACGAAACTAACAATAATTATACCTAATGTAGAGTAATAAGTGTTTCGTGAATTCTAAATAAAATATTTATTATATAAAAGTGTAAAAGGAAATGTAATTTATTTCCCTATTTTCTTCTGTAATATCTTTAATTATTATGTTTAATTTCTATAAATAAACCAACTGGTTAGATGAAACATTGTGATATATAATTTTATTTATGTGTCTTATGCGTACACTTTAATATACAAAACACCTGGAATATTCTTTAAATAATTGTGGTCGTAGAAATAATTGTGTACATAACTCGTTTGAAAGTGTATTTTATGCACTTGCCAAATATATTATCCATACTCACAGATTAATCAGACTATTTTTTTACTTAACTTCAGTACATCTCTTACTACTAAAACTATTTTTATCAATGGAAAAAAAAGGCCGTGTTCTCGTATGTTTTGACGCATTTTCGGCCTCAGCCCATCGGATCCCCCCTCTAAATATATATATGAATTTTGCTTAGAATTGCTAATCCTACAATTCTCTATCCGTGCTTGCTGACTGGGAAAATAAATACCGAAAATCGTCGCTGTCTCCTGGACTATAGAGTAGATGATGATGAGGACTTCACAACAAATACACTTTTATGAATGGCTAGTTGGGGATGTGATTTAAACCTTTAAAGCCAGCCGGCAAACATACAAAAAAAAACTAAGGAGACTGATACATCACCTTTAAAAATAGTAGATAAATACGAGGCACGATTAATTTACTGCATAAAACACTGAAATAAAATAATAAAATTTGTGTTGATCGCTCCCTGTATGCTTATTTGAATGGTCCACATGGACTGGACATCTACCTGTCAGCAAATGTTACCTCCCACGTTTAATACGGCGCTTGTAATTGGTCGCTTCCAAATTATTATTGGTCAAATTCTTGAATACTGTATTCAGAAATGTGCAAGAAATTGAATTGTGACGTGTGGCACGACCCAGTGTCGTAACATCGAAAGTTTTAGAATTTCGAAATAAATGCCGCGTTTGAATAATATCCACATCGGATGCATCTGAGATGTTGTGAATTTTTTGTCACGTTGTAAAGGATTAGATCTAAATGTAGATGTTAGTGATGGGACTATTCGAATACAAATTATAAAAGTATTCGATTCTAGCGTGCATTCGACCCGACTAAAATTACAAAGGAAGCGTAATTTACTAATTTTAATTTAACATAGTACTTTAGTAGTTCTGATTGCGGCATATTACGTAAATATTTTTAGAAGTATAGGAATTTTGGGATTTATTATTTTATGAACAAGTCATAACTTAATCAATGAAAAAAAAAAGTGGCAGTCACGGCGATACATATTTGCCGACACCGACCTATAAAAAAATGGTTATTATTTATTCAATAATAATCCATATATTATTAGATAGAACAAATCGGTAGGCGGCACCTGAGACAAGAACTGAGACTGCCGAGAGCACTAGGGAATTCGAGTCGAGAGGCTGAATCGCTTGTGCTTGCGTTTATTTTCATGTCGCTGACGCTGACCTCGAAACGAAACGTAAATAATTCGATTCTTTTGTATTCGAATAATTGCTCGATTCTCAAAAGTAATCGAATTCAAAATGTTCGATTCTGAAAAACATCCGATTCTCCCAACACTAGTAGATGTAATAAACAAAAGCTCTAGACTTTATTGGTCACGTGATAAAATGAAATCTAAACAAAAATTAAACAAACAAATCACTTTTATATTCATGCATTCATAAACAAAGGCTAAATCGATAAACTTGGCTTCACAGAACGCCTACTTTTTGGCATGGAACGAACATCTCATTCACATCTCATTTCAATCGAGATGTAAAAATTGGGCTCTATCACTGAGCCACCCACCCACCTGGTAGGTATTATTATTTTTGTTATTACCATTTTATATAATACTCACATAACAAAGTGCGTTTTAAACACTATTACGATCGCAATCAAGCGTTATAATATAATAATATGATGTATTTTATGTAGGTTCTATAAGAAATGTACCTAAATAAAATAATCATTTTTCATTTATATTGTTGCATTGCACGCCTCTGCCTGGAGCCAGTCCAGTTTTACGTTTTTATGGCTATTTATACTCACTTCGTATAGACAATTTAGTCAAGCGAACATCTTCTTAGGAGTACATTCAACACGATGGAGTTATGGAGGCCTTGGGATAACAATGGTAATAATAATAATAATATTAATAATAATAACAATAATAATATTTTAGAATTTGATAACGACCGTAATATTTTAGAATGTGAAACCGACGCCGAGTTTGTGATGTGCAATGACAAAGGTGAAAATTTTGAGTGTACAAGTGACAGTGGTAGTTTTGAATGTTATTGTGGTAGTGATTTAGATGAAGAGCTCCCAGTCAAGAAAAAACGAAGTCATTTGAATTATCAAGCACAGAAAATATGTTTCAACGTGTACATAAATCTGCACGAGAAGTTTGGTTTCGACACAAAAATACTATTACAAGCAACATCTGATTTAACTGGAATACCTTGTTCAACCATATCAAAATTAGTAAAAAATGGACCTTATGAACGCAAGAAGCGATGTGATATCGGATTAACTAAGCATTTAAATACATCTTTGGTAAAAATATTGAAAACAACTATATACGACAGTTACAAGAACAATGAGATACCTACAAATGAAATAATAAGAAAAAATTGGAAAACACGGGATATAACCGCAAATGCATACATTTTTCGATCTACTTTTATTATTTTCAATTTTGGTAGATATGTGTTAATAGGTTTTATATCCTATTCACATGCTAAAATTAAAAATTATATCTAAACTATTTTCAGAGATTTTAAAAAACAAATGTTCATATGAACTTTTCTTCATAAAATAACCTGAGGAATCACACCCTATAATATGAGCATATCATTCAAAAATACCCTGTATAAATTGTAAAAACAGGGAAGCCATTTTGAATTTTTGAAAAGTAATTTATGTCTGTTATCTTAGATCAGATACCAATTTTAGTCGAAATCTACTGACTTTTAAAATAGATGTTTTTTTAACTGCTCACCCTGTATATATCGGCATACAAAAAGTTTTTTTCCTAAGCCGTTTTTGAGCTATCGCGCCAACAGACAGACGGCAGACAACAGACGCCGGACGGCACATAGACCTACTGAATGGGGAAAACATGTTTTTCGTATTCTAGGGATCCGAACACGTGAAAATCTAAAATATTCTCATAGGGTGACTTTTTCACGATTACAAAACTTCCCTTTTATCGAGGAAAGTACAAATAAAATAAGTATACTCAATCTCTTGAATGCTCCTCTACTATTTTTTATTGCGATGTATCAGGGGTATCAGTTTCCTTAGTTTTTTTGTGTATGTTGTCGGCTGGCTTCAAAGGTTTAAAGTCACACTATATCTTTTTCTCAAACTATACCTACATAGCAAAGGTTCACTAGAAGCTAGAACAGTGAACAATTGCACAAAAAGTGTATTTATATAAGGTATATTTTAAATGTTCACTAGATTTTTATCATGATGGCTGTTGTACGATGCTGAAAAAATATATTTATCTGCAACTGGTACTTATTATAGTTTTTATATAACTGTTAACTAAAGTGATTGTTTAATTACAACAACTTAAAATTAAATTTTCTTTATTTCAAGTTATAATAACTATCAAAAAACTAATGACAGCACTTCACCCCCCCCCCCCCCTATTGGTCTATCCCTAATAACTGCTTCTCGGTTGCGAAACTTACATCTTGAAAGACTAAATAGTTCTCAAATCTTCTTCTCCAATCTTTAAACTGGGAATAGGTTAATGAATCTACAATTTTTTCTGGAGTGAGGATAGCGCTTGATAAGTGAACGGCTCTTTGATTCGACAAAGATGAATTTATGTTCATATTTTCAATTTCAGATTGTGTCTTTTTGTTAAAAATTTTCTCTGCACTTTGGGGAAGTAGCTTTTCAATTTTAGTTCGCATTGTAGAACATTGCTTTCCGAAATTATTTTCTAGTCTTCTCAAGGCATCTTGAGTGTTTTTGTACAAACTAGTAGAGAGCTTACACGTGGCGTACACTATCAACACTCCCCCTTGAGCTAATATTATATACATCTATGATAACTAACGTAACAATAATTTACGGAATATCTAACATCTCTATTTCTGATGTGCATTTTCTGTGCTTTCCATATGGGAGACATTTAGTTAGTATGTCAGTCAACATATCGCTACTCCTTAGATACTGTAAAAGAATTTGACCATAAATTACAGCTTTCCTAATAAAATGAAACCTTATTTCAATGTGTTTCGTTCTATTATAAAATATTCGATCCATATACAATGTAATCTGCTTAATAGGTCGATTTACAATTTCAGAAAAAAGTCGTTCTAGATATATTGCTTCTTTTGCACGAATCAGAAGCTGCCATGTATTCTGCTGCAGTCGACGATAACGCAACAGTTCGTTGCTTTCGACTGTCCCATGTTATGGGTCCACCTGCCAGTTTAAAAAGGTATCCAGTCTTTCGGATTGCTGATCTCCCCATGAAGCATTTACAAATCCTTCAATAGTCTCGAAATCATATTTTTTGTAGCCAATTCACATATTGCTTGTGAATTTTAGATAACGAAACACACGTATCACCAAATTCCAGTGGTACATTGTGTATGCTAAATACATAAGGCATCCGATTGCATTCTGATACGGTACAGCCAAATGTTTATTTTCATCAGAGGCTATGACCTTTAAATTAGGTTCAATAGGTGTGGAAATTCCATTTCTATCAGAGAAACCAAATTTATTCAGAATATCTAGTATATAATTTTTTTGATTTAAATAAATCATATTATTTAATTTATCCCTAATAAGCTCAATTCCAAGTACTTCTTGGGCTTCATCTAAATCTTTAATTAAAAAATTATTATTTAAGATTTCGAAAAGTGTATTCTTTTTGTCAATATTATTGTGAAAAATAATAAAATCATTAACATATAATACTATTATAATAATTGAGTTTCCTTGATTCTTTGAAAATAGACAGGACTCATATTTGTATTTTTGATAACCATTGTCTACAAGAACTTTGAACTTTTTTATTCCAGGCTCTTGATAATTGCTTAAGGCCATAGACAGCCTTTCTAATAAACAAACTTTAGATTCTTGACCTTTTTCTATAAATAATTCTGGTTGTTTCATGAATACTTGTTCCTCCAATTCACTATGAAGAAAAGCAGTTGTAACATCGAAGTGTTCAATAGACAAATCAAATTGAACTGAAATGGGAATCATCATTCTCAAAGTGAGAACGTTTCAAAATAATCTACGCCTTGTGAATGAGTGAATCCTCTAGCTTTGTAACGCACATTATTTTTAGTGTCTTTTTTAAGCTTAAAAATCCACGTGTTTGACACAACGTTTATATCCTTAGGTCTTTCAACCAATGTCCATACCTCATTTTTAAGAACTTTCATTGCCTCAATCCATTTGTCTTTATCAGAACTAGTGATTGCTTCTTGTACGGTTGTTAACTCTGTGACTGCACAATAAGATAATATATTGATTAAATAATATTTCATCCAAACAGGAGGTCGACAAAACCGTCCGGAAGAAGATGAGGGTAAAGCTTCATCTTGAAGTTCTTCAACTTCAGAAGTATCAACAAAACTAACAGAACTGATAGATGGAGATGGATTCAGTTTGATTTTCCATCAAATTGTAAACCATGGAAGGATAATATAAAAAATTGTTATCATCTTTATTTGAAGAATTTTTTAAATCTAAAACATATTTACTGAACATAACATTTTCAACAAAAATTACATCCCGAACATTCTGAACTTCACCTGGATTTTCTGGATCTTTTGTGTTCTCGCATAATCATTGGCTTTGATTTTTTATCAAATTTTCCCCTAAATTGTTTTGGAATATGAGTATATGTAAGACAACCAAAAATTTTAAATTACTTATGTTGACTTTAACACCCGTCCACAACTCTTGAGGAGTTGCTATTTTTATAGCAGTAGAAGGACTACGGTTTTTAAGGTAAATAGCAATACGTCTTCGGCAGTTCTGAATCATGCAGCATAGATCTTGCCTTCTTCACCACTGTTCGATTTATTCTTTCTTGAACACCATTTTGTTCGGGTGTATATGGTAATGTTAACTCATGTAGAATGCCTTCACAGTTTAGAAAATCAGAAAAACGTTTATGCAAAACTGTGCCATTATTAGACCGTAACCTTTTAAAATTAAGACTAGTCTGATTCTGAACCGTCTTTTTAAAATATTTAAAAATTGAAAAAGTTTCATCTTTGGTCGGCTCAGACATAGGTCCTTATACATCTGTGTGAACAAGCTCCAATCGCTCAGATGCACGTATGGCTTGACCTTTAGGAAATCCTTTGCTTAGCTGGTATACAAGGAATGCAAGGTGAAGTTAAATTAGTCTTCTGTTACTTAAGTTGCCCAATTTCTTATGCCTAGTCTCTTGTGTTACTAAAGTCTATTCAGATTTCATTTACGCCGCGTCAAACAATCTCTCCCATCCAGCAACAGCTCACGTGGCATTTTTTTGCGCTTCTATTGGTTAATCGGTCGTTAGTCATTTAGACGACGCGCAAATATTTTTTGTCAGAGTCGAATTCAGTTTAATTTGGATAATTATAAACGGCGTTTTGGTAGCATTCACCGTGTTGGTTAGTTTGGACATTTTGTATGTTTGATTATAATTCATTATATTATAGTTTAGATATACATATATTGTGTTATTTTTTTATTTTTTTGTTTTTGTGGTTGTTGTTTGAATATTTTTTACTCTATTTTATGGACATTTAATTGACTATATTTTGTAACTGCTACGTGACACTATGTCCTCCACAGATACAGCAGATGAAGTCTAGAAAAATATTTTTACTCCTTCTAAAAAGCGACCGAAAAAGGGACATTTGGTCATCCGTACTAAAGAAATGGTTCTTAATAATTAAAAGCATTAAATTTTATAGAACCCTGATATGTTGGTACATGATGTTGAAAGGAGAGTTGCTGATAAAACAGGGATGTGCGCTAAAACTGTTTTTAATGTTATGAAGGAGTATAGGCAGATTCATAAATTTTCTTAACCAAAAAGAAAGCTACGTTATAAACAAATTAGTTGCTCTGTGGATGATTTTGATAAAAATGCAATAAGGCGCAAAGTACATAAATTCTTCTTTAGAAATTAACTTCCAACAATCGATAAGGTTTTATAAGAAGTCAACGATGATCCATATTTGTCTACTTTTAAGCAAGCTACATTTTACAAGCTTTTCAAAACCCTTAATTTTAAATTTAAAACTCGAGGAAAAAATAGTTTGCTTTTAGACATAACGAAATTGTTTCGTCCTACGCCATAAAAAATAAAACGGTACAGAGAAGAAAAGCAAAAAAAAATAATCTTGATGAGACTTGGATTAACGCAGGCCACACCAAATCAAAAGTATGTTTCGATATGTCGGTTTTATCATCCAGACAAGCCTTTTTGGATGAACTTTTAACTGGTTTTAAAAAACCATCAGGTATGTGCGTAAAAACAGCTCATTATATGCCATATTGGAAGTGAAGAAGGCTTTGTCTCTAATGCACTTTATGTATTTAAGTTGAAAAATCCGGTGACTACCATGAAGAAATGTGTGGAGAATCGTTCAAAGAGTGGTTTTCAAACACCCTACCAAAATTAGAAGATAACTGCATTATTATTCGAGAAAGCTGGAAAAAATACCTACAACGACGTCTAGAAAAGGTGATATTTAAAAATGGCTATAAGGGAAAAAATTGAACTACTACCAAATGCCTAAGATCCAACTTCTAAAACTTGGTAAGCAACATAAACATTATGATAGGTATGTAATAGATGAAATGGCTAAGCAGCAAAACAACATAATATTGAATTAATCTAGGTTGACGTTAAACAATACGTAGCAGATAAAAACTGAACATTTAAATCTGGAGACATTAAAATTCTTTTTGAAGAAGTAATATTATTAATTTCTCCAGAAAAATTGAAAAAGTGTATCGACCATGTTCGCCAAAAAGTTGAAGTAAAAATGTGGGAGTTGGATAATATTATAGAGGTTCAGGTAGAACCACTTGTAATTTTGATTAATGAAGATAGCCCTTCAAGTCTAACTAATTTATCCGATTCAGAATAGTGTTAAGTCAAGTAAGGAAGATTGCTATAATACAGGGTACAAGGTGTCTAATCTAAATACTAGTAGAACAAGAACAATAAAGAACAAAAGTTGTCAAAAATACAGAAGGTTTCTTTTTAAGATGCGCACAATTTTAAATCAAATACCAAATTCAAATACCAAATACCTCTTATATTTAAAGTTTTTTAATGCTTTTAGTAGATATATATTAGCTATTAAATAATTTGCAATTATTTGGACACCCTGTATAATTTAATTTTATAATATGATTGTTTTAATGCTCTGTATCACAGTAGACATATATAATTAACTAAATATAATGCAAACATCTCTTTTAAAGTCAAATACATTTATTAATTTGTATTGCAGGTTAACGCAGTTTATATCGCTCACCTATCTTCGTCCATAAATCTCACTAAAGTCTGGGGGACCGTGTATGGCATTTATTTTATAGTTTTAGTTTACAAAATATGTTTTTATCGTAATGAAAAAATTATTTCACAATTACACTCTTTTATTTTACATTTTTGCAAGACGGAAAAGTAAAATACGGCCCTGCTCAATTTTAGCGTCCACCTGCTTCTGTTTACATCAGGCGTAAATTAAATTTGAATAGACTTTAGTTAATTAAGGGACATTGCAATAGTTCTAGTATTCTAGTAGCTCTAGACTATAAATTCCATTAAATTTGTACCCTGTAAATTTCAGTAATCCTTGGACTCTAAAATTTAATATTAAAATTAAAATTAAATATCAAAAAAAGATCTTTACTTATAATTTGGCTGACAGATAATAAATTAGCTGTTACATCAGGTGCATACATAATATTTGTAATGGTTTCTGTATTATCAGTCTTATCTATAGAATTAGTTCATTTGAAATATTACCAGAACTATCAATGCTAAATGTATTTTTATCTGCTATAAAAGACGTTGTAACACAATCTGAATTAAAATTGTTCATCCAATTGCGTTGAGCGCTTACATGGTTACTGGCACAACTGTCAACATACCATGAATTATCATCAAAAGAACTAGCATCAAAAGCAGTTGAAATAAGAAGTTAATTTACCTCCAGATGTTGATTGAATTGATTTGCCCTTATCATAATTAAATTTGTTCTTTAACTTAGGACATTTTGGACGAATATGACCCTCTATTCCACATTCACTGCATACAAGAGTATTCTTAATATTAGAAGTCATATTTTTATTCTTGGTAATTAACCCCCAATCAGATGAAAACTTTTCTCTTAAATCACGGCAAGCATCCTCTTCTATCAGAGTTTTAATCACATATTCACTCGTAATTGTGGTATGAGTAGCTCCATAGCCATTAAGCAAAGTTTCATAAGAGTCTGGAAGTCCATTCAAAAGCAGCATATCTACTTCAGAATCGTCCATAATTGTCTGCTTAAACCAGCACTTTGAAATGTCTTTTCCAAATTATCCCACACAAACGGGCTCTACAGAAAGACTGATTTTTGCAGATACCCTCTAATCTTTCTCAGCATCATGATCCTGGCCAAGAACACACTTCCAGAGACCATAATCAATTGGGACCATTTTCATTTGGAACTTCCAATTATCATAATTTTTATGACTTTCCAATTTTTCTATGTCAGGTACTCCAGCAGGTCCCATATAAACTGGTGTAGCATAGAAGTTATCCTCAGAAGTAACACTTATCTTGAATTCGATAAGTACTCCGAAAAACGTTTAAAACTTTTAACGTGTATCTATGCCTGGGCCCATAACCTGTCAATGAGACTTTTAAATAAACTATCACCCTGTATGACTGTGCAAAATTTCAAATCTGTATTTATTTAGATAGCCAAAATTTAGGGGTGTCTTCATATTAAATGCGACACACTGTATATGCATAGATCTTGACAAATTTAAAGTATATTCAAATTTAATTTACGCCTGATGTAAACAGAAGCAGGTGGACGCTAAAATTGAGCAGGGCCGTATTTTACTTTTCCGTCTTGCAAAAATGTAAAATAAAAGAGTGTAATTGTGAAATTATTTTTTTATTACGATAAAAACATATTTTGTAAAGTAAAACTATAAAATAAATGCCATACACGGTCTCCCAGACTTTAGTGACATTTCTGGACGAAGATAGGTGAGCGACATAAACTGCGTTAACCTGCAATACAAATTAATAAAAAATGTATTTGACTTTAAAAGAGATGGTTGCATTATATTTAGTTCATCACATATGTCTACTGTGATACAGAGCATTAAAACAATCATATTATAAAATAATGTTGTACAGGGTGTCCCAATAATTGCAAATTCTTTAATAGCTAATATATATCTACTAAAAGCATTAAAAAAACTTTAAATATAAGAGGTATTTGGTATTTGAATTTGGTATTTGATTTAAAATTGTGCATATTAAAAAGAAACCTTTTGTATTTTTGATAACTTTTGTTCTTTATTGTTCTTGTTCTACTAGTATTTAGATTAGACCACTTGTACCCTGTATTATAGCAATCTTCCTTACTTGACTTAGCACTATTCTGAATCGGATAAATTAGTTAGACTTGAAAGGCTATCTTCATTAATCAAAATTACAAGTGGTTCTACCTGAACCTCTATAATATTATCCAACTCCCACATTTTTACTTCAACTTTTTGGCGAACATGGTCGATACACTTTTTCCATTTTTCTGGAGAAATTAATAATATTACTTCTTCAAAAAGAATTTTAATGTCTCCAGATTTAAATGTTGAAATTTTATCTGCTACGTATTGTTTTACGTCAACCTAGATTAATTCAATAGGTTTAAGTTCACAATGATACGGAGACATGTGAAGTATTATGTTGTTTTGCTACTTAGCCATTTCATCTATTATATACCTATCATAATGTTTATGTTGCTTACCAAGTTTTAGAAGTTGGATCTTAAGCATTTGGTAGTCGAATTCAATTTTTTTTCCTTATAGCCATTTTTAAATATCACCTTTTTTAGACATCCTAGATATTTTTTTCAGCTTTCTCGAATAATAATGCAGTTATCTTCTAATTTTGGTAGGGTCTTTGAAAACCACTCTTTGAACGATTCTCCACACATTTCTTCATGGTAGTCACCGGATTTTTCAACTCAAATACATAAAGTGCATTACAAAGCCTTCTTCACTTCCAATATGGCATATAATGAACTGTTTTTACGCACATACCTGATGGGTTTTTAAAGCCAGTTAAAAGTTCATCCAAAAAGGCTTGTCTGGATGAAAAACCGACATATCGAAACATACTTTTGATTTGGTGTAGCCTGCGTTAATCCAAGTCTCATCAAGATAATATATTTTTTGCTTTTCTTCTTTGTACCGTTTTATTTTTTGTGGCGTAGGACGAGACAATTTAATTTTTGTCTAAAAGCAAACTATTTTTTCCTCGAGTTTTAAATTTAAAATTAAGGGTGTTGAAAAGCTTGTAAAATGTAGCTCGCTTAAAAGTAGACAAATATGGATCATCGTTGACTTCTTATAAAACCTTATCAATTGTTGGAAGTTAATTTCTAAAGAAGAATTGATGTACTTTGCGCCTTATTGCATTTTTATCAAAATCATTCACAGAGCCACTAATTTGTTTATAACGTAGCTTTCTGTTTGGTTCAGAAAATTTATGAATCTGCCTATACTCCTTATAGGTATATTGTGAACTTGTCTGTTTAATTATTTTAGTTTTTCCATTTCTTTTATTATATGATTTGCTTTTTATTTTTTAGAATTTTTTTTTCTCAATATGAGTTTGTGTTTAATCCCCCTATATCTATATATCTATTTATTTAATATGTATATTAATACGTTTTGATCGATTGTGTAAATAATAAATATTGTAAAGTCTATCCTTGTAATTTAGGCCAGTAAGCCTGTTAGGATGGAACAAATAAATAAATAAATAAATAAATAAATAAATAAATAAATAAATAAATAAATAAATAAATAAATAAATAAATAAATAAATAAATAAATAAATAAATAAATAAATAAATAAATAAATAAATAAATAAATAAATAAATAAATAAATAAATAAATAAATAAATAAATAAATAAATAAATAAATAAATAAATAAATAAATAAATAAATAAATAAATAAATAAATAAATAAATAAATAAATAAATAAATAAATAAATAAATAAATAAATAAATAAATAAATAAATAAATAAATAAATAAATAAATAAATAAATAAATAAATAAATAAATAAATAAATAAATAAATAAATAAATAAATAAATAAATAAATAAATAAATAAATAACATTAAAAACAGTTTTAGCGCACATCCCTGTTTTATCAGCAACTCTCCTTTCAACATCATGTACCAACATATCAGGGTTCTATAAAATTTAATGCTTATAAATATTAAGAACCATTTCTTTAGTACGGATGACCAAATGTCCCTTTTTCAGTCGCTTTTTAGAAGGAGTAAAAACATTTTTCTGGACTTCATCTGCTGTATCTGTGGAGGACATAGGTCACGCAGCAATTACTTTATTTTAGTTACTTTAGTTATATTTATATTTCTTTAAGACTGCGCCATGAAGTGATTGTTTAATTACAACAACTTCGAATTAAATATTCTTTATTTAAAGTTATGACAACTATCACACAACTAATGACAGAACTTTACCCCCCAGTAGTCTATCGCTCTTGGAGTAAGTAAATAGTGTACACAATATCACCACATTAATTTAAATATATAGACGCCCTGTCGGAGGCCCCCCACCAGAGGCGAAAAATTTTTTGGGGTGCCACGCCCAAATTTTTAACCAAAAGTCGCAAAAATGTATCACGTTATTGTAAATAAAATTTTAATTAAAAAAATAAATGAAGGACGGATTCTTTTATATCTATTATATAACTACTATTTATGAGGTTTCTAACACAAGTTTTGCCACGAAACAGGCCGTCAGAGTTAGTATTTTCGTAAACTTTGCCAATAAATTACTCAAAACTTATCAAAGAACTCTGTAAAATTTATTAAAAATTATAAATTAACTTACCCCCAGTAATTAATGCTAAAAGTCCTTGCAGTTTGTTATTACCATAAAGAGTCTTTAGGTCCATATACCAAAAAAATCACAAAAATAAAACTATACCTATGTACAGTATTTACATACGCGCACAAAGTTGCTTGATATACTAGTTTTAAAGTTTCCGATAAATAAAGTCCAATCTTCTTTCTTTTTGGTTGCAAAGTTTTCAATTACTTTATAATTAAAATTTACAAACTGTTTTTCTGCGGACAACATACCTAAAGCACTAAGTCTTTCTTCCTTCATTGTATTTCTGAGAAATGTTTTAATCCGTTTAAGCATTGAAAAACAGCGCTTTCCTTCAAATGTTGACATAGGTATTGTTATTAAAATACCTAAAAGTTTAATAGTTTCCTGAAATGTACTTGTAATTCATTTTTAAGCATATTTTTGTCTAAAAATAAAAATTGTATACATGTTTCGTTGAGGAATGATTCGGGAAATTGATGTCTATAGACCGAAAACTTGTCCGACATAAATAAATTTTTATTTGCAATAAAACGGCATCATTTTATCTAGTTTGTTCATTTTTTAGATCATTAGGTTTTTAGTATTTTTGTAGACAAGATCGTAGTTTGTGGATTTTCGACTTAGAAAAATAATATAATTTTTAGTATTTACTTTAACTATTAAAATTTTTGATTTTTTTACTAGAATTAATAACCCGAACAAAAGAAACCAACAATATAATATTTTTAAAAAGTATTTTTACTCGTTAAGAATATTATTACACTGGCACTAGGGTGACCATAGATACAGCATTTTGCTGTATTGCACAGCATTTTCAAAGTCTATCCAGCATTTGATCTTGTACAAAAAAAATCAATTTTTGGAAATTATTGAGTATTTCCTGAAAAGTATATGAAATAACGCCCTCCTATACACTGTTTTGCGCGGACACTCGATATGATAGAAGTGGTAATTTAGTGGTAATTCCCTAAATTCCCTAAACTATCCAACTTCCTATATAAATCGATTTCGATGGCGTTATCGTTATTACGGATACGTCGAATATCGAAAAAAGCCGCTATTACCGTCATCTTCTGTTTCTGGATATACCCGTAATACAATTTAGGTATTGCGGGTAAATCCAACTTTATACGGTTTGCCAATAATCAATTGATACCCAAGTAACAATTTTATTTGTTCTAGAACATTTAAACAACAAATATTGTAGAATAAAGTATGTTCTAACAACACTTTAAAAATAATAATATAAGAGTTATAGACACATCCCCAACTAGCCATTCATAAAAGTGTATTTGTTGTGAAGTCCTCATCATCATCTACTCTATAGTCCAGGAGACAGCGACGATTTTCGGTATTTATTTTCCCAGTCAGCAAGCACGGATAGAGAATTGTAGGATTAGCAATTCTAAGCAAAATTCATATATATATTTAGAGGGGGGATCCGATGGGCTGAGGCCGAAAATGCGTCAAAACATACGAGAACACGGCCTTTTTTTTCCATTGATAAAAATAGTTTTAGTAGTAAGAGATGTACTGAAGTTAAGTAAAAAAATAGTCTGATTAATCTGTGAGTATGGATAATATATTTGGCAAGTGCATAAAATACACTTTCAAACGAGTTATGTACACAATTATTTCTACGACCACAATTATTTAAAGAATATTCCAGGTGTTTTGTATATTAAAGTGTACGCATAAGACACATAAATAAAATTATATATCACAATGTTTCATCTAACCAGTTGGTTTATTTATAGAAATTAAACATAATAATTAAAGATATTACAGAAGAAAATAGGGAAATAAATTACATTTCCTTTTACACTTTTATATAATAAATATTTTATTTAGAATTCACGAAACACTTATTACTCTACATTAGGTATAATTATTGTTAGTTTCGTTATGTCAAATCATTTATACTAGAGGTGTGAGGAAAATACAGTGAACTGTGGAATGCCAATATCGTTGGATACGCGTGGTAGATATGGTCCTATAATACTGCTAAAAACAGATAAATTTTCATGGAAACGCTGTACTTTTGACATTTGCGATACTCAAACGCATATGCATTATTGATGTAATCTCATGATTTTACAGTAATATTTTTTGCAATTTTAGTGTGATTTTTAGGTTAATATGGTTATTCATTTTATTTGGTTCTGATCTTTTGCGCTTTTAGAGTATTTGTCTTTTATAGTTATAGTTTTTAATTTGAATTTTAATATTGTGGTCTATTTATATTTGATTGCTGCTTTTCGACTGGTGCTTTGTTCTTTTTGTGTTAAAATAAGCTTCATAACCATTAAGTACATGCTTCTAGTTGATATTTACCTAATCGTCATCGGGTGCTTGCAACAATGGGAAAAAGTGTATGGTTTTTTTGGTGTAAAGTTAGACGCTTTCATTTTTCAGGTTAGTTATTTTTAGTTATTTTTTACTTAAAAGGATAGCAATACGTCCTGGTTCGAAGTGTGACTGTTGAGTTTTAGCTATATGAGCCAAATTATCGGCTGTGTCCTCTTTTGGGGCACCCAGAACCGAAAACTATATAGTTACATAATATGTTTTTTAAATTATTTTTCAATAGGTATGCAGCTTGGATGAGGGCTTTAGGAAGAAAACCTAAGACTGAAACACTGACTGCTATATATGCCGTTTTTAGAGCACATTTCATAGAAAGTGATTACATTCTAGCAGGAACTAGGAAAGGTTTAAAAAACATGCTGTACCAGCTATTACTTTAAGACCTCGTCTCTTTAAGTTATTATTACTTCATTCTAATGCACATATTAAAATGGTTTTTAACTTGTGCCCTTATGATTAAAAGATGTAGATATTTTAGTTATGTTATAATAGAAATATATGATACATTGTACTGACTGACCTATTGGCCACTGGTCATTCTACTTTTACTCCCTTTTTTCACAAATTGTCAAATTATTTAAAAACAAATACATACCTAGCTATTTTCTGTAAATTACATTAAAAATGTAAAAAACGTATTTCTCAAATAAGTTGCTTGAGATGGGGTCGTTTTTATGGAAAATTTTAGTGTTAATACTTTACTAATAAAACTACAGTTAATTTATCTTATATATACACAACGGAAGAGTTAATTGGATTTTCTTCTTGTTGAGTTTCAAAAATAGTAATTTAACATGATTTAAAAACAAATACATGAAATGGGCAAAATAGACCTGCAAAGGCACTTTGTACACAATCTCACTTGTATCGATGTGACGTAATGCGCGAATACAATCTGGCTAACTTTTGTTAATAGATTGGCGTTCCATTTTAAATACACAGTTCACTGGGAAAAGATTATTTAAATATACACGGACCGGGAAAACAAGTACTTAAAAAATTCACTAGCTCCTGGACTAGTACTGTATCGAAGGAATTTTATGAATGAAACAAAATACGACCCTAATACAATTATGGTCTACAATAGTTCCGCTGTTGTCAGACGTTATTTTTTTTTTGACAATTTAAAAACCTAACAGTATTATAAGCAAACGTAATTACATTACTACAGTTAAAAACATCGCAAACTTGGCATCAATATTTTAATTTTATCCAAATATTGTATTTCCGTCGAGGATCATCCGGGTTGACTTCAGAAATTGTGTAATCTGTCTTGGTTATATATATCTATAGTTAAAAGCACGTAAACTTGGCATCAACGTTCAATCAGATTATTGGGTTTCTACCGCGGACACCAACGTTCATTCTTCAAAAATTTTGTAAATAATCCTATCTGTCTTGGTTATATATCTATGGTTATAGAACGAAAGTGGCCACTGTTTTTAAAATTCCTTCTGTTTTTTTCTAAAAACTATTTTGTATTCTCTGAGGTAAAATTTATAGTGTTCCAGTCATTTTTTAGTAAGATGAAACAAACAAGTTTAAGGCCCTATTACATTCACGCATTAGCTATGTTAAGTCACTGTCACTGGTGTACAGTACCAATGTTGCAATAATAATAGCTTGGTAAAAAATATTTTCAGCTTTCCAAAACTAAATATTTTCTCTAAAATGTATGATTGATGGGTATCGAAAACAATATTATAACTATAATCTAGAACAGCCATACACCCTTTTTTCCTTCGGGCCACATTCGTATGAGTGCTATGTTACAAGGGCCGCAATATTTTTGGATGATGACCTTTTCTTAGGCCAATTGGTGGGGACCTCTAATAAATAAAACACAAAACATAAATATAATAAGATAACTCACATTTTTAGAGTTTCGATAAAACACTGTTATTAAGTTTAAAATTGAATAAATAATCAGTAAAAGCTTTAAACTGTTTATTAACTGTTTATTAACTACAATGAAGAAGGTATTGAAAACATTGTTCACAACGTTTAAACTAAGAATCTATCAATAATTGGTTAAAAAAGAGAAAAAAACGTCACTTATTTTAGCCCTACATACAAATCATAATTCAATGGATGTATGTGTGTGTATATATGTATGTATGTGAAAATAATGTTGAAATTTATTAAGTGTAACACCTGATTTTAAAAAATTTTTAGTGAATCTTCCTTTTTGCACTTTTTTGTAAGTATTTTCAAAACTTTGTTTCATCCTTTCATACATCCCTCCAAATAAACACTGTGTGAGTTTGGCATATAAAGCCAAATGCCACTCTCGCTCAATGATAAATCTAATTTTCTGGTGGAATGTATTTAGGATAGCTGAATCTTTCTTTACAAGTTATCTATTAGACAGTATGGTTAAAATTCAAACTCACCTGTTACCACTAATACTTTTATTTACGAATTTTCACATAAAGATTTGTTCGTTACGGCTTGACCAATCACTTGTTACAGCTTGATCAATCACTCGTTACATCTTGACCAATCACTCGTTCACCACGGAGATTCAGGCATCACGTAGTATTATCATCTAGTTCTTGTTGAAAGTTAGCTGTATCGCGAAAAGAAAGGGTGACGTAATCATCTCGTCAATTTCGGAAAAACCGACAAGGGCCAGAGACGTCTCTAGTAATAACAAAACAAATAGTGTTGGAACCGTGTTGCAGTATTTTAACAAACACATTCAACAAAAATAAGTAGCGGTAAACCACTCCCAAAATACTGGTACATTTTTACTCGAAATCACCGAAATCACTACAAATTTTCTCGAAAATTCCAAAATCATCACAGAAAATCATGATCGAAATCATCGCCAAAATCAATTCGTCGCTCAAAACCATAAATGCCAAGAAAAAAGATCATCGTATAAAAGTAAGGTGGATTTTCAGTGAAATCACCAAAATCACATTTTTGTGTGATTTCCGAAATACAGGCACGTTTTGACCTTAGTAGTTTCCCCTTGATTCTGGCCTTTATCTTGTTTTGGCAGAGACACTATTAGGAATGGAACTAAATATATTTAGCAAAAATAAGTTATGTCTATTATCTGGTTTTGATAGACACACTTAGCAATTAACCCCCCCCCCCCCACTTTTATTCAATTTTTTTTCATACTCATCTCTTTATAGAACTTGATTTTTGCTAAAAAATTTCATGGTGATATTGCTTTTTGTTTTTCATTTTTAATTTAGGATTTTTTTTAATATCAACCCATCTTAACCCCCTATTTTTTTGTCAGATTTATTATTTATATTTATTTATTTCAAAATAAATAGGCTTTGTCCCCTTATACAACTTGTTTTTTTCCTTAAAATTTTCAAGTTGATATCATTTTTAGTTTTTGACTTATCGTACAGACAAAAAACGTGACATTGGACATAGTAATCGTATAATACTCTTCACAGACTACTGTTTGAAGAGTATAATAATAATAATAATATAATCAAGGCTACAATAATAACATAATGGACTAAAAAAAAAGGTAAAATAAAAAAATAATATAGTCAAAGGTTTGAAAATTATTTAATGGATAATCAGTGCCTCGGAGGTAAACTGCAGTTATTCTAGTCAATTTTTTAACAGAGCACCACACTAAATGTTGTTTGACACTTTTATGTTCCATATTTACATATAACAATTATATTTCGACAAGTAATGCAGTTAGCCCCAATTATTGTAATCTAACTATTAAAACTTTTTTTAATATTCATGACTTGTTAGTTTTGGTAACATATACCTATGTTCTGATAACAACTTTTCTATAACGTAATATCATATCTAACATGTTTCTATAAATAGTACAACATAGTTCAGTTTACCTCCCAGGTACTGATATCGGTAATTATTTAATTAAGTCTTCATGATATAGGTACATACTTAACATAGACACAACTATTTTATTTCTTCAATTAATTTATCCAATTGCAATATTTATTTTTTATATCATCTTAAATAAAAAACTGTAATGTTAGTTTAGCTTTAATTTTTTGTAACTGCATGCAAAACCATCATTCGAGTTAAATCCTCACCGCTATGTCAATCTGACACTGTTTATCAGTACGTCTAACATTTATAGATAGGACATATTTCTATAACTTCAAACAAAATAAAACAATTATTCATATAAAATTGTACTAGTGTGAAGAAATTATCCTTGTTCAAATAAAAAATATAATAAAATTGTCATGCTTGTGAAATACCTTCTGGTACAATGTACAATGATTTTTCTTGGCTGACAACTGCAATCTAAGATCTGTTTAAAGTAAGGTAGTTTATATAATTGCCATAAGAGCCCATTTCTTGATGGAACTCAGTCATCGCTTAATTTTGATAGTTTTCCTATAAAAGAGCACCGATGACATTGTATCCATTTATGCAGTTCTCTGTTTTAGAGTTTACTATAAAACACACGATTATTTTATAGAAACTGGAACAAAACCTTGGATAAAAGAAACACACTGCGCATGTTGTCTGTTTTAACCCCAAGTAACCCACCAATTGAAAATCATTGTTTACTGAATTGCTCCGATTTTCCTATTCAACGCTCACCTCCGCCTGAGTTCAATCACCATTGACAGCTGTTTTTTTTGATTTATTTGTTGGTGTTTTAGCAATAAAGTGTTCTAGTTATTCAATTTTAAGCTCAAAATGCCACGATTTATCTTGAGAAATTGTATATACTTATAATAATACAAGTACCAATGTTATGAAAGATAAAAAATATTCATTTTCAGCGGTAAATATTTATGAACGTTTTGACATAAAGCGCCATGATCCTTTGAGCTGAATACTTCAGATCCGCATTAAGGGGTTTCAATAAATATTAAGCATCAAATACATACCGATATTTCAAAAAACAGATTTCGTATTACTTACAAAATGGTAAAATTTTAATTTAAATAAGAAGTAAATAGGCATTGTTGCTAACGAAATTTTGTTTGTAAAAAATAGTTTTATAAGAATATTTACTAAAGGTAGTTTTTAGCCCTTTTTGGTAGATAAATAAGTAAAGAAGCATATTTGATAGCTAAATTTTATTTTTATAAGGTATTTTTATAAGAATATTAGATGAAATACAGGATGAAAAACTTAAAATTTCAAGATAATATAATAATCGATTTTAAAAGAAATACAAAAAAAAGTAGATTTATTCAAAATAATCGATTGATTAAAAATAATCGATTTTTTTGGAAAAATCGATTTATCGTTTAATCGCTTTTTTAATTAATCGATTATTTTCGAATAAACGATTATTTTTGAATTTTCAAAGGTATTATATGAAAATAATCGATTGAGCGAATATAATCGGTTATTTAATATAACCAATATTTCGGTTATTTTTTAGAAATATCGATTTATCGGTTAATCAGCTTTTTAATAAATAATAATTATTTTCGATTTATCTATTTTTATCGATTGTTTTCGATTTTTCAAAGATAATAGAATAAACAATTTTAAGGGAAATATGAAAAGGATTATTAGAAAATAATCGATAATTCGGTGTGTTTTTTGGAAAATAGATTTATCGTAGAATCGGCTTCTTAATTAATCGATTATTTTCGGTATTTCAATGATAATCGAGTTATCGATTTTAAATGAAAAACAATAAAAATAAATTATTGATAATAATCGATTGATTGAAAATAATCGATTATTTATAATTATCAATAATTTTTAACAATTTTTCAAAGATTATCGAATAATCTGTTTCAATGGACGAAAAAAAATGGATGATTTGAAAATAATCGATTATTTAAAATAAACGATAATTTTTTTATTATTTTTTGTAAACACTGATTTATCGGTTAATTGGCTTTTTAATTAATCGATTATTTTTGATTTTTCAAAGATAATCAAGTAGTCTATTTTAAAGGAAATACGAAAAACAAATTGATTGAAACCAATGGATTGATCGAAAATATTCGATTATTTTTAATGATCGATCATTTATTTCGACCAAATGACTTTTAATAGGTTTAAATTTTAAAATGTTATCTGGTTTCAGACATATGCATTTCTAGAGTTTTATGTGATTCATCCTGTATATTAATTAATATTCCTAAAGAAAGAAGCTGAGGATACAACACATAACACCATTTTCTCATTTTGACTAATTTTTAATATTATGTAATAGCCGTAGAAAAAATCTGATGTGTCCAACACATGACTTTCCTATCTAGTTATTATAGGCATTTTCCAGTTATTTTGTACAACCTATTGCAGCATCTCTATAAATGTTTAGAGGATAAACTAAATATATACATTTTCCACATACATCTACCTCGAAACATTTTTCTATAGATATTCATTGAAAACGAAAATACAGAAAAATTTAAATTTAGCACTTTTCCATTACGGTCCATTTTAGAAAAATCATATATAAACAAAAATTATAGAAATCGATATCGCAAACAACTTTTAGTTCAACAATTTTCATAAAAATCAGAATTTTGCACATTTTGTCAAATTTCTCGAATACGGACCATTTCAGGAAATTTTGACATAGAACAAAAATTATACATAATAATATTAGAAGTAACTTTTATTTGAACAATTTTCTTCTCCAAACATAAATAACAGATATATTCCATAAAATATAAAAACGGCCTCCCATAAAGTACCCCCCCAGATGTTCCGACTTTGTCCAAAATCTAATCATTTCACGTCAGGCCGAAATAAACCTTAAGTTTAAAATTTAATGTTTTTCCTTTATCCGTTTTTGAGTTTTCTTCAAATTTCGAAATTTACACATTTTCTCAAATATCTCGAATACGGCCCATTTTAGAGAAATTATGTATAGGACAAAAATTATAGAAAATTATATTACAAACAACTTTTATTTGAACAATTTTTATAAAAAATTATTTTTTTTACATTTTCTCAAATTTCTCGAATACGGACCATTTTAGGAAAATTTTGCATAAAACAAAAATTATAGATAATTATATTAGAAGTAACTTTTATTCAAAGAATTTTCTTCTCCAAACGTAAATAACAGATATATTCCATAAAATATAAAAATGACCACCTATAAAGTACCCCTCCAGATGTTCCGACTCTACCCAAAATCTAATCAGCTCATTGGACGCTGAAACAAAGCTTAAGTTTAAAATTTGGTGTTTTTTTGTGTATCGGTTCATGAGTTATGCGTTATACAGACACACACACACAGACACACACACACACACACACACACAGACAGACATCATCGCGAAAATAGTCAAAACGGATTCAGGGGACCTCAAAACGTAAAAATCCGTCGAAAACTCGAGGTCGAAAAAAATCATGATTCCTATACTTTCCTTATATCTGTATACAGATAGGAAAGTAAAAATATAATATTCAATACAAAAGGTTTGATTTGCAATGTTCGCCTGTGTAACAACCAGTTAATCCTAAAGACCAACGCTCGTCACCAAATGTAACAACCAGATAGCCTAATGACCATTTGTAACTACTGATAGGTCTTAAGCTACTGTTGTTAATATACTATTAAGGGATTAGGGCAGCGACGTCACCAGCCAAAGGGTCCTGGAGTCCTGAAGGAACATCCATTTGCCAGTGGCAAAAAAAAATAATAAAGCAAAAATAATAAAATACAAAAAAACATCCCTTAATAGCATATGTCGAGCGGTTCTTGGCAACTAGTTTTAGACTCTTTTAGTCCTAAGGGAATAGAAACGCCGAGGCTTCTTAAATGCTCGGAGTATTTTGCTGGTTTGGAAAGGGAGGAGAGATTAATAATAAGTATTAAAACATTAACAAATGTATATTAACAATAACTATAAAACTTGACAAATAGTCTTAAGAAAAAATGAACAAAATTCCATTTAGGGAATAAAGCACTATAACTAATAGTAATAAAGATATGCATAAGATAAATATAATTCGGGACGAAAATGTGAAATTGGCATTTATATGTAAATCAATTAATCAATTATTATTAAACAAAATTAAGTTAAAATATTTACCCATAATTCACATCGTACACAAAAAAAACTTTACACATTACTTTACAATACAAAACCAGGGTTTCGCCCAAGGGGCGAAAGTTCTGGACCTTAGTCCGAACCCGACTGAGCGTTTACCCCCAAGTGATCCTTTCTATATAAACCAAAATTTATGTGACTGTTGATTGTATTTAACAATGTCCCGTTCAATGTAGATTAATAAATTGAAGGTTTGTTTCATTGTCATAAGTGCCTTTTTAATTATTTAATTTAAACATTAAATACTTGTTTAGAATTTTTGGTAAATTCTTTAGATTTCTTCAATTAATAATAATGCCAATTATTACACCTGCGCACATGCTTTTTTATAATACTCGTAGGCAATGAGTATCATTTCTCGCTCTATTAACAATATTCTATTTTAACTTTTTATTGTAGTCTCTTGCTGAAAAGTATTCTATATATTCTATAAAAGGTCTTATCTTTACATAAAATGTCGTGCATCTGTTTGATATTAAAAAATCACGTTAATGTTATTTCATAATACAAAATTCCATTAAACATATATTTTAAATAAATCTAATAGTTCATTATGATGCTAATAAACAAAGTCCGGTCCCTGTCACAGAGTTCGGGTTTCTGCGCAGTTCCCCCACTCCGGTAACCTTTCTTTAGAAATTGGCAACATTTGCGCAGGTTAAAAACCGGCGTATGTTATATATTATCTGGTTCCTTTTACCTAAGAACAAAACAAAATATAAACATAACCTCAAAAATAATATTAAATGTTTTACCTGGAGCTTGGAGACGTGTTTCGTGAACAATCATTGAATTGACATACATACTTTTGATTTATTAAATTCGCTGTTTTATTTAAACATGGTTTTTAGGTAAACACAATTAAAATTGTTTTATGGTGAATTTTAGAGTTTGGCAGCTTGATTGAAAACAACAAGCTAAAAGGCATTTCTTTATAAGCTTATTACAACATAATTGGTTACAGTCATGGTGGAAGAATACAGGTGAAGCGGTAAGCGGTACGAAATTTGGTCATTCTTGCGCATGACGTCACCTGCGGAGCATATTTTTTGTTTTGCCTATGTCTCCAATCTTAAAAAGCGACTTTTAAAGTTATTCTAATATTTTCCTGGTAGTGTTTAGAAGTTTATAGATATATTTATCTTAATATTTAATATCATTTCTATATATCAATAGGCCTGTTTAGAAATTATTGGTACGTATTATTAAATTAATTTCTAATTAAGTTGGTAGTGTAATTGATATAAAGTTAGGTTATGTAACATTTTTGTTGTATTTTAAAGATAAAAGAAATAGTTTATATTCATTATTGTTATTTTAATATATCATTATTATTATTATATTATTGATACATTAAAATCTACTATATTTTAGGGTGTGTAGTTACTAACAAAATGCCAGGTTGTGCAGTGTTTGGCAGCAAGAACTATTTAAGAAAAACAAAGAGAACAAATATTAAGTATTTTGGATTTCCGAAAACAGATATAGCCAAAGCCTGGGTCAACGGTTGAGGGTGAAAAGATACAATTAATTTGAAAAATGGTATGATTTTTGCAAACCTAACTTGAATATGATTAATTTTATGTCTTGTTTCTTTTTTAAGCTTGTATTTGTTCCATACATTTTTCGAAGGATAGTTTTGAAATACCCTTACAACAGAGGCTATTAAACTACTCCACTAAGACTGGTAGAAACTTAAAACAAACAGCAGTTCCTACTGAAAATCTCCCATTGAAAAAAAGACAATTGTCTGCAGAAAGTGAAGATAGATTAAGAAGGCAGGCAAAAAGATATCGACAAACATTTATTGAGAGCTTTGTTAATATTTCGGAGCATTCCAGACAATTGTCAACTGCAGACCAGGACAAGGAGAATCAAAGTTTGGAAACAGACACTCAAAATATATTGGTATCATCAGAACTAGAAACGTATGTACAAATTTACCTTATTAACAAAAAATGTGGCTTTGAAAAGAAAATTACACAACTTAGCATATACTAATTAACATTACAATCATTTCAAAACAATTTTTTTATTAAATATTAAACTTTGAAGTGATAATTGCTTTTATTTCAATATTAAAAATTAAATTATTATTTTAGAGAAAACTATTAAGAGTCTTCGTGAAGAACTAAACAAAATTACTGAAAAATGCAACAAATCAAATATAGAAATACTTTCATTGAAAGAAGAAATTAGCCAGTTGAAAAATAATTCTCAAGTGGAAATTCAGGAAAGTAAAGTAAATGTTTCACTCCGGGTCAAATAAATGTTTTATACAATGAAAATAAAAAAAGAATTCGTTGAAGTTCGGATGACATAGCATCCACAATCTCCCTAAGAAGCATTCGTCCTAAGGCTTATAGATTTTAAGAACTGTTCATTATCCTTTACCTGGGTTTACTACCTTAAGAGACTGGCCTAAATGTTTAAATTTAGAACAATAAATATACATTATAAAGTGTTAAGCAAGATAAAGAAGTAAACATTATGTATAAACCATTTTTAAACATAAATAAATCAATTTAAAATAACACCTCTGTGCTTTTTATTAAAATAAAGTATGTTTTGCCAAGTGTTTCTATTTATTAAATACATAAAGGGGTTTACCAGCACCCAACCATACAAGAAAGTAATTGATCTGTGCATACAAGTTATTGATATCCATGTTTGATGACTAATTTAAAATTAAATTATTACATTTAAAATCTATAAAAGTGACCACATACTTCCAAACTGATTATTTAAGAAAATTGGCGACTAAAAAAATATACTGATCATAATAAAATTCATTTCACCTTAATTTTATTGTTCAGCATTCGTTAACATTATACACAAGTTTACTTGAATCGATTCAAAATTATTTATTGTTGAAGAATTAATTACATTCTTATTAACAAAGATAGATAACATAAGTTAAAATTCAAAGGAAAAGAAACAAAATACTTATTCATAAATGAAATTTTTTATTTTAAAATTTTTTAAATTCTAATATCAAGACAAAATATAATATAAAAACAAAAATGCAACCTAAGTACAAATATGACAATCGAGAAATATATATACAGGAGTATACACATAAATTAAAATGAACTACTTAATTCAAGGAATCAGAAAAATTTATCCACTTTGTAGTATACCTTTTTGAGCAAGAGTTTCTTGCTTTTTAAACATATTTATGAGTCAGCACTTCCTATTATTAATTAATTGGCAAGAGGTTAAACATTTTTCCACTATACAGGGGACACTACATATTTCAGTTTCACATTCTTGATCTCAATCTATCAGATAGCAATGCTAGGTATGAAGATTTAAATCCTAGATGTAACATCCTCTTCCAAGTTTTGTGATGGAAAAATTCAGTTTCTGATGAACACTATCTTTTTTACGCCAGAGAGAAACTATATTAGGCTAAATTCCTTACACCATGGCTAAATTCGAAATAAATTACCTACTTTTTTTGTATAAAAGCACAAAATATTTTTTTTATTTGGCATTACTTTTGTACAAGCGTCTATCTGCCTATAGTGACTTTTCTTGTAAGTATTATTGAGCATAACTTGATGTTATTTGACGCAGTTGTTATTTTCTTCTAAATATATTTTCAGTTTTATAATGATTATAGAACTAGGAAATAAAAATTAAACTTCTTGACAATCATTACAAAATGTAAACAAAGCCATGGAATGGCATGGCAGTGT
The DNA here is from genome assembly GCA_927349885.1 of Psylliodes chrysocephalus. NCBI lineage: Eukaryota > Metazoa > Arthropoda > Insecta > Coleoptera > Chrysomelidae > Psylliodes > Psylliodes chrysocephalus. Next base: position 41,211,175 of record OV651824.1, read on the forward strand.
ATAGGCGGCCGTGGCAATACCGATGTTGACGTCATAAAACCTGCGCACCGCTTCACCTGTATCCTTACACCATGGTTACAGTATTATGGTACGTGTTCTGTGATTGTGGTTACTGTAGTAATCCTATTATTGAATGGCATATGTCAAATTTAATTTAAGTTTGGGGATTTCTAAATGGAATTTGGATTTTAGGATGATTTGATTTTGTTATTTTTTATTATAGTCTCTTGTACATCATATTCTTAAATTCAACCTAATTCTCAGATGATTGTCACCAAATCCATCAACTCGATTATGTTGATGCACTGATGGATCACGTGACATAACCTTAAATAATTAATTAATAGCCCTTGTAATAGTTAAAAATATTTTCTGCGCATGCCTCAAATTCCGCCATGTTTTTCGGGCACTTTACAAATATACATACAGTACATACCAGATTTTCTACACAATTAAAAAAAAAGTAGTTACAATCACTTATATTTAAAAAATAGTAAAATTTAAATGAATCTATAATCATAATTAAAAAATTGAACAAGTATTTTTAAAAAAATTAAAAATGTTACCAATAAAAAAAGGGGCAAAAAACGTTGTTGTTATGGAGTATGCCGTAGTGATACACGAAGTAAATCCTTTTTGAAGAATCAATATTTTTTGTGAGTTTCCCAAAACCTTGATGGAAATTTTTGCCAAAAACTGGGAAAATTCGACAAAGCACTATTATTTGTTACTTAATGATTACGTTGCTTGTCTTGTTCTATCTTCAACCACTTTCCTTTATCTAGACTTGGATCTACTGGGACACCATTGCGAATTGCGTTCTTGACCCTAAAAAATTTACAATCATTTTGAGCGTTCAGTATTTTTTAAAATCAATTCACATAACAATACTGTTTTAATTATTACAATTGTTATTCTAACCTCTCAACTAATTCTGCTTTATTTCCACCTTGAGAACGTCCATGACACTTCAACCATCGTTTTAATTGAATACAATTGTGAGGTTCTACCGTAGAATACACTAATGATGCACCATCAATTAATTTTTCATTTAATTTTATTGGTAACAGAGGTGACAATGCTTGTTGCCCGGCTATATTCGTAAAAAGTGCCCGAAACTTTCATATTGCCGCCTTTTAAACATGGCGGACGCGCGTGCGCTCAGCAAACCATTTTAATGCCTATATTAATCAGATAAGGAAATAGGAAAAGTTTGCTTAAAATTCCTAATAAAATAAATGAAGAAACTCGCTGGATTTTTTAAACCAACTTTTAAAAAAAGATTGTTGACGTTAGATATACAGCAATCAAATGAAGACAGGTACATATTTTTTCAATTATTGTATTGCCCGTACTTATCTTTAGTTTTTATGCTTATCAAAAGTCTTCGAATTGTTTGCTTTCAATAAATAAAGACAGTTTGACAATTAAGATTATAAAATTACAAATTTCAGTCATTCTCAAATAATTTTCATCAGATAAAAATCATGATTGCAGCAGTCGGCTATTTATTGGTCACGTGATCCATCATCAGTACATCATTTTGTTGAATATTAGAAAACGCCTTTATTCATTAGAATTTAGAATTATACTGGGTCTTCAACAATACCGAAAACCCACGTGACCAAATCGTCATGACAGCGATTGGTGAAAATAAAAGTAAAAATCCCTAAATTTGAGCCAGTGCCGTAGGTATTTTATTACAAAATAGATCTTCTTCTTTTTTTATGGTCTGCAACTACGAGAACAAAATTCAGTTAGGTAACTGTTAGAATTACAACACAAATTCATAATATTAATTAGAGGTGCTTTACATTATTGTATTTTAATGTTAGAATTCGATATTTTAATTAGATTTAATCAAATTCAATAATCTAATTTTAAAAATTATGATATAAATAACATAACCTTAAAAACTGAGCTATTTATATCTAGTTTGTATTTAACGAAAAGAATAATAAACTGAAATATGGTTCGTACTAGTTATTGTCTCTACTACAAAAAAAACCTTTACCAGAAGAGGGCACAAAAAAGTTATGGATAAAAATGTTATGCATTAAAATATGAATAAAATTAAAAATTATTTACTTTAGATTGACTCTTTAAGGGCTGATTCCACCGTTGTGTTAAACGGAGATTAAAATGACATTGTTAATGTAAAAATGTCATTTTAAACTTCGTTTAACACAACGGTGGAATCGGTCCTAAAATATTTAGCTACAGCTGAAACTCTACATACGATAGGCAAAAGACAATGGCAGTATTGGGCAATTATTGCAATTTAAGTTAACAAATTTAAAACTTACTGGAATTGAACCTGGATAAAGGGAAGTAATAAACACATAATTTAAGTTTGTTCTATTATTTATTTGTTACAGGGTTTAAACCATTTACAAAATACATTGTTACTTATATGCATACAAAAAATATTAATATTATTAATGTAACAAGCACATATTTGTTTTACCTTACAGCTCTTACTTCTCACTTTAAATTATAAAGGCATATCTATTAACAACTATTTTATTTAAAAGGATATTGAGTAGTAATCGGTGGTGCACAAACTAATTAATATAATAATAATAATAATAAACTTTATTTGCAACTTCCAGTTTTTTATACATATAAAAATATTCAGAAAAAAAAAAGTGCCAAAGAAGGCTGCAAAAAGGACTGGTGAACAGTGGATACTGATCAAAGCACCAGCCCTGAGTATTACCAATGCCACAGGACATCGTACAAAAAACAATATAAATATAAACACAAATGATAGTGAGAAAAAAAAGTATAAACATTCTAAAAAGTAGCTATCACTCTGCTGTGTCAAGAAGAAACTTTTTGTAAAATTTTTTAAATTTACTTACAGACATTTCTTTAAAATGTTGTGGGATAACCTTGTACATTGCATAAATATTATAAGTGAAAGACCGTCTGAAAATAGCAGTATTATGTATTGGAGGTGAGATACGACCACAAAAACGTAGATTGAGGTTATGAACATCAGAACGATACATTATTTTATTAAAAAGATATGGAGGGGATTTATGTAAAATAACAGAATGAAACAAATTAGCCGAGTGTAAGTTTCGTCTGGATTGCATATCTAGCCAGTTTGAATCCTTGAGTTTATGAGAGACTCTATCAAATTTCCGTATTCCATAAGAAAATCTTAAACAAGATTTCTGTACTCTCTGAATTCTAATTATGTCTGCGTTATCTAAACAGGGCCCATAAACTGAATCACAAAAGTTAAAATTACTCAGAACCAGGGAATCTGTTAATAACAATTTTGTTGTAGTTGGAAGAACATGTCGATGTGGGTAAAGCATTTTTAAATTCATGTATGCTGTTTGGATGCACTTGTTAGCGTGAAGTTTAAACCTCAAGTCATTATCAATTACTAAACCTAAATTGCGAGCAGATGTGGAAAATGATAAAATATTCCCATCAACTAGAATCTGCATTTCATTTTGTAGTTGATGTCGGTATTTACCAAATAACATTACTACACTCTTAGCTGGATTAATATTAAGTTGATGAATATTTGAAAGTTTAACTAGTCTGTCAAGATCTTCATTAATATGATTATTAGCTTCTAAGGAATCATTATGATTAAAAGAAAATTTAACTTGAGTATCGTCAGCATAAAAAAATGGCTTACCATTCCTAATGCTATTCTCAAAGTTGGAGGTATATAGTGAAAATAATAATGGCCCAAGTATTGATCCCTGAGGAACTCCACAGGAAATCTGCTTAGTATTTGATGAACCTGCATCAGTAACCACAAATTGTTTCCTGTTATACAGGTAGCTATTAAAAAGTCTGATAACATCATTAGAGCAACCAATAAAATGTAATATTGAGAGTAAAATTTTATGATTAATAGTATCAAATGCTTTGGAATAATCTAGCATAACAAGTGCTGCCGTTTTTTTGACATCAATATCCCTGAAGAGATCATCAGTGACATCCAGTAAAGCTGTAGCACAACTATAGCCAGAACGAAAACCTGACTGTCGCAGTGGAAGTATTTGATTATTTTTTAAATGAATATTTAATTGAAATTTCATGATTTTTTCAATCACTTTGGATAACACTGGTAGGATAGAGATGGGACGCAAATCGTTCACACTAGTAACGTTCTTTTTCTTGGGCAAGGGAAAGACTTTTGATAGCTTCCAAGATTCCGGAAAGATGCAATCGGTGAGGCAAACATTTATGATATGTGTAATTATAGGTAAAATTTCAGGACAGCAAAGAAGTAGCATGTGAATATTTAACTGATCCGCTCCCGAAGCTACAGACTTTATTTCGACCAAATACTTATATACGACTGGAGTACTGACAACACTGAATGAAAATATAGAACATAAATTATCCTTTAGGTTATTACTATAGAATTCAATTAGATCAGTGTCTGGTTCTTTATTACGTGCCGACGGACCTAAAAAATGATTATTAATTTCATCTGGCTTATTAAGGTTAATAGGAATCGAATTCATGGGATATTTCGCAGATATATTAAATTCTTTAATTTTTTTCCAAAAAATTTTACCATTACCTTTGGATTTATTTATACAGTATTCTAGATAGGCCTTTTTCTCATTTCTTATAGCAGAAGTTGTAAAATTTTTCAAGTTTTTATAATAATCCCAGTGATTTGGGTTTCTAGTAGATTTATATTTGTTAAATGCCTTATCTCTAAGCTTAATCATCAATTTAACATTATCGGTTAACCAAGGTGGGTTAGGCTTTTTAAATTTAATGGTATGAACTGGCGCTAAGGTATCAAAAATATTTAATATCGTGCTATTAAGATATTCAACCTTATCATCAATGTTATTAAAAGTAATAATATTTTCAAAAGGGGTAAATAGCAGCATTTCTTTTAAAATAACACGATTAATGTTTTTTAAATTTCTAAACTGAAATTCTTTTGGAGGATCAACTGTAATTGTTAAGTTTAGTGTACAATATGTTAATTTATGATCCGAAATATTGAATACTTCCTTTACACCACTATCAATAGGATCAAACTGGTTAGGTATGGCTATCACATCCAGTAAAGTAGCACTATTTTTGGTTACCCTCGTCGGCTCGTTAATAATTTGTTTAAGATTAAATAATTCTATGGTATTAATAAAGTTTTTCGAATTTGTTGAACTGCTATCCATTAAATCAATGTTTATGTCACCACCGCATATTATGTCATTACATGAAGGTATTAATACTGAAAGATTTTCTTCTAGATTCGCAAAAAACTGTTAGTTGTTTTTTTTTGGTGGCTTATAAAAAAGACCGAAAATATATAAACAGTGATTAATTTTAGTTTGAACCCATAGCTGTTCCACACATTCATGTTCCTTTACCGTGAGTATTTGATAATTAATTGTAGATTTTATATAAAATCCTACCCCGCCTCCTCTACTTCCTCTATCTTTTCATACTAATTCACAGTACCTATCTGTTCAAAATCTTAATCACCAGCTTTAATGAAAGCATTAAACCTTCTTTTTTGAACACATTATGCAGTTTCTCCTCAGTTATATTTTGTATATCATTCAATATAGGTGCTCAAATTCATAAACCTCACAAACGATTTTGAATTGAGCGATCTGTAATATTCCATATGTAGTTTTAACAAAATTAAGGTAAAATGATTGTTGCAGTACCGAAACTTTATAGGGGATGCATTATCAGAATTTTTTTTAACTTTATGGCTAGTTCGTAGTGATGAACCTAAAAAAAAATATGTTTTGAATTTCACTCGCCAGAGTCAGTCTTTAAAACACCGTTCATACCTGTTTGAGGTGCTGTTTTTTTTACTAATTTATTGGGAATTTACAACATGTTAATTTACACATCTTCAACAGCTTCTGTTATTACTTTGAGCATTTTAGACCTTTTTCCTTTTTTGAACAAGTATTTGTTTATGACGACAAAAAAGAATCACATTCCATTTATTCACCTGGAAAACGTTCCTCAAATTTTCGAATAATTTTGTTCCAGTATAACATTACCTACAATAAATTATATAGTCATTAACTTTTACGAGTTACAGTAAATAAATTTGTACTTACCAACAAAAAAGAATTAAGCCACCAATATTCTCTAAAAATAACTAATTGCTTTATTAATATTAAATGAAAAATGGACTAAGGGTGTTTATAAAATGTAAACAAATATAATATAAATATTGTCAGTCCCCAAATGAACGCCAGTGACATTTCTGACAGGATTGACAGTTCAGTTTAGTTCCTTTTACGTCAAATCAGGCCCTTTCGATGGGTTTTTGATGGTTATCAGATCACGTGGGTTTCGGGTATTGTTGAAGACCTGGTATCTGTCATGCTCTGCCAATTCAATTATGCGCGGTGTTGCCAAGTGTCTAATTAAAATCAACGAAAGAAAAGCGAACGTGTTTGGTTTCGGAATTCGCAAATGCCCTTTTAACATATACACCGTAAGAGCACGCTTCGTTCGTAACACTCACTTACCCGCTAGTTACTAGAGGAGCCAGCAAGCGTAGTGAGCGCGCTCTGCCGATGTTTCGAAATTCATGCGAATTTCAAAACGTTTGGAAATTCGCGTGCCGAAACGTCGATCGGACGTGCTTTTTCCATCTGTTCATCCCATGTACATCCTAAGAAGTACAGGAGAGAGCAAGCAAAGCGAACACACCCTTTTCACATTTCCCTGGCTTCATCCGTTGTCTTATGTAGTAATAAATTCCGCGCGTACGCAAGCGCAGATAATACAAAAATATAATGGGTTATGTGAGACTTTTCATTTCAATTTGAGCTGTGTCCAGGCCGTTGGAGTAGTACTATTGTAAAACTGTCGTATTATCTTTAAAAGAAGTATTTTTAATCAAAGATAATCAATTACCTGCTAAAAAAATGTTTATTCTCAATTATTTTAAAATAAAAATTTGTTTCGAGAAATCAATATTCATAATTATGAGTGCGGAAGTTGCGGCCATCTATGAAGCACTTATTTACGCCTCTTCCTGCAACAGATAAACGATAGAAATTGTAACATCTATTAAAAAAAATGGGCTTCCTAATACATCGACTTGCCCTTTTGTAATAAAAATTAAGAAACTTATCCAAACATTTTCAGAAAGAGACCAGAACGTGCATTTTATTTGGATTAAAGCTCACATTGGGCTGAAGCACAACGAACATGTAGATTTGTTGGCTAAAAAGGGCTCTGTAACAGGTTCTAATACGTCATATAATTTATCTGTTTCTGATTTTAAAAAGAAATCAATTCAATAAATGGCAAGACTTGTGGCAGGAATATTGTTTTACAAACCCAACGAAGTATACGACTCTTCAGTTAAATATTCCTAAGATTCCTTGGTACAAGCATTATAAAATACCGCGAAAGTACATATCGACAATCATTAGGATAAGATTTGGTCATGCCTGTTATCCTAGCCATTTATACAAAATTAAAGTCTCTGAAAGTGACCAATGCGAGACGAGTAATGAAAAAGGAGATCTAGACCATATCTTCTTTAATTGTACTAAAAACAAAAAATTCTCTGAAAATCTATATAACGACCTGCTTAAATGCAAAATATGCTCCCCTTGGAATATCCAAAGTTTATTGTCTTCCAATTCCACAAACATTTATGACTGCTTGAATAATTTTTTAATGGAATCAGGTATACGCTTGTGATTAGTAATTCTCCTAGACTCGTTACCTTTGTTTTCTTTCCTATTGTTTTATTTTCCCCCTTACCGTGACCTAGTGTATGTCTATTTTTTTTTTTTGTAATGCCTTGATGGTTCCCTAGGCGAGAAGCGAGTGTCCCCGTTTAATCCTCTTGTTATTTGAAATTAAATATTTAATGATTTACCTCTTCCATTTTGTGACTGGCTGTATGACAAAAGAGTCTATGCCAAAAAAAAATTATGAGTAGCCTTGGAGGAAAGTCATATATCACGATCAATAAAAACCTTAATAAAGATGATATTGTTTAAACACCAATGAAAATTTAAAAAACTAAATTTGTACTTTTTGTTACCTATTAATATTTATGAAATAGCTTTTTTTTAAATTATAATTTATTAGTGCCGTTTTTTAATGTAATATAAATGTTTTAAGTTTAATAACAGGATGTTAACATATATTTACTGTAGTATTATAATTACACAAGGTAAAAAAGAAAAACCTTCGCACTTGGCAAAATTGAAGTTTTGTTAGTACTTAATCTCTCACAACCTCCGTCCATGTAAGCGGATGAATTTACAACCTTTGTAGATTCCTTTAGTGACCGAAATCGAGAATGTGCATTTCTTGCTGATGAGTCCTAATAAGGACAAAACCGGTTCAAGAATAACGTTCTCTTTGATAAGCAAGATCAAAGTATGAATGTTAAAACGTTAATTGTTTATCTTTGTTGTTTTTCTTTGGATATAATTCAATGTTTGTTACGGTATTAGCTAAAGGAGTAGTTGTTTTCCGAAGAGAAACGATCGCTCGTTTTATTTCGTAACACATGGCGTAGAAAATTTCTTGTTTTCATTTATTTTTGGTTTTTGGTTACATTTAAGTTTGGATTTATTTTACTCTTTTAGTAAAATATGTGACTAGATGTTTCTGATAATAGTTTTAAATTTACTAAAGAATATACCTATAATTTCTAAATTATTTTGATTGATGATTCTTAATGTACGCTCAAGTGCATTCCATAGTACTGTGGAACGATACTTTCTTAGTTTTTTAGTTGGTATATAAAATAAAATACTTTTAAGATCTGAGTAATTAATATTTCCATGTAATAATTTACATTTACTTACAAAAATATTTTAATATGAAAGTTTTGTTTAAATCATGTGATTCCAGATTTATTTAATATAAAATATGTTACCGCCTTGGATTGTTGTATTCATTTCATAAAAAATGGTACTTTTATGTTTTTATTTAATTTTAAATAAAGTTTCAAACAAGACTATGTTTTTATTTTTAGAAATCTCTCAAAATCCATAAAAAAAAAATAAAATTCTATTACGAATTTTTATGGTTATTAGTTCTATTGTGTAATTAAATCGTTTTCGAATTATGTTTAAATGTGTTAGTCCTATCCTGTACACTTCAATGCGCAAGCGCGTGGTTCGCTTTAAATTGTACGTGCCTGATGAAAATGGCATTTCCAGTCTCCTCCAATCCATATTTGTGGTTCAGTTTAAAGATAACATTGTTGATTGAATAGGTAATGTTTTGTAATTTTATGAATTTAAATGGATTTTTAAAGAACAGTTCTATATGGTAAAATTTTATTAAAAATATATAACAAACAAATTAACAACAATACAAAAAATAACAAAATGGCATAAAACACAACTTTTTCCCAAATACAAAAGTATGAAGCTAAACAGAGACTAATAAATAAAATTCTCATTATCTTACTCTCGGTCCGCAGCAGAATCACAAACAAAATTTTATGATTTCACCTTTTGACCTAGATTTGGGAATAAATGAGTATATATAAGTCCATAAAACAATCAGTCTTCACCACTTTTTGTGGCCACTCGAGTGCAAAACATGTTTGTAAACTGGAACGTGTACGGGGTAGGGTTTGTCTACATACTCGACATGATGTTTCTCGACTTCGATTTTTACAGGCTTGTCAACGTAGACCGGTACCAATTTTTCAACTTCAATAGGGACTCTTTTTTCGATTTCTTTAGCTACCAGTTTGTAAATGGGCACATGGATTGGATGAGGTACCGGTACGTGTACTGCATAGGGTTGTGGTACTGGAACTTTAATGATTTGAGGTGTGGGTACTCCGACGGGATGCGGAACTGGTACTCCGATTTTTTTAACAACTTCTACAGGTTCTGCCTGTGTATGTTCGACTGTATGCGTTGGAATATAATCATGTTGGACTTGTACTTTTGGTTGAAGGTCTACGTGTTCTTCGTGGTGTCCGCTGTCATGGGATCCTATGTTGATGCCGTGGGAAATGAGGTTTCCTAAGTTTTCCCCGGATGAATGAGATTCGTAAGATCCATGGCTGTGTTCAGCGCCTCCAGAATCGCCAGAGTAACCGTGGAAGTCCTGGCCACCTCCATAGCCTCCTTGAACATAAATAAAACATTATAAATATGGCATTTTTTAGATATAAGTTATAATTAGAGAGATATTAGAAAGTTGAAGTGTTTCCAGTACGTTAATGTAAACGTGAATGTCAACGCATAAAAATAATGTTTACGGTTTATTCCAAAATATGAGCTGAAGTTGTTAAACGCATCGTGACATTTACGTGTCATGACAATTATTATTAGGATTTCTTCTTTTCCAATTAAAAAGAGGTTATTTTGTTTTCGTTACGTGCATTCACCAGAGCCCGCAAGCTTACGTATATACGTAGACGTGAACGTGAAGAATATTTGAATGCGTATGCGTAGATGTCAATTTTCACGTATACGTTTACGTTCATATCATTACTTCAACTCTCTATTGCAAAATTAGATAACGTCAGCTACTAATAGTGACAACGTAAGTAGAGACAAATTAATTTCATGCTAAAATAAAACTTATTGCAAACATGAAATATTAACATGAGATTGTTTTATCCATATACATATTTCTAACCTCATTTATAAACTTTAAATCAGAGTTCATCTTTGATATTGTCTATAATAGTACATAATATGGAAGAGACATTAGAAATGCTTATTTTTTAAAAATTTAGATGTAATAATGGCATTAAATATTTAATATAGAGAAACTTCGAACTATTACGAATGTCGGCGAGCGCACACGAAGGCTGATACAGTCGGCACTATTTGTTACCTTTAAACATCTACAATTAAGGACAGGTATTATCTAGAACTTAAACGATCTGCGCATGCTTTAATGTCAAAATAATAGTGGCGCTAATAGTGTCTAACCTTAAATGAACTTACAAAATCTTCGTATTAAGTAAATTTTTAAAACATTTTCGAGATAAAAAATAGGCAGGTAATAATATATTTTCTTTTAACTTCAATAACATTAGATATGGTGTACTTTTGGAAAATCAATCTCCATTAAATACACTATAAATTAAACACAATATAGGGCAGGTCATGAGGAAATGTATACAAGGTGACAAAGATATAATCTTTTAAATTTATGAGTTTATTTAGACCAAATTGAGACTAAATTATTTAAACATAAAAGGTATAATAGTTTGTCATATTAATAGGATTTTTGAAAGTTAGATTTTAAATTTATTATTTCAAATGGACTTTTTTTGAGTACACCTCGTAGAGAAATATATTTATCTCTATAAACAGCATGTAGTGTCATTACTGAGGCCCTTCCTATGGGGCCTCAATTAATTTGCCACCAAATGTTGTTATAGTAATGGATAATGCCCCTTACCACTCTCGTCAAACTAGTGAAATTCCAAAAACGAAAGCTCGAAAAGAGGTAGTTTCCGCGTTTTTGGACAAAATGGGTGTATCATATCCACCTACAGTTTAATAAAAAAATATTTTTTTTTTCAATATTGAAAGGCTCAAATCTCAAACCTAGCCATGTTGTAGATTAGATGGCTATGGCATTCGTTCAGACCGTAATACATTTACCACCGTATTATCGTACATTAAATGCCATAGAATTAATTTGGAGTAATATCAAAATGGAGGTAAAAAAAATTAATTCTGCGTTGTCTGAAATCGTTTTAGATGTTATCACAGAAGTTATTGGTAGTTTGTTCATATCAAGAATTATACTCCAATTGCGTTCTCCGTCTTACTAACATTGAAAATAACCATCGAATATTTCCGGCTCATTCTTGCATTATAAACCTGAATGACATGTCCAGTGAAGATGATAGTTTTGACATAACCATGTATCTGTTGCTTCACGTTATTTTGGAACAGGACATGGTTGGATACTTCAATCACTTTAAAAATTAAAGCCAGACTAATATATTCCACAGTAATTTAAATTTTTTATAATAAAAGGATACTAATAACAGTTGCATTTTTCGTAACATCCTTCATTGATTTTTAATATTCAGTGTAATAATTAAATAATTCAAGTAAATGAAATATTGTAGTTTCATGGCGGTTTTTATTGTGAGTCGTGAATATTTATTTCGGAGCAATTATAAAAGTGTTGCCTTTAAAACTAAATTTATTGATATATATTAAATAATCGAAGAAGGAAATTATGTGAATAATGTGATAATATTTAAATACGTATAACGTTTTTTCTTTAAATCGTAACATACAGCTAATAGTCCGTCCTTGGGTAGCCGTTAAACGTGTTTTTATACGATATCCGTCCATTTAAAATAACGGTAAAGGTACTATTTCGGTAGCCGCGTCAAGAGACAGGGGACCACTGAGGAGACCAGTAGGACGACAGATGCATAAATGTTACGCTCCGTACATTTCGGAAGCTTGAAGAAGTGTCATGCGACACTTGCAAATAACCATTCGAGGGAACGATCAGCGTTGCCAGACCTACTGTTTTTACGTAGATCCAGTGTTTTTGTCTCTAGTAAATTTTGTTCTTAATGGTTAAAGAATATTTTCTCTAGTAAATTTTCTGCAGTAAAAGCAGCGTAATAAGCAGTGACTATTGTAGGTTTGTTTTTATTTAAACTACAATAATAAATTAATAGGGCATCATAAAAAGAACATGCATTTGCCAAACACTACGATTTTGAATTTTCTGATTCAGACTGATCTAAAAGAAGTAAGTACTTATTATTTTTTATTGGTTTTTTTTCCCGTACGTTAAGTATATAATAAAAATGTTTTTATTTATTTTTATTCTTTGTTTACTTTCTAATTTGGGTAGAAAAAAGTTTATTTTTCGTTTCTTATATACTTGTTTTTTTATTTACTACAATGCAAATTATAATTATTTCCCCCTTTATTAAAATCTACTGTTCAGATCTATGGTTTTTTTTATCCATACTGTTCCAAAATCTGGCAACGCTGCCTAGATCGAAAGAAATTTCCATCCTAGTCACTCTCAAAATGAACCGATGCTCGAGGACAGTGACCCCGAGTACGGCACGCAGCAAACCTTTGCCCCGAGGCAGATTCAGAAGTGTCTCCAGGAAGTGTTGTCTTGACGACACTTCTCGTGTCGCGCCGTGCGAAATGTGTTTCATATAATTGTATGTATTTTAGATATGAAGCGACATTTCTCGGTGCCTTAAAAGGTCGAGAAACGCCGCACTTGACGAGACCACTTGTCCCCTACGTCTTTTGGGGCGCTGATTGCGAAAATGAGGGTTAAAACTGGCAGCAATGGTTGGAAAACCCCTAAAATTGTAAAAAACACCCCTACATAGGGGTGTTTTTCGACTGTACTTGTTGTTTTGCAAACTAACTCATCTCATATGTTTTTTGTGTCGCTGATTTCGAAAATCAGGGTGTCAAGACTGGAAAATTTGTGTGACACCCCCCACATGCCAGAAACACCCCTCCCAAGGGGTGAATTTTCGGAAAAAATTACCAGTCACGGTGTTTCGCGAACTAAGTCATCTTATATGTTTTTTGGGTCGCTGTCCAGCACACTCCAAATTAATTTTAATTTTTAAACAAAAAGTATCAATATACTCGTTTTTTTTAGTCTTTAGTCATATTTCATATCTATTAATAAAAATATATTCCATTTTTAGTTTTTGTATTTTATATTTCATTTTTCACTAAAATCCACCGGTTGATAGGGGTGTTTATGGCATGTGGGGGGGTGTCACACAAATTTAGTTTGCAAAACAACAAAACAACAGTCGAAAAATGCCCATATTTAGGGGTATTTTTTTGGAACTTATGGGTTGTTCCAACCATTGCTGTCAGTTTTAACCCTCATTTTCGTAATCAGCGCCCCAAAATACGTAGGGGACAAGTGGTCTCGTCAAGTGCGGCGTTTCTCGACCTTCTACCGTTATTTTAAATGCCCAGCTAGCACATAACGTTGTCAAGCCTTTCGGCGATGTTGCATTAAGGGTACGTAATAACATTACTGTACAACGTAAATGCAACGTTCATGAGAAGTTGTTGAGGGAAATCAAAACCTCGCAAAACTTCTATTTGTTATTTACCTAGTTAACCTACCGTAAACATTACAAATCTGAATTCAGAACGTTTAGTTTTATGTCAATTGTCACTTGTCAGTTTTTCTTGTCAATTGTCTTTTTTAATGGTTTATTTTTCGACATCCAGTCCAGAATTTATTTTATAAATAATTATTATTTATACATTCGAATAGATTTGGTAAGGGACCTCTATAAAATAGATAACTATTTTCTTAACCATTGTCTTTGTTTCAGATTACAATGCCTGATGTAAATTTATTATTTTATTCATTAAGTATCTTTAGCAGTCGATGCCGATGACACCAAATACTTATAAAAGGTAATTATACTTTATCGAACTAAAAATACATTTTAAAAATATTATTTTTTAGGTTTCCTTCGACATTCTAGGAATTTTAGAAGCAAAAGTAAATACTACAGAAGTGTAAAGAAGAATATAACACCTGAAGTTTTATAAAAAGTGAATCTATAGGTACATGATATGTCAGGTATATCAGAATTCAAGCAGTTCATTCTCTTCAACAGGCTAGATTGCCTGGAAATGCAACCATCAGTTCAAGTGAAAACCCAGCAGAAAAGTTGAGAGAAATCATAGATGATACTCTCGAGTATAGTAGAATATCTTGCTAAAAAACACCAGTTGTTTTTTATAAAATCTACATATCGATGGCTCAATCAAATACTGCCACAACTAAAATACTATTATTTCGAGAAATTTCATTTTGAAATTTTGTAAGTCTCAATTATCATTATTTTGTTTTTGAAATACTCTTTATATTTTATTTAAAAGCTTCGATATTTTGCTGTTAAATAAAATGATTACGATTATAAAAGTGAGTTGTTGCATAGTTGTAAAAAATTTTGGTGTTTTTGAAGAAAATAACTCGAATTGAGGCAGTTTTAAACACAGTTTGTGGCTACATTTTAAATGATTTATCTTTAAGGATATTTTTGTTTGTGGTGGTATTTAAAGTAAAACCGTAATGAAATTTTGCATTCATTGAACCAAAAATGTAATTGCTTTGTTTTTTGACTTGTGGCGGTTTTTGATTGAGCCATCGATATATCTACTTTGGAAATCAAGCATAAAATTTGTAAAATTCAAACAAATTTCAATACACTAACATTGGTTGTTTTATTTAAAACAACAAAGTAAGGCATATTTTTTTAATTTCTATATAATTTCCTTTAATTAGTAATAGGTAAACAAGTTATCAATTTTTTTTTATTCAATGTATTGAGAAGTAAAATCTTTTTATATAAAAATATAATTTATGCTCTTCTAATAAATTGTCATATTTAGGTTACATTATAGCACTTTATAAATATCTATGCAAAAAAGTTAAAAGGCTTGATTTAAAAAAGATATATCTCTGCGTCTTAGGTAAGAAATCAGCGAACTTAGCTATCCTCTAGTAATCTAATATGTACCTAGTCATTGTTGTATTCGTTTATTATTTTTCACCAGGGGGGGATATCGCGCATGGTGTCATGGCGGCGCTGACGTCATGCGTAGAGTTAGTAGAGCTGGCCCGAAATAAATATTATATGACAGACGCATGTTGCAGTAGTTTGTGAGTCGTTTATAGTGATTTATAAGATAATGAACAGATATTTGTATTATATTGTGTTGTAAAATTTGTTCTCTGTGAGTGGCTTTAATGAAAAACATTGAAAAATTGCGGTACGGATGTAATAGTAACAATTAAAGGAAAGGATTTAAGAAAGATATGGTTTTTCGCTTTCCTCGACAGTAAGAGCTTAGTCAGAAGTAAGAAGTGGCCCAAGGGCGGCTCCAGCAGAGGCCCAGGGG
This sequence comes from Psylliodes chrysocephalus, assembly GCA_927349885.1. Lineage (NCBI taxonomy): Eukaryota > Metazoa > Arthropoda > Insecta > Coleoptera > Chrysomelidae > Psylliodes > Psylliodes chrysocephalus. The sequence goes on from OV651824.1 coordinate 41,227,053, forward strand.
AGCATGCCGTTCCCTAGATTAAAATTCTTAAAATCCATGAGCCTTTTATTAAAAAAAAATATGCTAAATAGGCAATTCTACTATCCGTCCCAAGAAAATTCGGCATGGAGCAGCCTTTTCAGTGGCTTGTAACCCTGCAGATAAATTTTCATATGTATTCCAAGCACCCTTCAACCTTCCAATTATAAGAGAGATCTTAAATCAGAACTTCACATAATGTGAAGTTGTGAATGAACCAGTGTGAATCACATTGGTTAATTCACAACTTGGGACTTCTAAACTGGAGACTCTACCCTTTGAAGGCTAAAAATTTCTCAATATAAGCAAAAAAAAAATTGTAAATGTCACAAAAAAAAATTTCGACTTGTATTTCATGAATGATTTAACAACTGTCAGCGACTAGGTCCAGGAAAAATGCAGCGACATTTTATTTTATTTTTGTATTGTAACAGTTATTTGTATTTGGTACATTTTTTTATGTTTTGCATTATATGAATTTCTGCATTATATTATGGGAAATTTTTTTTTCTAATACTTATTTTTATCCAATTGGGTAAAATAATGCAGGTAAATGAGTTGCAAATCCTAATCAGGTAAAAATTTCCGGCATATCCAGATGTGAAATTAAATTAATCATTAAAAAAAAAAGGTAAAAACTTTTCAAAAAAATTTCTTTTATGTATGTATTTGCATTTATGTTCCTTCATAGTTCTTTCCTTAACTATCCCATAATAATATCCATAGATATTTTATGTAATTTCTAAAATATTATCTTTAATATTCATCAAATTTCTATAAGTTAGCATATATTTTTCTCATACTTCGTTAGTATTTTTAAATTCGCGCCTATACAAACTCTACGCGTGACGCCATGCGCGTGGCCGTCCTATTTTTGACACTGTTGATATCCTACCTTTTATTTTTTATACCATGATTTTTCACCAATCTAGCTTTATCATCGTTCACCATTTAAGGTTTTAGTGAACCTTTGCAATATTGGTACCTTATTATACTATTTAGCTAATTTTGTCCAAACGTTCAGTGCTTTCTAGGTAGCTTCTTCTATCCCACATGTGTACTTGTGTTTGTGATATAAGGTGTGTTCTTTTATTCAATAATTGTTCCATCAGTGATTGATGTAATTTATCTATTCTGCAGTCGTTTTATATTTGAACTCTTATATTTTAGGTTAACTTAAATGATTGATTATCCTCACCATTCGTCTATCACATATCCATCGGCTTTTAAAGTGTGATGTTTTTCGAACTTCCCTTTGTAACTTCTGTGAGATGTGCTATAAAAGTCTTGCCGTTGCGGACATTCGGTAGTTGCAGGGAGATAAGGGTTACATTTACAGTACATTGCATGCGAGCTTAAAGAGCCTAAAATTGCAGCTTATTAACGTAGATGGGATGTTTTTGTGCTAGCTGGGTGGACTATTTGTTTTTCCGAAAAAGAAAGAATATCTACCTCCAACCATACGAGGTATTGCTTCTAAGCCATCAATATTATGTTTACATAAATATTATTTGTTCAGTTAATAAAAACAGAATTTTTTTTTTATTCCAAAGAAAATCAAAATATAATTACCTACCCCAAAAAAAATTAATAAAAACATTTTCTATATATGTATAGGTACACTTTAAATAACTTTCAATACTTTCGAAATTTGTGGCTTTTATTAAATTCAATGTAATAAATAATAATTGGTATTCTCAAAAAGTTTTAAAAATAAAATCGAGAGGAGACTATTTATGATTCAGTGACTATGCGCCTATAATTGGTGCGTTGCTGTATATCCCTGTATTTTCTATATTGGAACAATACTGTTTCTCCACTTGGCAGTATTTTTTTGCATCTCACAATATTATATTTATTAATAAACCAAAGAATTCTTTCGGGCCTATTACTGTGCCCTTTTTCAACAAGCTTATTTTTTTACTTTTTGCTGATTGGATCTCCCATAGCGACAACTGCATTTGTTGTTTCCACTAATTTTTTATCATAATTTTAAAATAATTTCTACATATTTATCTTTTTCAACGACATTGCCTACCTGCTTCATTTCTTTCTCGTCCCAATTTTTCTAAAAGGTGTGATCTTACATTCACTCTATTAATTCAAATTATCAACACGGATAGAGTAATCAGTTTTTCTAAAAATACCTTGTTACCAATGTAAGTATATCTTTCCCTTATAGGTGTAAAAATAATTATAAAGTTTGAGATTTTATTGTCATATTAATCATCTATTCTTTCAGTAGAAGAGGAACAGTTTTTGGTTAAAGATTTTTTTGTCACGGGGCCCGATCTAAAGAATTGTCCCGGGGCCCGGCCTGGCTCTCGGCGGCCCTGTAGAGAAGACAGAAAAAAGTATTGTCACGCATATTATTTCTTCGATAACAAGTTTTGTCTTGCCTTTTCTGCTTTTTTTACAATAATGAACTATTATGACAGTTTGCATGCACCGAGGGTATTAATAATGCGTATACCCTCGGGAGACTTACACCCTTGGGTTAGAAACCCTCAGGACATAAACATCTACCTAATACCCTTGTACATAAATAACTATTATTAACTCGCATTTTCAGGAATTTTTTTCTTTCATAAGTAGCACTTTAGCGGATTATGACTGCTGTTACTTTAGAGACTAGCATACTGTTTTATAAAATTAAATAATATAATAAGAATGCCACTGCCGTAAATGATGCATTACATTGTACATAAAATTTGTGTTGAAAACATCACAAATGCATTTGAAATTTTACCTTCTCCTATTTCTTGATGTCCCTCGTGATGAGATAAATCATTCGAGCCGTATTCCGACGCCTGTTGATGATAATCCAAACTCGCTTGATTTTGTTGATCGTAATGTGGATTTTGTTGCTGATTTTGTTCCTGCATTTGTTGCTGAATGTGTTGCTGAAGCTGATGTTGTAGTTGTTGTTGGGTTTCTTGATATTGTTGTTGTTGTTGTTGTTGTTGTTGTTGTTGTTGGGCTTGATCGTTGTGAATAACCCCGGCTTGTCCCGTTCGTAAGGCTACAGCCAGAATAAAACAAGAAACCTGGAAAATAAATTTAATTATTGATGTTTGTATGAAAAAATTCAGTTGGATTAGGACATTAAACTAAAAAAAGCAATCATACGAAGCTATAAATATATTAATAAGGTTATTTTCAGGAAACTAGCTCATTAGACAAATTAATATCAATTTTAATAAAGTTAAAAAGAAAAGGCACAATGTATGTCTACAGGATCTTTAATATATTCAATTGATAGGTTGAATCTAATAAAGATCACGTGGTTCCTGTATGTTTTCTTTTCTACTTTATCTACTTCGGATCACTTTGAGATATGGATAATATTTAGAAATCAATTTTAATATTTTCATGTGAATGTGAAACGAAAGCTGCAGAACGCTTCAAGTGTTGTCAAAACTCATTTAGTATTTTCGAAAAATACCTAGAATTCTTAGAGAACAGTGCGGTGCGCAGCAATTTTTATTTAAATAGACGAATATTTGCCGTTTAAGTTAATTTAGAAATAAATATTTTCAAGTAATGATAAATTCTTAAAGTAAATATAAATCAGTGTAGTTTTGACTACAAATAGATTAGTTATAAAATAAGTTGGTGTATTTGATTTTGATGGTATAAAATAGAATAATTGAATCGTTTATTTCAGAAATAACTTAAATCACATTTTGAGAATTTTAAGAAGGTGAAAAAAATGTTTTGGACAAGAACCAGGAGTAAGGTTGTTGCAGATATAAACGAAAATTTTAAATTATCATATAAGGATGTTTACGGAAGTTAGGTTTTTCTTAAACGTGTTTTACTCAAACTACAATATTAATGTGATAAACTTATAGGTATATGGATAAAAAGTGACTTAGGTTATTTCCGAAATAAACTACTCAATTAAACTGTTTAAAATAAACGAACGTAACAATAGTTATGGATTTAGAGGCGAATCCAAGTGGAACTCAATTAAGAAGATGAAAGCTCATATCAAAACATCAAAACAAAAACATTATATGGACAGTGCATTATGGGTTCCAAATAAAGCCTAATTATTAATTACAATTTTTTTAATTTGGATCTGTATTAGTTAGATAATCATTTTTTTTTAGACTTTTCTGATGACGATTTGGAACAAGAATATACAGTATGTTCGCCTAAGTTGGAATCATATGGAAAACTTTTTTATTATTAATTTTAGGAAAAAAAGTTATTCTTCATAAAAAGTTCTGCATTATCTAAAACCTATAATACAGTCATCAAATATCAAATTTTTTCAGTGGTATACGAGGTGTGTCAAAAAATATGAGTTTTACTTAAGAGTAAAGTACCTTAAAATTGAACAATATCGAAAAATATTACAAAAAAAAGTTGAATTAAAAATTACGTTTAAATATGCATTAATAGAATTATTTTTAAAATGTATGTCTAGAATAATGCAAATTTAACTGTAATTACATGTAATCTAGGATGCACTGACAAACAAATAATTTGTTGCATATTTAAACGTAATTTTTAATTGTGATCAACTTTTTTCAATAACAATTTTCGATGTTGTCAAGTTTGAAGGTACTTTACTCTTGAATAAAACTCATATTTTTTGACAAACCTCGTATACCGCTGAAAAAATTTGATATTTGATGACTGTACTGTAGGTTTTAGGTAATGCAGAACTTTTTATGAGGAATAACTTTTTTTCTTAAAATTATTAATAAAAAAGTTTTCCATGTGATTCCAACTTAGGGGGACATACTGTAGAAATATAGACATATAAATATACTAGACTCATAGCTGAATAAAACCACATGCTTGTTTGGCATCAAGCAAGTTCTGCCTCTGTCCAGGCAACACTTTATACATCTAATATAAATTGCCATTATTGATTCTTTAAAAGAATTGCTCATTTTTAATTGAATTATATTTTAATCTCTAACTAAAAAATATACAGATAATTTGAAAAATTGTTAACTCGTTTAAAAAAAAATAGATTGGTCATTATATATGAACCGCGATTGGTGGATTTCAAATTTATACATTATTCTTAGTACAATGTAAATTACATTATAACCGTTCAGTAGACTGATATGATCTACTATTTGTTCTGTAGTTAATGCATAGAATGAACAATATACGTGGATGTATGTTTGTGATAATATTATAGATTAATGTTAATTAGATTATTCTAATATTTAAATATGTTAATCTAATTGATAATCTCATTTTATACCACATTTCTGGTACGGCTCTCATCTGCTAATATCACCGGATTACACGCAGTACTTATTTTTATTTATTTTTATTTATTTTTATTTATTTTTATTTATTTTTATTTATTTTTATTTATTTTTATTTATTTTTATTTATTTTTATTTATTTTTATTTATTTTTATTTATTTTTATTTATTTTTATTTATTTTTATTTATTTTTATTTATTTTTATTTATTTTTATTTATTTTTATTTATTTTTATTTATTTTTATTTATTTTTATTTATTTTTATTTATTTTTATTTATTTTTATTTATTTTTATTTATTTTTATTTATTTTTATTTATTTTTATTTATTTTTATTTATTTTTATTTATTTTTATTTATTTTTATTTATTTTTATTTATTTTTATTTATTTTTATTTATTTTTATTTATTTTTATTTATTTTTATTTATTTTTATTTATTTTTATTTATTTTTATTTATTTTTATTTATTTTTATTTATTTTTATTTATTTTTATTTATTTTTATTTATTTTTATTTATTTTTATTTATTTTTATTTATTTTTATTTATTTTTATTTATTTTTATTTATTTTTATTTATTTTTATTTATTTTTATTTATTTTTATTTATTTTTATTTATTTTTATTTATTTTTATTTATTTTTATTTATTTATTTATTTTTATTTATTTTTATTTATTTTTATTTATTTTTAATTATTTTTATTTATTTTTATTTATTTTTATTTCCCCCCCCCCCCCCCCATAAAATGTGAAAACCCAAAACCATGAAACAAATCATTATTTATTTTTGATCAGTAGCTGTATATCAAATTTTCATGTTTTTAACTTTAAGGAACAAAAAAATATATACATACTTTCAAACAAATTTTCACCCCCCGTTTCCCCCCTTAAAATGTGAAAATGCCAAAACCCTAAAAGACGTCATTATTTATTTAAGATAAGAACCTACAATTCCAATTTTCAAGTTCCTACCTTAAAAAAAATCGATACTTTCAAATAAACTTTCATCACTGATTCCCCCCCCCCCCCTCCCTTAAAATGTGAAAATCCAAAAATCCCGAAACACGTCATTATTAATTTGTGCTTAGTAGCTGCAATTCATGTTTGTAACTTTAAAGAGAACCAAAAACATGAATACCCCCAAATATATTTTCACCCCCCCATGTCCCACCCCTGAAAATCTGAAAATCCAAAAACCCTAAAACACGTCATTAATAATTTGTAGTCAGTAGCTGCAATTTGAATTTTCATGTTTCTAATTTCAAAAAGAACAAAAAAATCGATAGTCCCATCCAAACTTTCAACCCCGGTTTTCTCCCCTTAAAATGTGAAAATCTAAAAACCCTGAAACACGTCATTATTTATTTATGCTTAGTATCTTTAATTTAAATTTTCATGTTTCTAACTTTAAAGAACAAAGAGTTTTATTAAAAGCTCCCTCCCCCCATTTTCCCCCTTTTAAGTTAAAATTTCCAAAAATCCTTTCTTAGTGGATGCTTACGTTATAAAATAAACCTATGTTCTAAATTTCAGCTTCCTAGGCTTAGTAGTTTTGGCTGTACGTTGATAGGTCAGTCACTCAGTCAGGACAAACAATTTTATACATATAAATTATATCTATTTATTTTCTATCTAAGGGGGAAACGGGGGGAGTGAAAGTTCCTTCAATTGTTATGTTATATTGTTTATCAACAAACTGTGTATAGTTATAGTTGCTACTTATCAGCAAACATTTTGTTTTATTTGTGTTAATTTTCAACAAATTATTGCAACACCATTTATAAACATGTTGCTGTGTTTCATTAGCAACTCTTACCAAGTTATCTGAAGCCTTACAAGAAAAATATATTAGGACATCATCAGCAAACAGGTGAATGTCACATTGACCCTTGAAATTAACAATGTCATTGATATACACTAAAAACAACGGGGGACCCAATATACTTCCCTGCGGAACACCTTTGATATAGTTAATTTCCTCTGACAAAATGTTATTTACTTTTAACTTTTGTTTCCTCTTACTTAGATAATCCACACACTCCAATGCTTGCTCTACTATACCCATACTTTTCAATTTTTTTATCAAACGGTTTTGATCAACAGTCTCGAATGCCTTTTGAAGATCTATAAAACTGTCAATGTTAGATATTTTTTATCAAATTTGTATTTCCAATCATATAAAACACACTGGATAGCTGATTCACAGTTATGTTTATTTTGTTCTAAAAAATTAACAATTTGTTCATAAACGATCTTGTTAATGATTTTTTAGATATAACTTAACATTCTAATAGGCCTTAATCTGTAGCTTTATTTGCGTATTTTGTTTTTGGAACAGGCACTACCATAGCAATTGTTAGAGCATTAGGTATTTTTGAAATTTCTAATGACGAATTTATCAAATTTAAAAGTGGTTCTGAGAGTTTGGGAAAACAGTTTTTTAAAATATTAATATTAATGTTATCTGTGCTACTTTTATTTTTCATTGCAAAAAGAATGTCTCTTAAAGAATCCACCATAGTTGAAATTTTCCAAGAAAATTTCCATTGTGTCTGTCTAAAATTTAATAATCTGATATTGTATGATCAATCATACTAGCAATTGATTGGATACTGTCTATATAAAATTTATTAAAAATATTTTTTATAATAACATTATTTTCTAGTTCAAGTTCAGTTAAGTTATTCGACTTATTAGTTTTGGAATCAGACATTCAAGATATTTCCACATTTCCTTTGAATTTCCACTACTTTCATAAATATTTTTCTCTGTGTGTTTACTTTTTTCTGTTCTAATTACATTGACGGCCCTATTTCTATGCATTTTGTATTCATTCCAATTATTTTTTGTTTTTTCTTGTGAATAATTTTTATATGCAAGATCTCTGTACCTTGTGGCAGCTTTTTCATTTTCATTCCACCATTTTTTTTGTATTTAGGAAATATTTTTATTTGTTTTCTTGGCACTACAGTATCTAATCTCAGATAAACAAATGAATAATAGATGCCTAACGGTCTGGATTTGTTTGAATCCAGTATGAACCGTTTTATCTGTTACTTTCTCTTTCTCCATGGTCTTCGATGTGATTCGTCTATTTTAAATAGCAGCGCCAAAATTTTCTCACAACTGTCAACAAGCAATTGGGAATTGTCAATTTTGATTTTAAAATTTCTGTTTTCTGTTTATTATATTCCCAGAACGCCTTATTAAAGTTTTTCAGTTTCTAGTGTGTTTTTTAAATGATATTTATTAGTTTTAAGGGTAAAAATGACTAAGAAGTGTATTATTTGTTCTAAAAGATACATTTTGGGTGGTTCTACCTCCTTTCATTGGTAAGTAAATGAAACACATAGGCGGCACCAGACACCGTTGTGTATTTTTTTTAACTTAAGTATTGATATATTAATGTTTCAATACTAATGTAGATACTACGTTATGTACCTAATTAAAAAATAATATATCGCACCATCAATACACAATACCCAAAGCAATTAAAAAAAAAATCGCAATTTTGAGTTAAGATACAAAATTCAAATACAACTTCACCAGACATTGTATTCTATTCCAAATTTAAGGCGTATTAATTAATATTATTTTGCTTCTTTATGTAAACATACATAGTTAATTTTAACAGCAATTTTCTTGAAATGCTACTTTCCTATAGTTGTGTTAGTATTGCCACCGTACCGATGAAGACCAATAGTCAGAAACACGTGACTACTGTTCACATTCCCTTTTTTTTGTAATTTTTCTTTTTCGGGAAATGTCCACTATTACTACCTTGATGACCTTCGCCCTATACCTTTTTCCGTTTATTAATATTATTGTTTTTAGAATCATGTTTTGAATACAATATTTATTTTAGTTAGTTGATTTCTATATTTTTTTAAGAAATCCCTCTATTTCCTCTATTTCCTATAAAAGTTTAATTCATACAATTAATTATATTAATAACAAAAATCGTATGTATTAACATTTTTAATGTTTGGATCTTCATAGGCTAGAACTGCACGGTAAAACCACTCCATTTTATCTTACTCATCAAATCAATAAATTGTTTTTATGTTTTTAATAATAAATGTGATATTGATACGAAACATAAATGTTAGAGGGATTTTCGAAAACTTTAAATTCTCCGTAAAAGCTTAAGTTTTTGCCCTCATGGTATTTCTGAATTTATTTTCGTTAATCTGGTATACATCATATGACATCCTTTTAGTATTTGATTTAACAAATCACCTACTGAGACTGGACTTTTTCAAGGCATTCAACAGGGTAAACCAGCTACTTTTAGCTAAACTTTTCAACATGATTTTGTGAAAATAATTGAATAGTATGCTTGTTTATCACACTTGTTCTGAATAAACATAAATCAACAGTATATAGGTAGGTATACTTACTGTAGGGAGACCATGTTTAGTTTAGCACAATGCTGGATAAAACAACATTGATGATGAACTTTGGTGAGGTGAAGACATTTTTTTAAGTTTCCAAAGATACCATTTACAGAGAAATCACGTCGAGGACCGGTGGACTTATTTTTTTAGATTAATACAACAGAAAAGTCATATGTATTACGCTTTTGACTTATTTGTTTCATTTCAGTAAGAAGGGTTGTACAATTTCTACGTTTAAAAAGTACCTCCTGGAGCGGAGTAGAGCTAGATTTTTTAGTCACGTGATCATCGAAATTATGTGAAATAAAAGACCGGCTATGGATTTGGTTGTTTTCGGTTTTCATTAAAATAATACACTTTCTTTTAAATCAAATTTGATATCTCGTATAGTGGCGTTTGTTGCAAAGTAAAGTGAATTTTTAGCTGTGATATTTTTCGCCTTTTGCTTTCACTAAAAAATAAACCATGTTCTAATTTCTGTCTGAAAAGACTTGGATGTTCGGCAAAAACTTGGTTAATCGTGATTAAAAATAAAATTATAAAAAAATCAGTAATTTTTCTTGACAATTTGAAAAATTGCTCTAGCTTTTACAAAAGGAAACTTTGATAAGAAAAATTATTTTTTCCTTATTTCTAACACAAGAGAAATTTAAAATTTCACATGCAGAAGTCAGACTCAAAAGTCGTGTCGACTGGTGTAATGTAATATATAGTTTCAAACTCTTTGTCCGCTTGTTCTTGGTATTTGGCTTTCTTTTTTATGTTTTTCAGTTCTAACGGTATGTAGAAGTTAATAAACATCTGCAAATTCTTCGAGGATTCACTCGTAAGATGGCGAATTATAGAAACCATTGAATTATCTTATCAAAAGCAATTTGAGCATCGCTCAACCGGTTGTTTTCATAAAAATATCCGATTAAATCTCAGTTTCTATAATCCCGTCAATTTTGCCAGTATTCTTTTATTAATTTTTACTAAATAAGCTTTTTTCGGATTGTAGGTAAAACGAACAAACACACAAACGTCAAAATCAATTTTAAAAATCAGAATGAACCGCTGAAAAAAATATGTTTTCGTGGCAACTCAAAATATAATCGATAAAATGTTCGGGATTCGTATTACCATGATATACTCGTAAATAATTAGGTGTAACAGGAGCAACCAATCAACAGCTTTCACGCCACTTTCGTCGAGTGATTTAATATTTAAAAGCTTTCGTTAATTCCGTAAATTGTGTGCTAAAATTTTAGAACTTTGGATTTATAATTTGACGCTGCATTTTAATATTTTACGTTATTAGTGAAAAAGGAAGTCCCAATATCTATAGCGCTATTAGAAATATAATAAAAAAAAAAACATGTATAGAAAGGTAATCTTTATATTTTTAAATTATTTGTTATTAGTTTCTAATGGAATAGTCACTATAGGTGTAATTTATAGTGGTAATATTAATAAATTTTACAAAACAATGAAAACCATAAATTAATTTTAGTTAGTTGACCTCGCATTGATAATTAGTTCAAATATCATCTCCCAAAAATCGATACATACTAGTTGTTAGCTTAAAATTAAAATTTGTAGATATTTATAACACGTGTAGGTATTTCGGCATGAATTATGTAACGTCCAATTACATTACATTGTTATATTGTTAATTAAACGAATACATTCTTTGAATCAAGAAAGTACATTTAATTTCTCTACATATACAATAAGTACGAACCCGATAACATTAGATTTATCGGAACAAATTCTTGTTGTAGATTATAGACGTCTCAACGAAAAAACTGTCGATGACAGGTACCCTTTGCCTAACATTACAAATTTATTGGACAAATTAGTTGCCAATATTATAATATAAAAGAGATTGGAGGAAAGACGGAACGGGCTGTTTCTGCTGCTCCTGAAACTTCTCAGGGAAAATAAACTCCTACTGAGGGAGAACACATATCAAAAGAGAATCAGCCCTTGGTCGTAGAACAACAAGAAAGTGAGGCTACAGAACAAGCGGTTGAGGCTCCAATAGAAATAGGAGGCTCGGAATCCACAGCACATGAGCTAGGTGAAGACGAGGAGAGGACTTTTTTAAGGGACTCACCGCTGTCTGACCCGGCTGATGTGCCGCAGGAGGAAGAAGATCCTATATCAAAAACTAGGGAGTACCTTAAAAAAGAACCTCTTATATACAAGGGGGCGAATAAGAGGATTGTATATGTCAGGATACTATGACGTGATTCATTTAGCGTCTGGACACCCAAAAACCTGCATTATTGCAAATGAAAGCTTGTCACCTAGTGACAATATCCCTAAAGCTAGATGGAGGAACTAATTTGATTGTTGGGTCCGTCTATCTGCCATGTGACCAACCTGAACTCTCCCCCATCAAGAAGGTAAGTGAACTGGTTAGTCACTGTGAAAAAAAAAACAAAATCAAACTTCTCTTAGGGTGTGATGCCAATGCTCACCATAAAGTATGGGGGTGCATTGACATTAATAACCGAGGAGAAGCTTTTCTGGAATTTATTGCCTCCAATAAACTAGAAGTTACAAACGTTGGAAATGAACCAACCTTGGTAACATCTGTGCGAAGGAAGGTAATTGATATAACCCTTGGTAGACAACGGGTGTGTTCATTGGTGGGGAAGTGGCACGTCTCAAAAGAAGCGTCACTTTCCGACCATAAGCATATCCTGGTTAATCTGGGTACAAAACCCTCGGATAAGAAGACATATCGTGATCCTAGGTCCTGTAACTGGGGGGCCTTCATGGAAGAACTCAAGCAGGGACTGGAGAACTGTCCTCCAACACCGAAAATTTGAGTGGAAGTTGAATTTATGTCAGAGTTTCTGACACAAACCTTAACCAATATGTTTGAAAAAACAAACTGCCCAATAAAAAAAAAGGAAACAGGATCGATGTGGTGGAATTGAGACCTTTCCAAAAAAGTGCAGAAGTTCGTAAACTCTTTAAGCTGTCCAAAAGGTCGAGGAACTGAGAAGCCTATAAGGCGTACCGGAAAGAATATGGTTATGCCATTAAGAAAGCCACAAAACATTCCTGGAAAAAAATCTGTGACGGCATTGGAAGCCTTCCAGCATGTTTCAGACTCAGGAAAACTCTACAGAGGAATAAGCAAGGATGCATGGCAATCTACAAGGAGAACTCAGAAAAACAGAGGAGGAGACTTTAGATTCACTGCTAAAGTCCAACTTTCCTGGATGTGAGATTATTCTTGACCAAGAGAACAAGAGTATCGAGTCACTAATTTCTAGGGCCTCAAAAATAAACTGATTTCTTGCAAACTCAATAGTAAACAGAACAAAACTTGTGTTTGCGATAAATTCTTTTCAACTATACAAAACAGCTAGACCTGATGGTATAATCCCGGTACTTCTACAAAAGGGCCAGGAAGTACTGGAGGGACAACATTTCGAGCTAAGATACCACTCGGATATATTTCACAAAGATGTGCAAAAGTTGTCTTCATTCGCAAACTCGGGAAAGCGTCTTACGAGGAGACCTGATCTTTCAGACCAATCAGCCTAACATCATTTCTCCTAAAAACATTGGATAAATTGATCGATAGATATACCTGCGACGATGTTCTACGGGATAAACCGATACATCGATACCAGTTTGCCTATCAATCTCGAAAGTCTTGCGATGCAGCCATACATAGGCTAGCTTAAACAGGCTGAACAAGCATTGGAAAGCAAAAGAAATAGCACTAGGAGTTTTCCTAGATATAGAAGGAGCCTTTGATTCGGCTTCATACAATTCAATACTGGGATCTATGCACAGGTGTGACGTAACCCACTGCATTACGAAATGGGTTGAGTTCATGCCTAATCATAGAATCATTACCTGTAATCTCTTTAACACAACAAGAGATATTTTAGTTAACAAGGGATGATCACAGGAAGGAGTTTTATCTCCTCTTATGTGGACCTTAGTGGTTGATGACCTCTTATGGAAGAACACTTATGTATGCAAGCATTTGCAGATGACATAAGCATCGTAGTAAACGGTAAATTTGAGTCTGTTGTATCCGAAAGATCGTGCTTAAAACCCGACAAAAACCTCTGTTGTTGCATTCACAAGAAAAAGGAACCTTTAAGGAATGAAGGAGCTTTATATATGGGGACAACGTCTAAAAATTGCAAAAGAGGTTAAATATATTGGAATCACTCTTGATGCTTAGCTTAGCTTCTGCAGCCATATAGAAAAAACAACAAAAAAAGCTGTAAGAACACTATGGGCCTGAAGACATCTCGAAAGCGCCCATCAGACATATTCTTGAATTCATCAAGCAAATTATGGGGTAGAAACTGTGAGGCGTACAATAAGCCTAGAGCTTCAGAACAAGCGGACTCTAAACCATGCGATTCAGATAGAAAGATAGATAGAACACTAAAGATTTGTTGGACAAATTAGGTAAGTGCCAATATTTTTCAACGCTAGACCTAGTGTCAGGTTTCTATTAATTGAAAATGGCAGAAAAAGATATAAAAAAAACAGCATTTAGCATTTAAAATGGGCACTGGAAGTATTTAAGGATGCCATTTGTCCTCAATGCGCCTCAGAGACATTTCAAAGAGCAATGGACGGAATCCTCAGAGGCATCTGAAACAAAAAGTGTTTAGTATACCTTGACGATATTATTGCGTACCTTGAATGTCCACCAAACGAAGAAACTAAATATTTCACCACTGGAACTTATTTGATAGAAATTCCAGAAGGATGCCAATTTACCACACACATGAAGACCATAAGTAACCAGAAATTATTCACAACTTTTGGCCAACCAGTGCTAGTCCTTCATTTAGATATTAGCAAAATAAAATCCACTCCAAGTCATTTTAATCTTCTTTTCGAGAATACGCAGATCTAAGAAGTTAACCTAGTCTCCAACAGATCCGACCACTGTTCAACTTTTTTCATCTTAATATCGGAAGTTGAATCTCAGAGGGGAGGAATCATGTCGACTCCTATACATGGCCTTGAGGAAGAATGCTGAATTTATTAAACTCACGGTTCTATCATTATTCTACTCTAATTTAGCTTTTTTCACGGTTCCCTAACTTTTATCTAATTTAGCTTTTTTTTAATAGATAAGTCAGTCAGTTGCTATATTTGATAGTGTCAACATATAAATACAAATAGTTTGTAGTTATTTTTAATAAACGATTTTTAAAACTGAGTTCAAGGTATTAAGAGTTTATTCATAACATAAAAAAAATTCTTTATTAGCTTACCATAACTTACTAGAATATAAAGTAGCTGTCTCAAAAGCTTGCGGAAAATTTTCCAATATAATGTTAATATAATTAGTTGGATATCTTCTGAATTGTACTAATAGCTTATCAAGTATAAATAGGTAATAATAATTTATATCATAGATTAAATTGGAAATATTTTTTTTATCAGTAAAGCTTTATTAATTTTTAACAAATATCTAATTTTCAGCTTTAATGCCCTGTATATCAAAAGCTAGTATTAGGATTGAGTTTGGTCCATGGACACTATTGTTCAGAAACTCGACAACTGCAACATATAAAAAATTCAGGAACCCATTTCTCCATAATCCGGTTGTCTGGTCCTTTTCCGATTTTTACACGATTCTTATTCAAAAATATTCAACAATTTAACATTTTTTAATACAAAATAGGGATGCCTGTCGGAAAATGTAGAATCAAAGCGATTTTCTATTAAATCCGGGAAAAATCGCCAATATGCTATGACGTTACAAAATTGAATTGATTATAAGAAAGTTCTTGTTCCAAAAATACAAATATTATAAAGGTAAATATCCAATTTTGAGAGCCAGCAGAAGATTTTAAATACACGATTCTTATCCAAAAATATTAGGGTTACTATCACTAGTATATAATGTAAATATTTTTTATTCGTAATTGTGTAAAAAATCAACAATTATTGCTAAACGTAATGTTAAAAAACAAAATTAAAAATAATAATGTGCCATTAAAAATAGTTTTACAATGTGTAGAAATAAAAAAACAGAATCAACACCTGCCGAAGTGCTTTTGGAGCAAAAAACAGGACCTGATTCAGGTAAATCAAACAAATAATATGGAAACAATGGAAGTAACCCAACAATATCAGGCCTTATTTTATGAAAATAAAGCTAGAGATCAGAATGAACAGGCTTTGTACAATACTTGAATACAGGAAAAAGCTGAGAAATAGCAACTACAAAGTGCATTGCAACAAACGCAAAACAATATAGAAAATATGTAAAAACAACTTAATATCTTAAGCAAAGAAAAATCTAAAAGTCTAACGAATTATGAGACTACTGAAGAAGAACTGGCCAAAGAAATCGGTGATCAAATTAACAAAAAAGTAGAAAAAAAAACGAAAAGCTAACTTCTCTCCAGAAACCTTTCCTGGCCAACCTGGAGGTAGCAAAATTCAACAACAAGAGAAAGAAACAGTCGAAAAAATAGTGAAATTTCCCCCGATAATAGCAAACAACATCAATAAGTATGAAGAATTGCGCTATACACTCGCAAAAAAATAATATTTCCTTTTAAGTCACAGCTCTAAGCAATAACAAATTTAAAATTAATCCTCAACAAAAAGAAGACTTCAAAAATGTCCCATCAACCTTGAATGCCAAAAAAATAAATTGGCATTCTTATGAAATTAAACAGAACAGAGACATTAAAGTAATGGTTAGAGGTCTACCATCTACATCTAAACCAGAAGATATTGTTAAAGATTTGCAAAGTCAAGGATTAAAATGTAAAGAAACTGTCAATAAAATAAAGAGGGAAGTAGAATTAACCGAGGATAACACAGTAGTAAACGAAATAAAAAATCATTGCCGCTAATAATGCTATCCTTCGAAAATATTGAAGACATCAATGACATCTATAAAATTAAACCAATACTTAATCTAAGAGTTGGAATAAAAACCATAAGAAAGGCAAGGCAAAAACTGCCAGCAATTTGGACATACACACAACTTTTGCAAAAGAGAATCAAGATGTGTAGGAAAACTTCATACGAAGTATTGCGGAAAAAGTCCAGAACAACAATCGAAATGTGTGAACTGCCTAATGGAACATCCTGCTAATTATAGAGGATGTGAGGTAGCTAAAACCTCTCAGATAAGAAAGGATAACACCACTAAACTTAAAACAATGACGAGGCAGAGGAGACCCATAAACGCTTTTCCTACTGTCATAAATTAAATAACATATTCTCAGGCAACAAACTCACAGGAGCACCCAATTCAAAGGTCACAACCAGCTATGAATCCCACACCACAAATTGCACTCATAAATTATTATTATTATTATTATTCTTAATAACCAGAATAGATTCACTCTCTGACAGGCTCCAGAAGCTAGAAGAATTAAGAAGGTCCTTTCGCCACACCTCTCGCCTCAAATATTAAAAAAAAATATTAGATTATGACTAAAATTATTTTTTTTCTAATAGTTGAAGTCCTTATTTATCTAATACTGAACTTTTAACTATACCTTACCTTGGAAATTTTTGAGAATTTTTTTTTTAAAAATGTGAGTATTTGTACAGTGACTCACGAGAAAGTAAGTCCTCAACAACAATTCTCGAATTATACTATTATTTATTGATTAGATGGAGTAGAAAAAAACTAAAAATAAGGTTTTTGAAATATTTAGATTTTGTTTTATACAATAAAATATATATAGTAAACCGTGGAACTTGAAAAAAGGCTCCCTAGATAATATGTCGACATTCTACAATCAATTCTAGTGGGAAGAATGTTTAGAGTAAAGCAAGAGGAGGCATACTCCGAAATGAAAGAAATTATAGCAGGTGTCCCACAAGGCAATGTGCTAGGGCCGTTTTTTACTTATACACCAGTGATATCCTTCAACAACAATATGTTAAAATAGTAACAATTACGAATAATACTGCAATATTGGTAGTTGGCGGAACTAATACAGAGACCTTAGAAAAAATTCAGAAAACCTACAACAGAATCAATCGGTAGACAAAAAAGAGGAAAATAAAAATAAATCGAACTAAATCAGTGCATGTTGATTTTACTCTTCGACAAAATGAACAAAAACAATTAAGAATAAACAATGAAACAATGAAATACCTAGGGATAAACCTAGATTTACGACTTAAATGGAAAAAGCATATAAAAAAAAGAACTTGAACGTTAATTCAAAAAAATGTATTGGCTCCTAGGAAAAAATACAAATTGTTAGTGTACAACAAACTGCTGATTTATAAACAAATCCTAAAACCAATCTTGATTTAGGGCATACAGCTATGGTAATGTGCCAGCAAGAGTAATATCAACATGTTACAAGTTTTCAAAAATAAAATTCTAAGATGCATCGTTGATGCACCTTAGTTCTATCGAAACAATTATCTTCATAGAAACCTGAAGATGCCTACAATCGAAAAAGAAATAAAGAGGTTTTCTGCGAAACATGAGGGCCGACTCTACTCCCACGTGAACGAAGAAGCGCTGGAATCACTGGACAAGTCTATACTCAACAGAAGGCTCAAAAGGAAGAAGCCATTTGAGCTAGTGCAGTGAACCTTAATTTTAGTGCTAGTGTAAAGCAGTAGAATATATCGTCATGCTAACTTGTGATGCTTTTCTTAGATAGGTAATTGGTTTATTAGATTTTTAGATTAAAATTTTAGGTTAGTCAATAATGACTGGTAAAAATAGTCTAACCAAAAAAAAAACCTTGCATGTACAATGTTTTGTTCAAATTGTGATAAATTTAATTTAAAAAACGACCTGTTTCAGGAATTTTCTTAGAAATTTTGACTAAAAATTAAATTATTTCATTCTTTGCGAACACACTGTATATGAAATCAATTTATAAGAACATTAAATACAGACAACTACGTGTAAATATATTATAAAATAACTAGATGGTTGCCAGCGGCTTTGCACGCGTGGAGTCGTATTTTTAGTATAAAAAAATGCATGAATTTCTAAAAAAAGACGCGATAATACCAAATTGCACGCAGTACTTATTTTTATTTTTTTTGTTTATTTTAATTTATTTTTATTTATTTTATTTTTATTTATTTTTATTTATTTTTATTTATTTTTATTTATTTTTATTTATATTTATTTATTTTTATTTATTTTTATTTATTTTTATTTATTTTTATTTATTTTTATTTATTTTTATTTATTTTTATTTATTTTTATTTATTTTTATTTATTTTTATTTATTTTTATTTATTTTTATTTATTTTTATTTATTTTTATTTATTTTTATTTATTTTTATTTATTTTTATTTATTTTTATTTATTTTTATTTATTTTTATTTATTTTTATTTATTTTTATTTATTTTTATTTATTTTTATTTATTTTTATTTATTTTTATTTATTTTTATTTATTTTTATTTATTTTTATTTATTTTTATTTATTTTTATTTATTTTTATTTATTTTTATTTATTTTTATTTATTTTTATTTATTTTTATTTATTTTTATTTATTTTTATTTATTTTTATTTATTTTTATTTATTTTTATTTATTTTTATTTATTTTTATTTATTTTTATTTATTTTTATTTATTTTTATTTATTTTTATTTATTTTTATTTATTTTTATTTATTTTTATTTATTTTTATTTATTTTTATTTATTTTTATTTATTTTTATTTATTTTTATTTATTTTTATTTATTTTTATTTATTTTTATTTATTTTTATTTATTTTTATTTATTTTTATTTATTTTTATTTATTTTTATTTATTTTTATTTATTTTTATTTATTTTTATTTATTTTTATTTATTTTTATTTATTTTTATTTATTTTTATTTATTTTTATTTATTTTTATTTATTTTTATTTATTTTTATTTATTTTTATTTATTTTTATTTATTTTTATTTATTTTTATTTATTTTTATTTATTTTTATTTATTTTTATTTATTTTTATTTATTTTTATTTATTTTTATTTATTTTTATATTTATGAGAGCCTACAATTCCAATTTTCAAGTACCTACCTTTAAAAAAAATCGATACTTTTTAATAAACTTTCATCCCTGGTTCTACCCCTCAAAATGTAAAAATCTAAAAACCCTGAAACACGTTATTATTAATTTGTATTCAGTAGCTGCAATTCCAATTTTCATGTTTCTAACTTTAAAGAGAACCAAAAACATGAATACTTTAAAAAACAAATTCACCCCCTCATTTCCTCCCCTTAAAATGTGAAAATCCAAAAACCCTGAAACACGTCATTAATAATTTGTAGTCAGTAGCTGCAATTCCAATTTTCATGTTTCTAACTTCAAAGAGAACAAAAAAATCGATAGTCCCTTATAAACTTTCAACCCCCGTTTTCCCCCATTTAAAATGTGAAAATCCAAAAACCCTGAAACACGTCATTATTTATTTATGCTTAGTAGCTGTAATTTAAATTTTCATGTTTCTAACAAACAAAGAGTTTTATTAAAAGCTCCCTCCCCCCATTTCCTCCCATTTCTTCCCTTTAAAGTTGAAAATTTAAAAAATTCTTTCTTAGCGGATTCTTACATTATAAAATAACCCTTTGTTCCAAGTTTTAGCTTTCTAGGCTCAGTAGTTTTGGCTGTACGCTGATAGGTCAGTCAGGACAAACAATTTTATTTATAATGATTATGCATTTATCGTTTATATATATATAATTTAAATTTCAACTGAAACGTTTTAATCTACAGTGTGGTCCAGTTTATTTCGTCAGAATTTCACCAGCTAATAGTTTATTAAAAAATATAAGTACTTCGTCCAATAAATTATGGTCCAATTTTGATTTATTTTTAATGTAAAGGGTTCAGGTATTCACGCAAAATTTTTAGTTCTAATTTTTTTCCTCAAAAATAAAGTAAGATACGACAAAAAACCTATGAAACAAAAAAGTTGTATTAGATTTGGTTGATTTAATTAAAACTATTTATAAAAACTTCAAAAAATGTACTGTGAGCACACCTACTGAATCAACTGTGACATGTTCGAAAGACACCTCATAAAATTGTCAATATACTGTGAAAACTTCATTATAATGGGTCACAACTTTTTTTAGACATTAATGAAAACTATTAAAAAAGTTTTAACATCCTGTACAACAAAATTGAACTATATTTTATCAAACAAAGTACCTTTATTATTTTGATAATCTATCTGCTGACGATATAATCTAAAACACCTTGTATATTTCAAATAATAACTATTTTTCTAAGTAGAACCACCCAAATACGAGTACATTCCTGTAAACTTTTTAAAATCACTTAATTAACTATCACTTAGAGAGAATTAGAGATCGCAACAAAAACTCTACAGTCCATGATAAGCGTATTAAAACGAAACTTTTTTTTCACTTTCTTCAATAAAAAAATAAAACATTTCACTTACTATGACTGATTTCATCGTGGATATAGTTTAAGATATAGCAGACTGATGGTAAACTTGTTATTTCCGAGGTTCTTATACTTTTCTTCTGGCGGCGTGAATTACAATTCTAATAGTGAAAGGCTTTCTATGGTGACCTGTTACTTTTTAAGTTCTATAATCTTAATAATGAGATGACCGATACAGATTATTTCATAATAATACGTATATCTATTTGAGTTGTTAATTAACAAGTAGATCAAAGAACAATTGGATGATTAAGGGAGTAGTAACTCTATGTATTAAAACCGTATGTGTAGAACAAAAGTTAAATTGACTGCTTTCCGAATATGTAGTATTTAAAATTTTTGGTCAAATAATAGATAAAAGTCTAACTTAGGTTGTCTTACTATTGAAAATCAATATATTTATTATTTATAATAAAAACTAATCGTGTAAAACAACCCCATTTTATTTCATCTAAAATGTGCCGTTTAAAACTATTTTAACCTCGATTTAAAACGAATATGAAAAAAATTAATAGTAAGATGACCTAAGTTTATCCTTTTTCTACAATTTGGTTCATCCGGGATATTTAAATATTGTATATTTTCCGAAATCAGTCGATTTGAAATTGTTAAATCACTAATTTGACTAAAAATGGTGGTTAACCCATCCCTTTATCTAATAGTGAATTTATTTGTTACACTAGGTGTAAGTTTTCTGCAATAATCGCATTAAAATTGTTCAGTGTAGCTTCAAATATTTGACACATACTTGAGTGTAGCATCAGGGCTGATATATCTAAGGGGGGTCGCGACATAGCGTAAAATTTGAACGCTATTTTTTCCGAAATAGTAGTCGCCAGGCCTGCCAATATAAGAAAAATAATATCACCGTTTTTTTTTAAATGAAATTTTCATTATAAAATGCCCATATTTTTTAGGATTAAATATTTCAATTTAATAAATTATTAATAATCTCACATGTACATAGAATACGTCATAAAAAGTAGATCACTTTTAATTTTGTGCTGTTTTGGTTTGATTTATTTTAAATGGTAATTGAAAAGATGAAGACAATTTTCTTATAGATGAGGATGCATAACAAATTATGATTCCCTTTTTTAAAGCTTCAGTACCCTATTTATTTTAGGTCTTCTTAAATTGTTGGTAGGTATTATTCACCTCATTTGTATGTTTTTTTTAATTTGAATAATTTTGTGTAATATCTTGCGATTTGTTTTATATACATTTTAGCATGTATTTGTTCGCTACATCTTACAAAGGATGGCTTTGACATACCTTTACAACAGAAATACTCTCCTAAAACTGGCCGAAATTTGAAACTGATTACAGTTCTTACAGAAACTCTACAGTAAAAAATGTCTGCATGCAGAATAACAGTAGCATATGTTAACAAAGTTAACAAACGAGATAGACAAACCTTTGTCTAAACTCAAACAAATAATGATTGAGAGTGAACCGTGTTGTCATATCTCAATTTTACCTTACTAGTTTTTAGCAGAATCAAAATAGAGTAAGTAGTAGAGTTGTAAGTTGTGGCAAATTATAGATAATATACATTCATAGTACTAATAAAAGATATTAATTATAACAAAAATCAGTAATGAGTAATACTTATACATTTCTTGATCATTTAAAATTAATTATTTTATGGATTGTTCAGTATTTGTTACAACTAATGGCATCGGTGTACGGAGCGATATTTGTGTCTTTGTCTGTTACGCGTAAAATCCATCTCGTCGATGACGTTCTCAGTAGTGTATTTCTAACCACGAGCGTAACATCGGGTTTTGAATTATACGGTGTGAATTGTAAGTTTTACAGTTAAGTTAGTAAGTAATCGACGTGTTGTAAGAACAATTGGTGAACATATTAGTGCTAATAAGTGTTTAAACATTAAATAATAATATTTCTACACCGTTCTAAAACTATGCAAAAAATGGAAGACA
Source organism: Psylliodes chrysocephalus (assembly GCA_927349885.1). Classification (NCBI taxonomy): domain Eukaryota; kingdom Metazoa; phylum Arthropoda; class Insecta; order Coleoptera; family Chrysomelidae; genus Psylliodes; species Psylliodes chrysocephalus. The sequence continues at coordinate 41,250,052 of OV651824.1, forward strand.
TAGAAGGGCCTTCAACGTCGAAAAAGGTAAAACGGTCGAAGTCTCGGTCGCTAAGTGAAAAACAAATTGTACTTCGAGTATTTCACTGTCTTGAAAGAGATCATCAGCGACCAAAAGATAACTTAGTGCATATGTGCTGTAATTCTACGGATGTACCTCCGAATAACCAACCGGGCGTTCCAACATCATTAATTTCCACAATTACAAAAGATAAATTAGTTGATATGTGCTCTGATTATACGGGTGTACCAAAATCATCAGTTTACAAAATACTAAGAGAAAACAAAATTCATGGGGAAGTACAAACGCCAAAAACTAGTAGCGGAAGAAAAAAAATCACAGTTGATGAAGAAACCAAAAACAGTATACGCACAACTATTCACAGTTTCTTTTTCAGAAATGAGCTGCCCACTTTGCAAAAATTTCTGGAGGCAGTTAGCGATCATGAATTGGTCCCACAAATGAGTAAAGAAACTTTGAGGAAAATTTTACACGAAATGAAATTTACGTACGGAAAAGTCGACAGGAAAAGCATTCTCATTGAACGTCAGGAAATAGTAGTATGGAGAAGAAATTATCTCTGAAAAATTGAGGAATTTCGGAATATAAAAAAAAAATTTACTACATGGATGAGACGTGGGTTAACCAAGGACATACGGTCAAAAAAGTATGGCAGGATGGTCATATAACAAGTGCACGACAAGCCTTTATTAAAGGCTTGTCAACTGGGTTAAAACAGCCGTCTGGAAAAGGTAGCCGTCTGATAGTTACGCATATAGGAAGCGACAGTGGATTTTTACCAAATGGTGAATTAATATTTAAATCCAAGAAAACAGGCGACTATCATGAAGAGATGAATGCGGAGGTGTTTAAAAAATGGTTTGAAGGCATCATTCAACTTGTGGAACCTGGGTCTGTCGTCGTCATGGACAATGCCCCATATCATAGTCGGTATTTAGAATCATTACCGAAACAATCATGGAAAAAACGAGCAATTCAAGAATGGTTAATTAATAAAAACATCCAATATAAAAAAGATAGTTTAAAGGCAGAACTACTTCAGTTAACAAAATTACACAGAGACAAATATAAAAAATTCGCAGTGGATGAAATGGCGTTAAGTCGTGGAATTACAGTATTAAGGTTACCACCGTACCACTGCGAATTAAACCCAATATAATTAATCTGGGCGCAAGTAAAAGGATATGTGGCACGAGAAAACAGAACATTTAAATTAGTGGACGTGCAACGTTACCTACAAGAAGCCATTCAAAATGTTTCTGCAGAAGACTGGAAGAAATGCATTCAGCATGTTTTAAAAAAAAGAGCAAAAAATGTGGGACGTAGACAACCGTATTGAACACAATATTAAACCAATCATAATTAACTTTGATGATAGCGGTAGCAGCAGTGACGAATCTGAGGTTGAAGATTAGAAGAAAATTTGTACACAAAAAGAAGTCTATATATTTAGGTATAATTTTTATTTTTACCATTCACTATTACCATTTAGAAATTATTATATAAATTTGTATGTTTAATTCCTGTACACAGACATGAACAATGTCTCAGCAGGATACAAATGTTTATTTATTTAATTATTATTATTGTATCAATTTGTACATTGTTACATAAATTTGAAATAAACATTATTATTATTATGTTTGGCGGTCAAGAAAACATAATCCTGTAGGTTATATCCAAACTAATTATCTTACTTAGGGATTTCCGAAATGATAAGTGCGTGTAAACTTTTATGATTTAAGTACCAATCAAATAGTAATTTAAGCTTTATAATGTCTTTTAATGTTGGCCGAACCCAATTAGAGTTTCTTGGGTAAGGCTGGCTAGTTTCGAGGAACTGCAGGTAAACCGGGAGAGAGAGAGAGAGATATATATAGAGGTATGCTTTATTGTCATTGAAAAATTACAAAAATTTTATAGACAAAGCGAAGTAAATTAAAAACTAAATATAATATAAAAAGATTAAAAAATATAAAAATTTAAAAATAACTAAACAAAACAAAATAAAAATATCAATTGCATTGGATATGCAATATCCGTCATTATGATTTTAATTTAAAATTTAAGTAATACTTTTGTATGTGTAACCCAAGAAGAAACTTAAGAGACAGTTCCTTACTGACTTCGGCCGCGACATAATATATAAATATACGTTAATTTGTGAAATAAAGTTAAATTCATTATTAAAATAGTAAAATTGATAATATTGTTTCTGTCACCAAACCAACCCCTGATTAGGTATCTTTCTTATTTTTAATTTGAAATATATATTGTGATTTTTATTAATATTCTTAATTTATTTGGTTCCTACTATAATTACCACAATTATTACTCCGTTTTCATAAAGCCCCACTAATGACTACAACGATTAGGTAAATTACGATATTGCAAAGTTTTCATGAAATAAATAAAAGAAATTGTATGAATATTTTAAATAATTGTACCCTCTCAAAAATAATAAGCACGCCTCCGATTTGGTCGTATTTCTACCTGCTTTCACTCTCAATCATTATTTGTTTGAGTATAGCTTTTTTAATATTTCAAGGCAATAGACCACAACAAGAACAACCAGTTTAGTAATCAAGCAAAATATTTCAGTATCTACAGAATTATAAACGTATGAAAACTATAATGGGAAACATGTATGGCCCCAGCTAAATTAGTCTTCTTCCGTCTCATAATGATTATAGTAAAGGTTAATTACTTATTAACATAAATAAAGAAAAGTTAAAACTGTGACTTTATTTTAATATCACATCTTTGTAAAGTTAATTATTATTATTTTTTTATTGTAGATTTCCTTTTCTTGATGTGATAAAAAGAAATAAATGCTTCCAAAATTTAGAAAGTCAATAAGTGACCACCTAAATAACTTTTTATTACAGACCTCAGGGGAGAAAAATATTAAACAAAAATGCAATTTCAGTAAATTTTGACGTTACTATCCTCATCATAAAAACTTAAGTTTCTTTTAAAAAAATGTTTAAGAAAAAAAGCAATGCCACTTTTTGTTTTTTTTTTAAACTGTAATTTAATCGACTAATTTTGTGTATTGTTTATATTTTCATATTATGTACTTAATTAGAGAGCAAGGTTTTAAAATTCTTAAGAAAACTATGCAGAATCAAAAACATAAAATAGTTAGTTGGTTAGTCTTCGTGCCCGAAATAAGATATAGCTACAAATATTTGGATATTATAAATTATTTTTTTTATTCTATAAATATTTTTAAACTCTCGCAGTCAAACACTAATAGATATCACTTTATCCACAACTGGTATCTATAAATCAATTCTAAATTGACATTTCGATGTCAGATCACCCCTGGTTAACATTCAAAATAAACTTGATGTTGCAGACCTCCACGCTATCTCGGAACCCTAGGAAGACGGACAGGGCAATCTATGCCCACGTTCTCCAAGAGGCTCCGAGAGAGATGGAGGCCAAAACACCAAACAGTAACAATGCTTTGTAGAAGTACTCGAACACTATCCAAAGCACAATAAACAAGGCCTATAAGAAATCCTGTCTCCTGAGGCTGGTCCAACACTATCAGACGACTACCGCATGGTGATGTTACGAGTTGGATCACCTCAGAAAGATGGCTAGGAAGTCTTTTAATAAGGCAAGAAACACAAATCTTACCTCAGAGAATACAAAAAAATCATCAGACAAAACAGAGAAATGCATAGAGATCCTATGACGAAAAAATCAAAGATTTCCCGCAGGTAGCGTGGCTTCAAAAAACTTTCTCAAAAGATCCACACTGAAGCATTAATGCGCTAATCAAAGATGATGGCACGAAAACTGCCAACCTCGAAGATATCTTCAAATTTCTGCTGTCAACACACTTCCCTGACTCGGTCATCACAGACGTGGCCGACTGGGTAGAGGAAAAATACAAATAAAAAGTTTGGACAATCTGTGTTCTTACAGAGAAATGATACGCCACTGAGCAAGAGTTACGTACCTTTGTTAACGATTATGAAGTTCCATAGAATATTTTTTTGGATAAATAAGGTATTAGTACTGACAGAAATTCTGCTAAATGAGCAAAAATGTTACCAGTTGCTGTTGTTTCCAAAACAGTTCTCTGGTTAATTTGGCCAAAAGCTGGTGGTTTTTCAGTGTAAATGTTTACAACTTTTTCACATTAATTACTTTGCTCGCTAACCCAACCCCCTACAAGTTTCACAGGAAAATGGCAATAAATCTGCCGTACAGTGTTTGTTGTGATTACTTTGTAGAAGGGTAGTTTGTTTTATTAAAAGGTTTATATCTTTTTTATATTCTTATCTGGTTCAACTCTAAGTTGAACATGTTTAATCCTCTTAAAAAATCGAAAGAAAATAATTAGTTAAAAAATATTAATATTTATATTCCTCAAGAAAACAAGTAGAATTATTGTCATTTAAATCTTTATCTTCTTCTACTTTTAAAATTTGTGGGTTAAAAGTAGAAGGGTCTTAATTTTCTTTATTTTAATCCATATATTCTTCTTCTTAGGATGATGACGATAATAATAAAAGTATTTATTTTTGTAAAAGTTTCATTTAAAATGTCTTCTACTATATTCAAAACATTTAAAGTAGAATCTTTATTTAGAAATTAAACCTTGTCTAATCTTTTCTCTATAACCGATTTTACATCTTCTTTCATGCTCTGGTTTATTTTTGACCGTTGCATTTTGCGATGAGGACATTGATAAAAGTGTATTTGTTGTGAAGCCATCACGCCATCTCTAAATCGGAGTGAGAGGACCGATTATCTTCGTAAAACATTTCTGTCAGCGCCTCATCATCATCTATTAATTGTTCAGTCCAGGATACAGTGACGATTTTCGGTATTTATTTTCCCAGTCAGCAAACACGGATAGAGAATTCTTTCTTTCCATTTATAAAAATAGTTCTAGTAGTAAGTTACTGAAATTAAGTAACAAAATAGTCTGATTAATCTGTGAATATGGATAATATATTTAGCAAGTACGTAAAATATTCTTTCCAACGAGTTATGTACACAATTTTAAGGTTATTACGGTTATTTGTTTTGTTTGGTTTTGATCTTTTGTGTTTTTGAAATATAGTTTATAGTTATAGTTTTTAATTTTAATTGTGAAGTCTATTTATATTTGATTGCGACTTTTTGATTAGTGCTTTTTTCTTTTTGTGCTAAAATGAGCTTCATAACCATTAAGTACCTGCTTCTGGTTGATATCTACCTAATCGTTATCGGGTTCTTGCAACAATGGGAAAAAGTGTATGGTTTTGTGGTGTAAAAGTGTGCTTAAAAGGATAACAATACGTCCTGGTTCGGGGTGCAACTTTTGGGTTTCAGCTATCTGAGCCAAATTGTCGACTGATGGTCCTCTTTTGGAGCACCCGGAACCGAAAACTATATAATTATATATATTTTTTTTTAGAATAACTTTTAATAGGTATGGAGTTTGGATGAGGGCTTTAGGAAGAGATCCTTATACTGAAACGCTAACTGCCATAAATGCTGTTTTCAATGCACATTGAATAGAAAGTGACTTCATTCTAGCAGGAACTAGGTAACTTTTAAAAAACATGGTGTACCAGCTATTACTTTAAGACCTCGTCTCTTTAATAAGTTAATATTACTTCATTCTAATGCATACATTAAAATGGTTTTTAACTTGTGTCCTTGTGATTAAAAGATGTAGGTATTTTAGTTATGTTATAATATAAATATATGCTACATTGTATTGACCTGCTGGCTGCTGGCCAATATGAGAATAACGATGTGGTATATTGAGAAGAACTCTTTTCGCTAAAGCAAGTTCATGTAATTCGTCTTTATTTTTCCATTTAGGTTCTTTATTATTCATCGATCCTTCTACGACTTTCCATAATTTTTCTATCTGGAGGTAATGTTTCATTGCGAAACTCCAGGTCTGCCAATTAAAAACACCTTCCAATTTCTCCATAATTAATTGAATGCTATTCATATATTAAATTATGTTAAAATAACATTTTTACTATCAATTATTTGCCCCCTGGGCCAGTGTTGCCAGAATATATTTTTGTAATGTACCAGATTTGTCTAAAAAATGTACCAGATTACATAAAAATGTACTAGATTCTGTAAAATTACCAGATTTTCTAATCGTGAAGGGTGGTCATTAAAGAGCAAAAAAAAGGTTTATACAGAACACGAACACAACAATTTTAAACAATATTTTATCTCTTGACAAATTTCTGACACTATTTTATCTCTCGAGTAATTTAAAAAAAAAATTTAGTAACTTATGATACTATTTTATTTCTCGAACAGTTTATAAACCTTTTTTTATCTCTTGAACTATTTTTAAACAATATTTTATCTCTTGATAAATTTCAAACATTATTCTATCTCTCGAGCAATTTTTAACAAGTTTTTTTATCCTTCGAGCAATGTTTTTACAATATTTTTTGTACAATTTTTAACACTATTTAATCATTCGAGCAATTTTAAATAGCCTTTTTACCTCTTAAGCTATTTTTGAACAATATTTGATCTCTCGTGCAATTTTTCAGCAAAATTTTAACAATTTCTAACACTATTTTATCTTTCGAGCAATTTTTATAACATTTATCTTTCTAGCAATGTTTTATCACTCGAGAAATGTTTAACAGTATTTTTTAAGTCTCGAGTAATTTTTGAACAAGATTTTAACAATTTATAATACTATTTTATCTCTCGAACAATTTTTAAACCTTTTTTTATCTCTTGAGCTATTTTTAAACAATATTTTATCTTTATATAAATTTCTAACATTATTCTATCTCTCGAGGAATGTTTAACCTTTTTTTTATCTTTTTTAGCAAACTGCACAATATTTTAACTCTCGATTTTATAACAATATTTTAACTTTCGATAAATTTTTAACAATGTTTTATCTCTCTAGCAATTTTTAGCCTTTTTTTTTATCTCTCGAGCAATGTTTGTACAATATTTTATCTCTCAAGCAATTTCTAGTAATAATTTATTTCTCAACAAATTTTTCAACAGTATTTTATCCCTCAAGCAATTTTTAAACAAGGTTTTAACATTTTAACTACTTTACCTCGAGCAATTTTTGAACACGATTTTATCAATTTAATATCTCGAATATTTTTTAATTTTTTTTTATCTTTCATTAAATTTTTAACCGTATTTTTACCCCTCAAGCAATTTCTAATACTATTTTATCCTTCGACCAATTTTTAACACCCTTTTTTTATCTCTTAAGCCATTTTTGAAGATCATTTAATCTCTCGTGTAATTTTTGAACAATGTTTTACCTCTCGAGAAATGTCTACTATTTTATCTCTGAAGCAATTTTTAACATCTATTTTAATTTCTCTGGAAATTTTTGAAAAATATATTTTACACTTCAAATTGAACATACGCTGAAAAAAGTACTAGATTTTTCTTCGAGTGTACTAGAGTACCAGATTCTCAAAGAATGTACTAGATCTAGTACAATTGTACTAGACTGGCAGCACTGCCCTGGGCCCATAATCTGTTATATATACGAGAGAACAAATATTATGAGTGAAATTAAAAAACATTTATCGACAAATTATAAAACTAAGTATGTATCACATATATAAACAATGGACACTGGCTTACAGCTAGAAATTCATGTGAACAACAAATGGAAGTAATATATCCTCTTATAATATAATATATAATCCTTGGACATCTACATCATAATATATCAGTTTCGTGAAATTCTCACCGAACGTATTTGTTACAAGATTAGTATGGGATCCTTTATAATACTATATATATTATGGGAAAACATAAATATTATCTTGTATTTTGATACATCTGAAATGGTAATAGGGACAAAATTATATTCATAACGTTAAGCATTTACGGAAACAGTAACCCTAGGGTAGATTGATAACTGTCAGCTGATATCAGATTGACTCAGAAAACGGGTTGTTATTTATGTGTTACAGATTATGATCTTTTAAATGCGCATGTCAGCCAATATCCTGAATTTTAATTTTACACCGTGGTCAGGGCTCATTCTAGCCTGTCATGTCATATATTTTTTATTGCGCAACCATGGAGGTATAATACTAATGGAGATGCCATGAGGCAATTGTTTTGCATATGATACGTTTTATTAAAAATTACCCCACTGGGCATGGCTTAAATGGTTGACTAAGCAGGGTCGTATTCAAATATAATTCAAGTCCGTATGCAGAATTACAACTTTTAAATGACTTACTTACCTAAGATTTGTTTCAACATGATCGATTCGAAATTAATTTGATGACATTGCGCAATTATGACTTCTACACTATTTACTATTATTTATTAACCGTTTTCCTTCCAAGCCAATGCCAAGACCATAAAAGAGATTAATATTATTATATTGTTCTGTCTTCGCCGAATCCGTCCGATATATGACCTGTGGGACCGAAAATCAACGTTCGAATAACACTGTGCATCAGATTTGTTAATCTCTTTGTGCTTTAAAACTAAAACCCGAACTACGATTTTTCGTTCAAGGACTCTCTTGTCTTGATCAAAGCTGCCAATGTCAAAATCTGACAATGAGGAGAATTATGACATCAAATTACCAAACCAAAAACCAAACCACTACGTGAATTGTGAATAAATATATTTCAGTAAAAATACAACCGAGTTTGTAGAAAGGACAATTAATTACTTTTAAATGTAAAACATGTAGGTCTTTCTGCTGCAGATGACATACATTAAAAATATGACTCGCTACAGTCAAAAGTTTAAAAAGACCAAAAATTCAGCTAGGTATGACTTTATGGTTAAAAGTAGATGGAAGAAAACCATGATCAAAACTACTCTGTCAAAAACAATCGGAACTAAAAAGACTCAGATAATAGTTGTTGGTTTTATTTATGTTTGAAATAATTAATTATATAGGGTAGGTACATATATTACTAAAATTGCAAGCAAGTACTTACTAAAGATTTCTATAATTGGTGCCTATGTATAATAAACAACAATCTCACAGATGCACAGCATACAACTATACAAATGGAATTAAAGAGATAATTTATTTTAAAAATAGGCATTCAGTTGCGATTTGTGATTACAAAAAGAAAACTTTAACCACTTTTTCTGATCAGTAATGTTAGGGTTATAATGAAAAAGTTTCTAGAAACTGGTGTTTTTAATCCTAATAAAGCATTGTGAATTTCCAAGAAAAGTGCATGATGAAAATTGTTTTGACCAAAATTTTGAAGGTAATGCCATTTAAAAAGAAACCCTGTGGCTGTGGATAACATTTGACACAAAATCTTATCCTAAAAATAACTGTTTGTGTGCATTGGAGGAATAATTTCTTCATTGGTACTTTTTTAGGATGCAAGGATGACTTCAACATTACTAAATTTAATCCTTTGTTATAAGTTGTCTCTTTGCTTTAATTTCTGATACACCTGTATTGTACATACTTGGAAAATATAAAATTGTTCAAGTGGGAAGTTTATATACAAGGTGTCTCATTGAGAAAGGGATACAGAACAACTGAAGAGTCTGATAAAAAATAATACTATGCTTAGAATGCGAATATTCTTCATTTTAATTTTAAAGTTTCTTATAAGTTCCCAACAAAAGCACCTATATGATTTACTTAAAAAACATCAAAAAATATATAATTATAGTTCAAATAAGTGTAACTTTTGCCAAATTTGGTAAAATTATAGATAACTCTTCAGTTTTTGTGTCCCATTCTTAATAAGACACTACAAAAAAATTTTTATTATTTAAAAAATATTTATTGACCTTTAAACAACACTATTGTGTTGTTTTGATGTCTTATGCTAGCAGCTTTATTAACTCTAGTTTTAGTGAGATATGTTAGTCGGATACTAACATATTTATCAACTATGCACTTGATTAATAATATTCTATGATTATCCAACACAAACTGGTTCAAACTGTGCTGCATAATATTTAAAAAGACATTAGAATTTATGAATTCTTTTAAAACTAATGTGCTGATGATATCAACTGATATTTTTTTCTTAGAGTCTTTCATAATTTTTAATATTTTTTCACATTTTAAACAAATGTTTATTACATCTTCCGATGGATATTGCAAACCATTTTTTTTTTATATCAATTAATGAAAATAGAAACAAATCTCTAGTTTTACTTATTAAAGCATCTAGACATTGTTCACAAATGATTTTCTTTTTTAAATAATAAACAACATATCCAGAAATGTAAGTGATTATATATTTAGAAAAGGAGGAGACTGGATCTGGTAAATAATCATGATCATTTTCAATAACATTCACTTTCTCAAAATCGTCAATATTATCAGACATTGCATATTCCTTTGAAGTACCTAACATTTAACTGGCTTGCACTTTAAAATAGTTAATTCCTCCAAAGGAATACAATTTCCAAGGAAACTATCTCTTAATTCAACATGAACTAAAATTTTTTTATATGCAGACTGAAATTGCCTGACTGTAGGATTATTGTTAAAACCTCCATGAGACCGTATTGAACAAAAAAATAATTCTAAATTGTCTTGTGAAATTTTGTACAAAGGCAAACATTTTAAAAACTTATTTTCTACAATGCTTGCAATGCATATTTTTAAACCTAGAAAGCCAGTGAATCTTATCAGTTTCTAATAGAAGTGTACCACCATGTATTATTGTAATTATTTTCAGATAGAGGTTTCGTATAATTGAATTGCAAAAGATTTCGTGAATTCAGGATGTCAAACAGAATGTTCATTTTTCTAATAAAATTAATTGTCGCCCCAGCATTTTTAAAATCTTCAATATGTAGAACGTTCGCACAAAAATCTAAGGCAGTTGCGACGCTTTCGCTAAATAGTTGGGTTGCAAGACCAACTTTCATTGTTTGTTTTTTAAAAGCTATATGTTGCGAGTTTAGCTTATTTGCTAAGTGGAAAGATTCATTTTCCTGTACTTCGTGAAGTTGTTTGAAATACTTCCCCTCAACAATTTTATTTTCTTCATTTACAAATGAATACTTTTCTGTTAAAGTATTTCTAATTAACTTTAGCATATGTGGCGGATCTAAAAATATAACAATTTCTTCATTATTTGATGGATGCTTGAAACTAGTTTTTAAAGTTGTATGATGTAAATTACAGCCCAAGAGTTTGGCCATTGTTAGATTATTAGAAGCATCATCAAATGTTAAACTTACAACACTAACACCTACTTCATAACATTTCTTTAAGCATTCTAATACCAGCCCCTTTTTCTTTTCACCTGTCATACTTGAAATTAAAAAATATCCTACTGGAATTTTCCAGCTTTCATTTACACAATTTAATAAGAAAACAAGAGCATTGTTTGCAAGCGTAGTTTCATTTGCACCCGTTCCTACATCTACACAACCATAACTTCTACGTTCGCTTCCAACAAACTCCTCATGTTGACGAATGGCCATTTCATCCATATTAAGTGCACAAATTATTTTTTTAATTGAAAGAATTTGATTTAATCTGTAGGGCATTGAAAGCCTCACTTGTGAATCCAGGCTCACCTTTTATACTTTGATACCATCGACTGATTGTACGGACATGTGGTAAGCAAGTGCCAAATGTTCTTCTTACATAATTATAAGCAGCAGGTGAGTAATAGTGGAGAGTTAAGGAAAACACTTTTAGCTCTTTTGAATACTTCTTAGGCAATGGTAGGTTAGACTTTTTTTTTAATTGCCTGCTACATATCTCGATGGGACCCCCAAGTTTTGACATTATATCTAACTCCTCTTCCTGTATCAAACGTTTTTTACTTAAATCATTTAATATATTTTTTAAGTTGGCAATTTTATTCACTTTTCGAGAAAGTTGTCGTCTTAGCAATTTTAATTTTTCCTTTCTTTTTGCACTTGTTGCCCAGTCAGAGGAGAGTGTATGTAATATTTTTTGTTTCTTTGGCGTCAGCGATTCTTCATATGGAATATTTAGAGAAGAAGTAGAGGGTACAGGAAATTCTATCTGACTGGTTTGATATGCTGGTTTAATAAGAATATTTGATAGGATCCTCATTTTTGGAGAAGGAGGTGTAGGTATGGATGGGTTAGTCTGAAACAAGATTTGGTATGTTATAAAGCCTTAAAAAAACTAGTTTAAGTTCCAAAACTACTAATTTTTAAATATCATTAACTTCGTAATATGTTTTAAATTATATTTATTGTGTATTGTGAACAAAGTCGGCAGGTTTTTAAATTAAGGAACATCAATTTAATGTTTGTTCATTTAATATTAATAATAATTGTAATGTGGTACATGAGCGGGCATATTATTTTATATCATGAGGATGAGGAGGTACATAGCAGTGAGTGATGGCCACAAATCTAATTAAATAATAAAAATATACCACCAGTATTTATTATTATACAGTATATCATTATCAAAACGGTATAATAATAGGAAATTAGGATCTAATAAAAACTTTTAAATACTTGAAATTTTATTCCAAATTATATGTTACTTAAAAAGTTAGGTATTTAAGTGTAATTATAAGTTGGTTTTTAAGTTTATTTATAAGTTGGTTTTTAAGTTTAATTATAAAGTTAGTTATTTAGGTTTTATTATAGTTATCTAAGTTTTAATATAGTTATTTGTCTTTATTATAAAGTTAGTCAAGCCAATGTTCTTTATTAAGTAAGTTATTTAAGTTTTATTGTAAATAAAGTGTATACTAACTAAACATTCATTTATTGTCGGAACAGCATTCTTCTTCAATCTGACCCTAAACTCACTCTTATCAAAAAATTCTTCCTTGAAATGCACAACATGCTATTCGCTTTAGGCTCAAATTGGTCTTTGCCCACAAATTTAGACGAAATTTTGAGATATTTTGGGTCTTTTGGAAACCTATAATAAAAAAAAGTTAAGCATTCTAAAAAAAATTCTAAGTACACTCCTTATACTTACTTATGAAAACTTAAATTAGATATTTTCTTACGTTCTTTACGTTTTTACAATTAATTTTGGCACACTTAGTCATGATTTTTATACAAATTAATAAAAAAAAAACACTTATTAAGATAGAAATAACGTCGAAATATTTAAATTTGTACAAAGTTCTGACGGCTCTTTGACAACTATGACATAACCACTAAGAGAGGGGGAAGGGGTGCCGTTTTTTTTGGCATGTCATCTCCATAGTATTCAACCTCATTGTATATATTACATCAAATAATAATTCTATAATTAGTAAAAGATTTGTCAAACATTTTAATTTAATCAACTAATTATAAGCTTTTTAGTTTTTACTGTAGCGCCACTGATATAATTTTTAACTTTGCAAAATTCTTCTTTTTGCTTCCCTGCTAATTGTGTTAAACCATATCAAATATTAATATTTCGAATTCACCTGCACACGATGAAAAACAAAAAAGATGGGATTCAGCCAGTACGAATTAAAATTTTAAATTGTTTGTTATTTTCCCTCGATGTTGTTTTTTAAATTATAATTTGACTGCACCAGAAGAAGGAAAAAATTGTTTTCCGAAACCTAATGCTGTGTTTGCTAAATAAAAACATTGTAAACGATATAACCAAAAAATTTCGGTCAGGAAATTATCCTTGTTGAAAAAAATATTAGTCTTAACATTATTTTGGGAATATCAATGTTAATTTTCGTATGAAACCAATAGTGAATCGTCAGTCTGCAATGGAAAATTATAATATTAAAATTATAATAAATTTAAATTTAAAAAACTTTCTTCTGGAATTAGAACCTGCAATTCTTGGTTCAGGGTTCACTGAACCTTTAAAAATTATTTAATCAAATTATTCAATAATAATAAGGTTATCCATTGCACAAATAATGTGGTATAATAAGAAAGTAAAGCACAGTTTTTACTAAAATATGTTTTTTGTTTTGTTTTATAAGTAAAGTTTTTACTCGTAGTCGTTATCAGGTTTAGAACAAAAAACAAATCAACATACTCTAATGATATTAAATTTATTATATCATTTGTATAAATCATTTTATTGAGAAATATTACATAGGTGATTAACATAAGGAAAAGTAAATGACATCGCTATGGTATAGTTATCTATAATATATAAATATGTAAACGTACATAAATTTTAGTAAGAAAGTTTTTCTTAATATGTTATCAGAAATACAGGATGTTTGTAAAAGGTCTTTACAAAAACATACAACATATTCCTTAGACCAAAATAAGTCGATTTAAGTAAAATTACTTTAGTACAAAGTTGCTTCGTTTGGGCTCCATAGGGCCTTGAAGTTACAATTTTTAAATCGTTTTTCCCATATAAATTTAAAACGACATATGCGATTTTGCTGAAATTTGGTATATTGGTGGAGTTTTATGTGGCAAAAAAATGGTATTAAAATTTTGTCCGATAATAATACATAGGCGAAGAACTTCATTTTTTTAAATAATTGCACCTTTAAAAATTCTACGCCAATGAAAAAAAAGGAGTTTGAGTATGAAATTTAGATTGCGCAACTCGTTTACTTTAAAAAAGGTACTCTTGATAAGACTCGATTACTCTCATGGTTTTGACGAAATTTGCATTTTAGTAATTTTAGAACATAAACAATAATTATTAAAATACAAACTTTGTCAAAACCATGAGAGTCAATCGAGTGTTATCAAGGGTACTTTTTTGTAGTAAATGAGTACCCAATCCAAATTTCATACTCAAACCCCTTTTTTGCCATTGGCGTAGAATTTTTAAAGGTGCAATTATTTAAAAAATCAAGTTCTACGCCTATGTATTATTATCGGACAAAATTTTATACAATGAAAAACATAAAAATGTGCTTTTTTCATATCTTCTTCAACACCTCTAATCGAGAATTTTAACAAAAATACTCGATTCTTGCCATGTACGATTTTTTGAGGAATAATAATTATTTGCCTGCAATACGTACACAAAAACATTTATTGTTGGTTTCCATAGTTTCTTCTAAATAAAAATATTGTCAAGTTTTAACACCTAATCTCTTGTTAACGATTGAAAGTGTTCTATCTGACTCAATAATTAAAAAAACACATGTGTGGTTTATTAATATGGCTGTACAATATACCAATGCAGAATATACCGATATGTTACTGATATTAGGATTTTGTGAAGGAAATGCTCGAGAGAGTGTCAGGGTGTACTCTGAAAGGTTTCCAAATCGTCGTGTAGCTAGCCACCCAGCTTTTGCTGCTGTTCAGAGACGTCTTCAGGAGACCGGTTCCTTTGCTCCCAACACTGTTGATAATGGAAGAGAACGTTTTGTAAGGATTCCTGAAGTTGAAGAAGACATTTTAGAAGGTGTTGAAGAAAATCCAGAATTAACCACCAGACGAATTGGAAGGGAACTAGGAGTAAGTAAAGATGTCGTTCATAAAGTGCTTAGAGAACAATTGCTATATCCATAATCCATACCATAAGAAGCCAGTACAAGAATTTTTAGTCCATGATCCTCAAATTCGTTTGGGTTTTTATCGATTTGTTAATATGCAAAGAGAAAGAGATCCAAACTTTGTCAAGAAGGTTCTCTTTACCGATGAAGCGGGTTTTACAAGAAGAGGTATAATTAATACCCATAATGAACATGTTTATGCCATTGAAAATCCGCATGCAATAAAGGTAAATGTGTGGGCTGGAATCAGGGGGGGATATCGCGCATGGTGTCATGGCGGCGCTGACGTCATGCGTAGAGTTAGTAGAGTTGGCGCGAAATAAATATCATAAGACAGACACATGTTGCAGTAGTTTGGGAGTCGTTTATAGTGATTTATAAGGTATTAAACAGATATTTGTATTATATTATGTTGTAAACTTTCTTCTCTCTGAGTGGTTTTAGTAAAAAACTTTGAAAAATTGCGGTAGGGATGTAACAGTAACAATTAAAGCAAAGGATTCAAGAAAGATATTATGGTTTTTCGCTTTCTTGGACAGTAAGAGCTCAGTCAGAAGTGAGGAGTGGCCCAAGGGCGGCTTCAGCGGAGGCTCAGGGGAGCATGCCGTTCCCTAGATTAAAATTCTTAAAATCCATGAGCCTTTTATTAAAAAAAAATATACTAAATAGGCAATTCTACCCTCCTTCCCAAGAAAATTTGACATGGAGCAGCCCTTGCAGTGGCTTGTAATCCTGCAAATAAATTTTCATATGTATTCCAAGCACTTTCAACCTTCCAATTATAAGAGGAACCTCTAATCAGAACTTCAGATTAGTTCAATCGCAACTTGGGACTTCTAAACTGGAGACTCTACCCTTTGAAGGATAAAAATATAAGCATAAGTGAAATTGTAAATGTCGCAAAAAAAAGAAAATTTCGACTTGTACTTGATGAATGAATTAAAAAAACTGTCAGGAACTTTGTCCAGGAAAATAGCAGACATTTTATTTTAATTTTGTACATGCACCCACAATATGTTATGTAGCTGTTATTTGTATTTCGTACATTTTTTTATGCTTTGCATTATATTATATGAACGTCTGCATTATATTATATGAAAAAACATATTTTTTAAAACTTATTTTTATTCAATTGGGTAATTTAATGTAGGTAAATGAGTAATCAGATAAAAATTCCCGGCATATCCAGATGCGAAATTGTTACCAGGATCCCCAGTTTCAAGTTGCGAAGATACCCTTTTCATTATCCTAGTTATAAAAACTATTCTTTAGAAGTCGAATTTGTATAACCATAATGAATCATTAAAAAAGAAAAAGGAAAAAATTGTTCAAATAAATACTTCTTTTATGTATGTATTTGCATTTATGTTCCTTCATAGTTCTTTCCTTAACTATCCTATAATAATATCCATAGATATTTCATGTAATTTCTAAAATATTATCTTTAATATTCATGAAATTTCTGTAAGTAGCATATATTTTCCTCACACTTCGTCAGTATTTTTAAATTCGCGCCTATATAAACTCTACGCGTGACGTTATGCGCGTGGCCGTCCTATTTTTGACACTGTTGATATCCTACCTTTTATTTTTTATACCATGGGCTGGAATAATTGGTAATTTCATTGTTGGTCCTGTCATACTTCCACGAAGATTAACTGGAGAAAATTATTTGGATTTTCTACAAAATACGTTGCCAGAATTGTTAGAAGATTTACTTCTCCAACTTCGGAGAGATATGTGGTTTATGCAAGATGGAGCTCCACCACATTTTTCTTTAAACGTTAGAAACCACTTGAATGAACAATATCCACACAAATGGATAGGCAGAGGTAATGACGCACCTGTAAACTGGCCACCATGTTTGCCAGACCTAACACCGATGGATTACTTTCTACGGGGACATCTGAAATCCACAGTTTACCTGTAGAAAATGAGGAACAACTCTGGCAACGATTCAAGATGCAATAAACAATCTTAGAGGTGATGAAGAAGTTATCGAAAGGATACATTTTAATTTTCTTCGACGTATAAATCTTTGAAACTGGTGAACATTTTAAACAATTTTTGTAAAATCTCTATTTTGATTATGTTGTAAATAAATATTTTTGTGAAACCTATACACTCTAAATTATTAAAACAGAAATTTAGCGAAAACCATGAGAGAAATCGAGTCTTATCAAGAGTACCTTTTTTTAAATTAAATGAGTTGCGCAATCTAAATTTCATACTCAAACTCCTTTTCTTCCATTGGCGTAGAATTTTTAAAGGTGCAATTATTTAAAAAATCAAGTTCTACGCCTATGTATTATTATCGGACAAAATTTTAATACCATTTTTTTTTGCCACATAAAACTCTACCAATATACCAAATTTCAGCAAAATCGCATATGCCGTTTTAAATTTATATGGAAAAAACGATTTAAAAATTCAAGGCCCTCTGGAGCCCAAACGATGCAACTTTGTGCTAAAATAATTTTACTTAAATCGACTTATTTTGGTCTAAGGAATATGTGGTGTGTTTTTGTAAAGACCTTTTACAGACATGGGTATATGGGTAAAAAAAATAAGTATTCAGTAGAATATCAGTGCTGTCACTCTAGATAGAACTATGTGTAGATTTTGGTTCCTGATATTGAAAAAAAAGTAGGTCAGATCAAAACATACAGATAAACCCAATTAATTTATTATATTTCTCGTCGTAAAAGATCTCTATCTATTTATTGAGAAAATCATGACAGAGTTGCATATTGGTTATTGTTTTAAATACGAGTAGTAACACTGTCACAAAATTGATATAATAAACATGAAGGATCTTTGCAAAATTTATATTTTGTAATTGGAAATACAAATTAATGGGAAAAATAGAAAAACATTTATTAATGGGATCACTTGTCAATAATTTTTAAACATTCATTCCTTCTTCTATGATAATTGCTTCAGCAACAATATAACAAAAATGGTTAGTATTTATCATATTAACTAAGTACTGTGATTACATAGGGTTTGTTATTAGTTTTTCCTACGACCACTTAGGAAAGTGACACATGTCACACTATATAGTCCTATGGAAAGTGCCCTATATCACACGCGTATAAATAGGAATTTACTTTCCACCCGTGTACGAATATGTTACTTTCTGCAGTAGCTGTCACAAAATGTCAAACACCTAATTTCTATTTTGATCTATGTAATGTCCATATTAATACTAAAATCGATATGATTGTTAAATTATTTAAATTGTTGTAAATTAGGGTCTATTTATACTCTCTTAGTATTAGTATTTGTATTAGTATTATGATTAAGCATTAAATTTGTTAAATCATTCAAAAAAGGTATTTATACTCGTTTTATAATTAGTATTAGTAATTCTTTTTTAAACATAATACCTAATAAGATATAATTCTGCAGTCAACAAAATATATGGTTACTGAAGAAATGTGTAAGAGGCCGATTGTGTTCTTTTTAAGATATTTTAGTTTTAAATGTGTTTTTATTAATATTTTTACTAGTTAATTTTATCTAAAAATATTATTATTCAAAAATAGGTTTAATTAAGGACATTTTAACGGATTTAAGTCTCAAATTTATAACAGATAAAAAGAAGCAGAAATTTGATACAAATCAGACAGAAAAGAGGCCTTTGCTTCCTCATGGTGACATGTCATTTGTCAACTTTATAATCGGTAAACTAATCCATGCGGTAAACACTGCTGATACACAAAAATTGTATACAGAGCATGATTTGTACCGAAATATTACCGTTTTCGAGCTTGTTGGAACAAACATATTAACAACATAATCATATGTGTATTGTCAATTATCCTTATCCGTTGTCTATTAAAAGCAAAGAAGAAATTTAATATTTAATTTAAAAGTTGAACCTGTCAATTATTAAGCATAAATATTAATGCTAATACTAATCATAAATCGAGTATAAATGTCCCCATTACATTGTGAAGGTTCAACTTAATGCTTAATCATAATACTAATGCAAATACTAATAATAAGGGAGTATAAATAGACCCTTAGATCCTAGATATTTATCTTTAACAATTATTATTAAAATAATTTTAAAATAATGTTTGCTCTTTATTCTGGTTAAATACATAACCGATTAGATCATTCAATTGACACAAGGGCTATTAGCTCAGATGGTTAGAACATCGAACTTATGAACTTTGCCATTTGAGACCGCGTTCAAATCCTGGCGGGGCAGAATTTTTTTTTTTTGTTTTTTTATTTTTTTAGTTTTTTTTTTTGTTTAAAAAATATGAAAATTAAATAAATACGATTATTGTGGATTATTTTTTTATATACATTTTAATTATTATAGTAACAATAACCTTGGTTTTACATTATTTTGTGGTCGTAGGAAAAATATTGTACATCACTTGTGTGAAAAGTGATTTTCCAAAAATGTCACTTTTCACACTCGTAATGTAATATACTATTTTATCTTTGTAAAAAATATGGAAATTATGGAAATATTTCTTGATAAGAAAGTTTTATTTGTAATTTTTTAAAATAATAAAAAAAGTTAAATTTTTTTTTGATTTTCACAAATATTATTCAAATTAAAATATTCTGTTTTAATGAATCCGTTACTTTGGGAACAAAACTTATCCATTCGAGTTGTACACTGGATGCTTTTATAACGACTAATTTAATATTCCGTTTTTCATAAAAATATTTCGCTCAAATTAATCCAGGTATTCGATTTGGGTCGTTTTTGGAGATTTGTTTTCGTGGATCTGTTGCTAGTTTAACAATAGTTTAATTTATTTATAGTTTATTTATTTTAAAATACAGTACTTACAATTTATTTATAATTAATTTATGTAATCAAAAAAGGTAAATCAAACGAGGGTGGTCCTTAGGATCTCACAAGAGTATTTTATTACGACCGGTTTCGAGGATCAGATCCTCATCATCAGGTAAGGTCTAAAATAGAGAGGAAAAACGAATGAGCTCATAACTAATAAAGTGGGTTTAAACATTTTAATATAAAAGTTGTCAAATATCAAGAACTCACCCGTAATTACTCATCTATTTAAGACTAAGCTAAGAGAATTATCCCAGGGTCGGTGTAAAAACAAGTATGCGAGTATTTTTTAAAATACATAAAAAACAATAGTTGCAACAAAAAGTTGATGTCAAAACACATAAACAAAAGTAGGTCTAAAACTATTAATTAAAATTATTAAAATATTTCACGAACGGACGAACAATTAAGACAAACAAATTTAAAAACTTTTTAAACCCTACAAGCACTAAAATGGGTTCTTGGACAAGTGTTTATAATTCTACAGGAATTAAATTTTATTTAGATTAAATATACTGATTAACGCTCTCTAGGTATAAATAGACGAATTAACCATTCTAATATTTAAGATAACAGTTTAGAGGTTGTCAAATTTAAATATTTTGACCATCGGCTAATAGATGGCGTTGGCGAAAAAAATTAATGTTTCTTAATAATAATATAAATTGAATTGTTTGAATTTGTACGTAATAATAAACAAAATGAAATAAATAAATTATTATTGTTAAAAGTAGAGTCTAGCATTAGCGTTGGAAAATAATTTTAGATGTACTAATATTCAAATTAAGAAGTTGGTAACAATCAACGGAAAAAGGAAATGGTGTTAAAATGAAAAGAAGAAAAAACTATTGATTTGTTTAGTTGTTTTTTGAAGTAATGAGCTGAAAAATGAAAAAGGAAATGGAGACAGAATAAAAATAAGATAAGTATAACTAATAATTAAAGTCAATAGAATTTAATTAATGTAATTTAATTTATGTAATACTCAGGCACTAACTCACAATTCTTATTTATTTATTTATTACAATTTAACTTTTCTGTCCAACACTTTATTTTCAACTACTCTTCCATTTTCAAACTCGCGATATTTATATCAAGCCAACTTTGTAGCAAGAATACTCTGGGATTTCCAGACGCTCTCGAATGTCACCCGAAAATTCCATCTCTATGACTCAACGGTCACGTATTGCTAGTGTCTGGCCGGCTGAAGGTCTCTTACTAGACAGGGTTAGCTCTGCATCAAACTAATTAAATAAATTAGTAAAATGTTTAAATAATGTGTTTCGTTATTTTCGACTAATATTTAAGGTATACGAAGTGGCCCAAAAGTCTGGAAACGGCCAATTATCTCGTAAATTGCTATTCCTAATTGTACAAAATTTGGGGTACACCTATTTTGGGATACGGAGATTTGGTATTTGCAATGTTGCCAGATTTACCGTTTCTCTTATATTATTAGTCACTTTGGTTTTTCAAATTCATCACACTGTATATTAAGTCATTATTGGAATCTCCTATTTAATACGACTTCAACCATATGTAACACTTATGATTTTATGTAGTTTGGAAGGTCTTAAATAAATAAAACAATCATGGAGAAATGTGGTAGACGTATTGAGTTGTTGTTTCGAATTCGTACAGTGTCGTACAAGATCTTATATAATCTGCAAAATATACAGGGTGTCCCCTTTAAATTAAAAGAATTGAGGGTCGTTCCGGTGAACCCGAAAGTACAGTAGTAACAAAAAATATGGCATCAGATGCGTTATGCGTCATTGTACTTGCCTGCAAAGTTTCATAAATATCGTCCTTTTCGTTTTAAAGATATTTACTTGGTTCCATACTTTATCCCAACCCTGTATAGCAGTAGACGGTAGGTCCATATTTCGCCAACATTTCCTTTTTTGGTTTACTTTATTATCTCTGTTATTAAAGGAGATACGCCGTTTTATGGCATAATATGTTTTAATAAACTATATTATTCAAAACATTCATTGTTAAATGTTTTCAAGTATGCTATGGACCTTTTCTGACATTTTAAGCGATGTGTCAACAGATGTTGAGTTTTAAAGTTACAAAGGTCAAATTAAATTCGCCATACTGATAAAAACTGTTTAGAAACTGCTTATTAAACGTTTGTTTCGTATGCCCAGTTGACCGACGAATATTTTAATCTTGAAAAATGAATCGTTCAAAAAATTTATCGGCAGAAGAAGCAGTAAGAGCCTTAACTTTGGTGGATGAGGGCTATTCGATGTGTCATATTGCTAATGTGATAGGAAGACATCGTTCGACTATAAGTCATATGGTTGAAGGATTTAACGAGACAGGATTTAACTCTAGAAGGTCAGGACAAGGACGAAAACGATGTACCCATCCAAGGGATGAACGTTTTATTAGGCAAACTGCTCCAAGAAACAGGAAGATCACTAGTACTAGGCTAACTAGTGAGCTTAAAACTTCTCGTCATCATAAAATATCGTCTTGAACAATCAAAAGACGTTTAAATGAGGCTGGGTTTAAGCAACAGAAACAGAAAAAAATTACTCACCAGAAAGCACAAAGTTGCAAGATTGCGTTTTGCCAGAAATTATCAACATTGAACTATTAATGATTGGAAGAAGTTTTTATTTTCTGATGAAACGAGAGTCAGTCTAAATTCTCCTGCTGGGCGTGAACGTATTTGGCAAAGGGCAGGAGAGATATTTGAAAGTTGCAATATCTCTCCAAAATCCCGTTTAGTGGGGGCTCTGTAATGTTTTGGGGAGGAATATGTTTCAACGGACGCACAAAGTTAGTCCCTATACGTGTAAGATCAATGAACGCTGATTATTATCTAGAAAACGTTGTGATTGAACATGTAATGTCATTTGTTCCTTTGTTGGGACCGAATAGTTTATTTCTGCAGGAAAATACCCGTACTCACGTGGCTAGACAAATTATAGAGTATATGAACTCTGAAGCTATTCCGTTGATGGAATGGCCACCTTACAGTCTCGATTTATATCCCATATAGCATCTTTGAGATGCTCTTAAAAGAAAAATTCAAAGTCGCAATCCACTACCGGTTAACCACAATCAATTCCCAAGATACAATTAAAAATTTAATTTCCAGTATGCCGAGAATCAAAACAACACCAACAAGCAAACCAACATCAACCAAAATCAACAAAAACAACAAAAACACCAAAACACAATTCGCACTAGATTACAATCACTAAATAATAACTCGAGAAATAAGTCTGCAAGTTAAATAATTTAAGATTTATTTTTTTTTAATATTTTGTATGCAAAAATTTATGTTTACAGTAATATTTTATTGTTATTTTTTTTCTGCCATTTAAGAAAATACGTTTTGGATCATTATTTAATCTCTCATATTTAGGTACTCGCTAAATTAGCTCATAATCAACTGAAACAGCTCTCCATCAACTAATAAAAATAGTGGAGAACACACTGGAAAACAAGGAGGTATTGCTGGGAGCATTCTTGGATATCGAGGGTGCATTTGACAATACCTCCGTTGAATCGATCATTAGATCTCTCAAACACAGAGGAATCGAGGACACATGCGTGTCCTGGATCGACTCTATGTTAAGGGAGAGAACTATACACACAACCCTTATGGGAGAGACAACAGCGGCACGGGTAGCGAGAGGATGTCCACAGGGTGGAACCTTGTAATGGACGGGCTGCTTAGGGCTCTCAAAGATAAGGGACATAGAACCCTGGGATATGCCGATGATCTAGTGATCATGGCACAGGAAAATACAACACTATAGTAAGAGATCGAATGCAGGAGGCTCTAAATATATTAACAAAATGGACAGAGGCGGAAGGACTAAACATTAGCTCAAACAAATCTGACATAATTGCATTCACCCGCAGGAGGAAATTGGAGGGACTAGGGCGTCTAAACCTAAGAGGTGCAAGCATCCAGCTTAAAGAGGAGGTAAAATATCTCGGGGTTATGATTGACTCGAGACTTACCTGGAACCAGCAGTTAGAAAGAACCACAAGGAGAGCGGAAACCTCATTAATAATGGCAAGGCGATCCTTTGGAAAAAAATGGGGGTTAAAACCAGACATGGTATACTGGCTTTATAACATGGTGGTGAGACCCATAATAACATACGCAGCTTTGGTGTGGTGGCCAAAGACACAGCAAAGGAAAGCAATAACGAGGCTAAGCAAGGTACAAAGACTTGCCTGCCTCGGAATAACGGGGGCAATGAAAACAACCCCCACTGCTGCAATGGAAGCACTAATAGGACTCCCACCTCTTCACTATGTGATACAAGGGGAGGCAAGATTAGGTGCTTACAGATTAGGGAATACACTGGGAAATCTTGACATTAAGCCAGGTCACATGAGTATCTCAAGGTTAGTGACAGGAGACGTGCTAGACATGAGATCAGACCACTTAACCAAGAGGTACTCTTTTGATACTCCCTTTGAGGTTTTAATACAGGAAAGAGCAGAGATCACCATAAGGGAGCCCAATGCCCTACGACAGGAACAAACCTGGTATACAGACAGGTCTAAGAATGCGGAAGGCACTAAGGCAGGAGTATTCTCCAAAAACCCTGATACTAACCATAGCTATGCTATAGGAATACATTCCTCGGTATTTCAGGCCGAGGTATATGCAATTTTGCAATGTGCAAAAACGAGCAATGAAAAAGCTGTCGAAAATCAGCATATTCAAATAATGTCAGACAGCCAAGCGGCACTTAAGGCCATATCGAGTCAGAAAGTTACGTCGAGGCTAGTATGGGAATGCATCGAAGAACTAAGAACACTGGCAGACCGAAATAAAGTAAAACTATTTTGGGTGCCAGGTTACAAAGGGATCTAAGGCAACGAAAAGGCTGACGAATTTGCAAAAAGAGGGTCAGAATAAACAACGGAACGGAACCAGACACAAACCCAGGAGTACCAAAAAGTACAGTCCGGGGTTTTATAAATGACTGGATTCGGGAACAACATATCAACTATTGGGGACGCACCCCAAAACAGGCACATGGAAAAGCCTTCATAGGCAGACCATGTCCCAAAAGAACTGGAGAACTACTCTTAATGAATAGGAACCAGTTGAAAGTGATGTACAATGGGGAATTCATGTGCCGACTATGTCACAAGAAACCAGAAACGGCCAAACACATACTGTGTGAATGCGAAGCTTTAGATCGCAAAAGGCAGGCTCTTTTTGGACAACCCCAGATTGATCCAACAACGTATAGAACCCACTCACCCAAGGATCTGTACAAACTTGTACAAGGTACAAAGGTGATAGAGTGGGTGCTATGAACTAACATGAGGTAAAACACAATAAGCCAATAGGCTTCAGTGTTATTCGGAGACACATAGTCAGACGAGCCCAGGAGAAAAAAAAAATGCCGAGACGTATGAATGCAGTGATTCGAAGCAGAGGTGGGCATACACGTTATTAATATTATAAATCCATTAATTTTATTGTTTTTGATTTTTGTTCATTTCACTCGTTTCCAAAACAAAAAATTGTGTTTAATAAACTCACAATTATAATCTTAATTTTACTTCATTAAATAAAGTAACTCGTTAATTTTGTTTTTATTTATCAAAGCTAGCAGAAATTATACATTAATAGAGATAACAAATAATGTATTCGATATTGACAGATCGCTTGAAATATCAGAAAAGGTCCATAGCCTACTTGAAAACATTTAACAATAAGTGTTTTGAATAATAAAGTCTATTAAAACATGTTACGCTATAAAACGTCGTATCTCCTTTAATAACAGAGATAATGAAGTAAACCAAAAACGAAAATGTTGGTGAAAGATGGACCTACCGTTTAATGTCAACTGCTATTTGTTTCGGTTACTAGTTTACTCCACAGGGTGATACGAATTTTCGGAAAAAAACATTAAATTTTTACTACACCCGGTATAAATCGAAAATGAACTTTTTATTACAAACAGCGAAAGTTATGACATTGTCAAGGAATCAACCTATAATCAAAAAAAAAATAGCATCAAAAATGTGGCAAATTTACGAAGTTACGTTAATTTTGTCCAGGAGTTTATATAAATATATTGTTATAGATTCTTATAGTCACATATAAACTAGACAAAACACTGTAAGACATACCTTTTTTGAAAAAAAAAAATATATTAAATTAAAAACGATTTACTATTCCTTAAAAGCACTTACTTTACATTCAACAAACTCTCACTAACTAAGGATTTGAAAAAACAACATTTTCATAGTGAACCTAGCAACTTCTAGCGTCCACACAAACACATCATCACACACATTCAAATAGACTCTTTAACTGCATAACAAGATCAAGTTGGAGAAAAAAAGTTAATCCGCATTGCATTTTATACAACACGCGACGTCCGAAGAAACATCTGAACAAATATAATAAAAGTTACACTGAAGAAAAAGTTGAGGAAATAAATCTGTAACGATTACTGATAAAAATATTTCATTACTTTTAAACTGATATTATTTACATTTACTTAATAAGCTCGCTTATTTTGTTTTTTTTACACTTTTACCGTTTACTCGCATATTTTTTAGTTTTAAATTATACATATATCTGAAATTATTAGATTGCACTTTTTATTTACAGCTTTTTTTAATTAATAATTCATTTCCTATTTCTAAGTAGAAAGTTACCTTAATCAAGCCATCGTTGTCAGCTAATAATGTAAATAGAAATCGTTCAGACACATTTAATAAAATTATTTATAAAAAACCTCTAATGTTTTCTGAGTTTCTTGACACTAGAGAGGAGCTCTAGAGCAAAAATTAATAAATCCACTATTTTTGAAAACAACGGTTTTTCTATAGCCCAAAAAGTTGTTATGCTTCTGTTAGATTTGTTAATATTTTTTGAACATACTGTATAGAGAAATAATGTCAATGTAACTTAAGGTCAAATAAATTTTATTCTTATCAGTCTTTAAAAAGACTAATTTTTTCATTGATTTCTACTAAATAGAACCAGTCAAACCTAAAATAGCTCAATAAACAATTGAGCTTCAAGACTTTAGAAACATTTTTTGTGGACCACTCTTTAAATACATCATCGCTCTTTATATAGAGCATATAGTCCGCATTCACTAGGGTTGTTTTACGTTGTAAGGGGAAATGCCTGGACACTATTACCAGTGTCGCATCATTTTTACGGGGTTTGCAATTAATATAAAAAATAAATTTGATACATACCTTCAAAATTCTTTAAATTATGCACATATTTTATAAACTTGCATTATTTAAGTAGGTACCCATCTAGTAATAGTTAATAATAATAATTATTATTTTTATTTTTATTATTATTATTATTATTATTATTATTAAAATTATTATTTGCGTTGGAAACATCAGATTTTTTTTTAATTCAAACATTAGAAAGTGTATAACGGAAAAATGAAGTTTGAAATAATAGGCAATGCTTAAAATGACTTTTTACTGATTAGGTTTTGCTTATTTCATAACGACTAGCAGTCTACTTAATTAAAGAACATAGGTACATTTAATACATAATAATTATTGTCAATTTTTGTGGTTTAAAAAAAATATAGGTAGTAATAGGTAATTATTTTAAAATAAAATGTATGTTGTATTAAAAAAAAAAACTCTGTTACTTACATGTTTTCTAATTTTGCATTTTCTTCTTTTGCAATAGAGGCTTTATGGTTCAGATTATCACTGAAATATTAAAAATTTTGAAAGATTTACACACAGAAAAGTGCGGGGTTACCTTTTAGATTCATCTTCTTCTGGGGCCTCAGTAAATGCTGATGGCAAAGCACCTGGAATTAATCTAGTTCTTCCTCCACATCCAGTCTTTTACATAAATATATATCCAGAAATATCACTATTTGAAATGTTTTCTGGAGTAAGTTTTAATATGTTTCACCAAATGCGTTTTTTCGGCAGAATTAGCTGGAAACATACAAAAAACAAAAATTATTGAATTAACATTTTCAACATTATCATGATAAAATGACTTAAAACATAAATCTTGTTTATATTGAAAAATTATGATTTTTTTTATCTTTTCAGTAGAGTCAAAAATCAAAAACAATATTCCTCATACATACAACAAGTTCTTTAAATTTAATTCACTAAATTTACTATTTATTTTAAATTCATGTTTAACGGGCTTTTGCATAAAGTGTAGGTAGGTGAATCAGCGAGTCTGTGTGGCGCTATGAAGGTGATTCTCAAATAGGGGTTGCTCAGGCGCCAGTTTTGATATCGCAGTTTGCTCTGCGACCCTGTGGTACACCAGAGTGTACTCAAGGTGAACTCAGTGGAGGTAAAAATAATTCCAGGCGGTCACTGCTAGGTAGCCACTATACTAGAATAAATAAAAATAAAACACTTATTTCCTTTACACCTCGTAACCTACGGTACCCTGAAAGAGAACGGTTAAGAAACAGTAATAAGAGAAACACAGGGTACTCGCAATTGTTGAAAATCGGTCATTTTTGGGAAACAGAAATACGGGGGAACTTCTACATGTTAAAAATAAAATTTAGTGACTTCGTCACAAGGTACTATGTTTTAAACAAATGGTAGAGGCGCTAATGGTTACTTACTTGTGAAATGCCCTTGACGATGCCAGTAAAGGGGCAAGGGGAATTCTAGCGCAATCCTTATGGAAATTAACATGGGAAAACGCCAAGGTCCATTCTGGCAATTTTTGTCCAAAAGTCCAAAGGTCAATAGATTCGCGGCAGACAACGAATGAGTGTATAAGAAGAACGAAGATAATTCTCAATACGTTTTATTGAAATGTGGGTAATTAATTAGCACTCAAGATGAGACTTGTTGAAAAAAATAAATGCGTGTTTGTGAATATTTACAAAATATTAGGAAAATGTAAGTAAGCGACGATAATTCATTCAAATGTAGTAAAGTAATTTATTAATTAATTAAAAATTCTTATGAATAAATTTAAAAAATAATAATAATACTGAAGCAATTAAGAAAAATTTCAGTGTTGAATAAAGGTTAATTAATAACAAAAAGCGAGACGATGCATCCGCTGGTAATTGTCGAACTTGTTTTCGCAGTATTCCCAAGAAATAAACGATGTTTTAAAAATCGCAAAACTTGTTTCGCTGAAGAAGCAACCATACAATTAAATATATGTTTATAGAGCATACTTCTGGTCCTTGTTAAAAAATAGTGTCGACAAAATTAATGTTTGTGATTAATTATTTTCTTTTATTAAAAATCAGGTTTACATAACTGTAACGGAAAAATAGTTATAATTATTAAAGGAGGAATTGCCTCTTCAGTTTGAATTTGGCATTAGAATATTTAAAAGAATTTTTTAATTAATTAATAAAGTATTAGACATGGATGATTGAATTTTCTCCAAAAATCCCAAGGTAAGAATTGAGTGAGAATTTATTTGTTTTAATATACATTATTTTAACTACGATTGCTGAAAGTAAAAAGTGTATACATTAAAAAAGTCGCCTCTACAATTACCATTTAATCTCTGACGATTGATTTCATTTTGTTAGATTTGAAAAAACTTACATAAGAAATAATAATTTTATCTTCATTCACAATTTTATAATACACCTTTGCTATAACATAATTTTTGTTTAAGCAGTAATTTTCTTCTACACTTATAATTAATACTAATTTTACTAATAAAGAAAATCTTTAGCTTGGCAAATAACGCGGTGTTCAATCCATTCCTTATACTTCTATAGATATAAGTATTGTAATCGTAAAAATTGATAAAGCGGTTGTGAATGCAATATAATTAGTAATAAGATTAGTGTTCGTTTAAACCAAATTGTGTGTATATTTAGATTAACAAATAAACGAATTTTTCAGGAACAAATAATTTTAAACTATCTTAAAAATTATGCAGTTCATTTCCCCACTGATGCTTTAAAAGGTGCAGAAGACATTTCATTTAAAAATTTTATGAGCATGTACCAATTTCGAAAAATTATTTATTTAAAATTCTTTATGATACCTCAAAAAATAATGTATCTCTAGATGTCAATTATTCTTTAAACGGTACCTGAAAAAAATTATGCAGTTCATTTCCCCACCATCTTATATATTGTTTAACAATATATGGAGATAGAACTATGGCGCGTTTTATTTTAGAGTGGTTTCCCCAGGAGGCCTAATCCACTTGTAATAAAGTAGTTAAGTACTCAGTTCGGCTTTAGATTGTAAATGAATAAAAAATTTATAAATGGCTCTTTTTTATTTTTTCTAGATTGGCTCTTTTATTATTTTGCTATAATGACTCTTTTATTATTTTGCTATAATGACTCTTTTTTATTTTTGATATAATGGCTCTTTTATTATTTTGCTATAATGACTCTTTTATTATTTTTGCTATAATGACTCTTTTTTTATTTTTGATATAATGGCTCTTTTATTATTTTGCTTTAGAATGGCTCTTTTTTCTTTTTGTTATAATGGCTCTTTTATTATTTTTGTTTTAATGGCTCTTTTTGTAAACCTCATTGGCTCTAGATTGTGACTAGGGTACCGATGGGAATTGGCATCTTTTTACTTATCTAGAATTATTTTTTATATGGCTCTTTTGTTATTTTTGTTATAATGGCTCTTTTATTATTTTGCTTTAGAATGGCTCTTTTTTATTTTTGTTATAATGGCTCTTTTATTATTTTTTGTTATAATGGCTCTTTTTTTAAACCTCATCGGCTCTAGATTGTGACTAGGGTACAGATGGGAATTGGCATCTTTTTACTTATCTAGAATTATTTTTTATATGGCTCTTTTGTTATTTTTTTATAATGGCTCTTTTATTATTTTTCTCTAGATTTGCAGCAATAGGAATTGAATACCTAACCACTTTATTACTAATTTTAGCAAAATAGCATAATATAATTGAGAAGATACATCCAATTTTAAAACTTACCATCCATAGGATCATCATTGATTGAATAATGACCCCATGGTAACGTTTCATCTGACCCAGTAATTAGAATTCTTTTATCATCTTCATGACTGAGTGCTACTTTTCGTTGAGTTATTGAATGTACTTGATGTTTTTCGGATCGTATTAAATTTTGAGAGACAGTTTTAGATCTAAAACTCTCTAAACATTCAACGTAATCTTCAAAAGTTATGACTGATTTTACCACAGATGACTTTACACCCTTAGCCTTTTTTGTCACGCCGTAATTTTTCATAATTTCTTCAATTTCACTCTGATCATACTCCATTTCCTCAAGCTCCTTCTTCTTCTTCATAATATCCTCAGTCCTATACATCACTTTTGTTGCATACAATTTTGATCTTAAGCCTACATAATCTGTCATTGGTACACCATTATTTTCGTCTTTCATTAAACCTAAAACTTTTTTATTTACAGGGGGAATTTCATATCTATTTGGTTGGGGATAGTCAGATGTATCGAAGTATCGGAAACAGTCTCTCTTCATTGCAACGTAAGGGTCTTGATTGTTAATTTCGTATATTAACGAATCGGTGTCGGTATAGAGAACTGTACAATCTTCAAAAACTGAGGACATATAACCATAATGGAAGTCATAAAGAGTTGTCTTCGCCAAATCCAGAATCGTTTGACCGACGTATATAGGTTTATTTAAATATACTTGCAATTTCCTTAACTCAACAGCTACCAAGTTCTCGTTAAATATCGTGCAATTTTTAAACTCTGGTTTTGAAATATATGCCTCTGCACCGTACCGCCCACTCCATTCGGTTAGAAGACGGATATTAACATGTTTCCGAACAGACTCTAAACTTTTACCAAATATAGCATTATTCATTAGTTTGAATAAGTTTTTCTCAAACTCATTCTTTGCAGCTTTTCTTAAATTTGTATTAAGGTCAATATAAGATTTAAGCCAAGGACTCTGTTTAAATTTCAACACTCGATGAATTTTTGTCACTATTAAACCATATGCTAAAGCCTGTTTTAGTGTGCGATAATGAATAACATATTTTTCCTTTCGGTTTAAGGTAGCCATTAACTTTGTTAGTTCTTTGACAGTCTTCGAAGGTTTGCCAGTTTTAGGATTAATATGTTCTGGACAGAAAGGAATATCTTTATGTCGGTCATGTAGATGTTGTGGGTACTCAAGATCGACTTCAAGTATACACCCCTCTGCTGCATCGTCGGGAATAGACATCACATCAATGTTAGTATCTATCCATTCGAACCCACCATAAGGCAGATATTGAGACATCGCCCACCCATACTGATTGTTAACATCAAAATACATCAAATATTTAGATGGTTTTGTAGAGTCATAATTAGGGATATATTTATTATTAGCGTGAGCTCTTCTTTTGGAGCAGACCTGACTAAGACCACCTCGGATACCTTTTTCCACAAACAAAAACATATCTGGATCCGTAAGCAGCTCCAGTTCCTGCTTGGTATACTTTAACATCGCATCCCACGTAAATCCAGGTAAAGTGTAATAATGTGCCGGATCAAGCTTATACGTTTTCAAACAAGTAGTTCTAAACTGCTCGAAGACATCTGCCAGCAGAAGAATATCAGTCTTCATGTATAACTCAACATAGTCACCCAAGTCCTGGCAATTAAATTTGCTCCATACTTCTTGTGCACGTTGGTAAAGACGACGAGGGCAGGGCTTATCTTCCAACTTGTTGTAAAATGATTCGATTGGAGGTAAGTAGGTTTCATCAAAACGATCAAATGAGTCGAAATAATCATAGGGCATTACACCTTTCTTTGTTAATAAATTAAACTGTTCTCTAGGTAAATAGGGAAATTGGGACCTAAAATTAGGAAATTCGTCCATGTATGAAGCTAACTTGTCCAAAGAAGAAGCCATGAACCGATAACTATCGATAAAACGGAACTGAATAGGATACTCATTAATATGTTTTGTAAATGAGATGTACTTTTCCTTGGTGATGGGCAGTAGATCAATGGATCCATTCATTCTGGTTGCAATATCGGTAATAATGAAGTGAGCATCATAACCACTTAAATTATGGAAAACGACTGGGACTGTATGACTATCTTTGAAATTGATATTGCATCCTTCATGGGCGGGGCCTCTATAGTTGTTTTCGGGGATTAAATGAAAATGATCGCGCACTTTCTTATCTTCAAGTGTAAATGGTTGTTCACATATATGACAATGAGTTGCTTTTTGAAATTCTGTTTCCTGAGTAGGAGTCATGTGGATATTATAAGGACACCAAAAGACAGTTGCTATGTCTTCAGCAAGTTGTGCCATTTCATCGGCGAACCATTGCATACAGTCAACACCTCGATATGATCGATAAAACGAAATGGAATTATCATAAGAGCACTTTAAGTAATAACCGACAGCAGCAGGAATATGGTGTTGAGGTTTTTTAGGATCATTCGTCGGTTTAAGAACACTCTCAAGATCAGCATAAACAACAAATGGAACTTTTTCCTTGTTTTTAAAGTTTTTAAATTTAAGAATGTTTTTTCCAGGTTCGGGCATTTTAATAGCAGTTTCATTTAATTTTTCACAATCTTCAATATGTCTGTTTAATTTTGCCTCGGAACGGAAATAATGAAGACAACGATCACAAAAGTATTTTTGTCCATGTTTCTTACTTAGTTGTTTGGAAAGAAGACGAGAAAGATTTTTAATCCAAACAAAGTGATATTGTATATCCCCTTCCTGCCCCTCCTCATAGTACTTATCCTGAATAAGCAATAGGTTTACATGTTGAACTTTTTTATTTTTAGTAAGATAAGTGGGAAGAGTAATAAATGATTTTTTCTGTTTTTGGAGGATATAAACATTTATGGAAACATTATTTTGAATTTCGAAATTTGGAATTTGTTTCATGGTCATTGGAAATTGAATACCTTTGAGATTTAAAACAGTCGAAAAGTGTGGGTATTTATACAATCGTTGTGGGTCTTTGGTTACAGGATACAAAGCAGATGTAACAGCCCATGCGAAGCAAGCTTGATCATCATTTTTAATATTAACACAAGCATGTTTTTTAGCGATTTGAGGAGGAAGTTCTATGTACGAAGATCCAAGTTGAGGAGTGAATTTGTTTATGTTTACACCCAAATTAACAATTCGTTTTAGTGCCCAGCCACTGTCACGTTCTTGAAATTCTTCAAGCTCATTCATGATAGGTTTAATTACCTTTTCATCAAACCATTCATCAAGATTGGTTTCTCTATAAATTGGTGAATTAGAGGTAGTAAAGTACTTGTACTCATTAAGTACACTAGCTCCCTTTACAATTTCAAACTCACCACCAAACGTTGTGTTAACCTTCACAGCAGCATCTTTTCTTAAAGCATTCTGTATCCTACGTTTAAAAAGGGACTTAGCATCAATCAGGAACGCTTTTGGATCCTTATGATTCATATTTGATATTACTCCCGTCAGGATGCGACTGTTGAATGCTGTATCAGTATCATCCCAACGGACACGTTCTCTAGCTCCCTCAGGTCGTGATTTAAGCCCCGCCCCCTTTTTCACCATAGCTTTTATCTGGTTTCGATAAGTTTTAATATTTCTGAGGCAAGCTTCCAAATGCTGTTTTTCCCCCATCGTTTTCGCATTTTTCATTGCATAATTTAATCGCTTTATTCCTTTCTGACACTCACGTAGACCTTTCTGCGCGACTGCATCATCATACCTTTTAGTTAGCACACCGAGAAAACTGGCGATGTAACGAACCAAATCACCGAAGAGTGACATAATAAAACACTTGTTCACAACACAATAATCTGGAACTGAATGAGAAGCGAGTTAAAGAACAGTGGCTTTATACTTCTTTAGTAGCAATAACTTCACTTCACTAATCTTCTTTTTATTTTAGTTTTTGGCCTCCACCCCTAGGGTATTTAACCACTAATCTCTATTTTTATGTTCCTTTATTTAATAAAGTTACGGTGTATTGTAAATCTGAAACAAAATGATGAGTGTTAGATACGTAAACTTTGGTTTGAGATATCATCATAAAAAGTTCTGCTATAATCTGTTTTAAAATTTTAAATGATTTTTAATTGCCATTAAATTTTTTCAATCAATTTATATATCTTGTGTAATATTTACTAAAATATATTTATACACCAAACACTGACTGAATCATATGATTTTGTAATTCTATTATTTAGTTTGATTATAATATAAAATTTTTTTAGAGTGCTTAGAGGTTTCGCTTCTTCCATTGATTAATATCCTCCAAAACTGATATATAAAGTTTCAATATCGAGGATATAGTCACAATTTAGAGTTTTAATAATTTCTAAATAATAATATTCAAGTTTCTATTTCGAAACATATGTTAGTTATATAGATATAGTAAACATGGACAACATTTTTATGTGTTGTCATATTGTTATAAACGCTAGATACAAGTGGAAAGATAATTTGATTAATTTGGGGATACTGAGAGTTTAAAAGATGTCAGTTATCTACATGTATTTTGTGAAAGGTGTGCAAAAAAAAATAAACAATTTACTGCTTGTAATAATAGTTTTTAAATAAATAATAATAATTAGCTTTTTACTTTCCTATCTGTATACAGATAAGGAAAGTATAGGAATCATGATTTTTCTCGACCTCCAGTTTTCGACGGATTTCAACGTTTTGGGGTCCCCTGAATGCATTTTGACTATTTTCGGGATAATGTCTGTGTGTGTCTGTGTGTCAGTGTGTGTGTGTGTGTGTGTGTGTGTGTGTGTGTGTGTGTGTGTCTGTATGTCACATATCTCATGAACCGATACAAATAAAAACACCAAATTTTAAAGTTAAGCTTTATTCCGGCGTGCGGTGAACTGATTAGATTTTGGGCAGAGTCGGAACATTTGGCGGTCATTTTTATATTTTATGAAATATATCCGTTATTTACGTTTGGAGAAGAAAATTTATCAAATGAAAGTTACTTCTAATATTATTCTCTATAATTTTTGTTCCAAACAATTTTTTCTAAAATGGCCCGTATTCGAGAAATTTTTCAAAATGTAAAAAAATTTTTAAGAAAATTGATAAACTAATTTTTGTTTTTACGTAATAACTAGATAGGAAAGTCATGTGTTGGACACATAAGATTTATAGTGAAAGATTTTATTCTTCAACAAACGTTAAAACTGCTACTGCTATTTATTATAACATAAATCAGGATATCTGTTTTGTATCTAGTAATTAAATAGTATCCGTCTAGTATATGTCTAGCATATGTATATAATCTGTCTTATATCTTTCCTGTATTTGTCTACTATATGTCTACAGTCTGTCTACTGTCGGTCAAATATATCCTATAAACAGAATGAAACAAAGTAGTTGAAATTAAATGAAATTAAAAAAGTATCTAATCCACCTGACATTTTAGTTGGACATATAAAAAATACAAAAAGAATTTAGCTATAAAAATATGTTGATAAAATTAAAGAACTTATCAACACTTTATATTATAAACTAATAGCAATAGATTCTCATATCAATATATTACTTACATTCATCATCATTCTATTGGAAGATTGTAGGATAAGTTTCCAATAAAACTTTTATATAAGGCGCTATAATAATTCATCCCAGGAGAAAAATAATCACCAATTTCATAAATAAGGATAAACTATCTTGTAGTGTTGATCGCATCAAAACAAAAGGCTCCATTGTGCAAATTTATTGTTAATTAAATAGCCGCTTGACTTAAATAATCCAATAATTAATTAAAATATACAATTTATTATTTTTTCTCATTATCCATTTATAAAAAGCTCTCATATATCTATTTTAACTTTCCTATAAATTTACAAAAAGCATTCGTATTATGTTGAAAAATAAAAATACTTTAAACCAGTTAACAAATAATTATTTTTTATATAAAGCACAAATTTGTTTTCAGGATTTTTAAAAAATATGGGTAAATTTTTGGAAACCATCAACTTTTTTTGAATACAAAAGCACCAGTCTACAATTTTTCATTTTTAATCTAACGTGAAATTTTTTACGAAATCAAAAGTATGTTGATCTCTTAACAACTAAACAAAGAAAAGTTTAAAAAATGTTTAAAATGTTGAAGTGTTGTCTTCTTTAATATGCTCTCGAAACAATTTTTAAAAAATATGAATGAAATCTAATGATTACCATTTTACGAATTGTTTAAACGAGAAAATATTCTTTAAATAAAACTTTACAAAATTTGAATAAAATAAAGGAATTTAGCTACGCATGCACAACAGCTACTTTTCTATTTATGTCCGACTTAAACGTACGAGTAATGGACATTCGTATCGAAGCAAGCAAATGCTTTGGGAGCATCCGATCGCACCTGATTAAATTAAACAGTATGTAAATTCAGAGCCATAATACGAAACAATTTATATAATATACACAGCACATTTATTCGTAGAAAAATATTTTTAGAACAATTAATAGTGTAGAAAGTTTATTGTAAAAAATGATTTAGTAAATATTACATGATAATTTGTTATTATCATATTGTCAAGCAAGCCTGATTATAATATCGTTTAAATCACATATATTATTAAAATTGAATATCCTATATATCACTATTTTCCAAATTATATAGAATTTGTAATATTTATATCTAAATCTTCGTCCCTGAATTTAAAATTTACTAGATACTTACTAGTTGTAAATACGTTTTGATATTGATTTCTTTCTGAATGTTTAACGTATCCTCAATTTTTAAATGCGTATACGTAACTTTTTAACTCTAATAATAATTTCCACAATTCATATATTGATGCTACATACTTATTTTAGTTTCTATTAGAAGTAATGTGATCTGTCAAAATATGAACTAGTATATATTATTTTCCATGAAAATATGAAAAGTGATGACATAAAAATGCTATAAAAGATAAATCACATACAACCACTTTCTAGTTGATCGCCAACTTATAGAGTAAAATATTTTTGAGCTGACCCTTAAAAAGAAGTAAATAAGTGCAGGATACTTTGCCTGAAGTATCATGATATCCTTTGACAATGAATGAAGCAAAAGGAGGGAGAATAGACAAATGATAATTGTTTGAAAATTTCACGAAATATTTAAATTGCAATTAAACTAAAAATAAATATAATAAAGTAAACTTAACATAAGTGATGAATTAATACTTTATAAAAGCTAAAAATAATTATTTTGACCCTTATTTCAAGTTGAAAAAGCAAAACAAAGATAATAATAATAATTTAAGGAAAAAAATGCTTGAAAATTATTGATTATTTGGCTAAATATTTGTATCGAAAAGCAGTTTTCCAATATGAATGAATTATTTGACTCAAATACTCTTTAAGTTTCTACTTGAGTGGAAAAAATAAATGCTATTAACTAAAAAAAATTAGGATAGACTTTCGATACATGCAGAGAATGGACTCGTAAGTTTTAGTTTGTATCCCCAAGTATCTAAGTGCTTTACAAGAAAAGTATGGAAAATTACTTTTTGTAAGTCTATTGTAATTTTGCTAATTTAATAAAAAAAAAGGGATATTTTTTGATAATGCTTCTTATGTGTGAAGATATGTGAAATACCATAAACTTTTATTTTTTTAAATAATTAAAGCAGGTAAATAAGTGTCTTTTACAAGGAATATATTTTTTAAATTTTAAATTTTGGGATAAATTAATAACCATACTAAGAATTGCGGCGAATAATAAAAAATCTGACTCGTCTTAAAATATCTTGAAATTGGTTTTTATATTGTTGCGAATGTATGTACTAGTTCGTTGTAGTTGTTAATTATATTAAGGAGAGTTGTGAAGTTTTTTAAGAAAAATTTAGCTACGACTTTGCAGCCATAGTTGAAGGAATTATGATCATAGGATGTAATAACCCTATACGCGAGGGTAAAGTTAATTCAAATTTGACTTGAAGCCGAGAATAGGTTGTTTATTTATTTTTCATATATTTTAAGAATAATGATATTAGGTGCCCACTTTCAGAGAGATGATTTTAATTTAAAAAAATTCATAATATATTTATAGTCGATTTTCTATCTTAAAACAAAACTTAAAGATAATGGAAGCTGCACTTCAATAGTTTAGTTTGGATATTGTAATGAGCCGCTGCAATTGTGATTATCTGAGGAGCATAAATATATAAATGTAACAAAATTGCCATCATTCACATTTCAAATACTTCATCACAACATTATTATAATAACAGTAAAATCCAAACATTTTCATGCATTCATATAGTATTTGCATAATAAGATCATTGATGAAAGAAATCATTATCTTTAAGTTTTGTTTTAAGATAGAAAATCGACTATAAATATATTATGAATTTTTT
This sequence comes from Psylliodes chrysocephalus, assembly GCA_927349885.1. NCBI lineage: Eukaryota > Metazoa > Arthropoda > Insecta > Coleoptera > Chrysomelidae > Psylliodes > Psylliodes chrysocephalus. Next base: position 41,289,557 of record OV651824.1, read on the forward strand.
TAAATTAAAATCATCTCTCTGAAAGTGGGCACCTAATATCATTATTCTTAAAATATATGAAAAATAAATAAACAACCTATTCTCGGCTTCAAGTCAAATTTGAATTAACTTTACCCTCGCGTATAGGGTTATTACATCCTATGATCATAATTCCTTCAACTATGGCTGCAAAGTCGTAGCTAAATTTTTCTTAAAAAACTTCACAACTCTCCATAATATAATTAACAACTACAACGAACTAGTACATACATTCGCAACAATATAAAAACCAATTTCAAGATATTTTAAGACGAGTCAGATTTTTTATTATTCGCCGCAATTCTTAGTATGGTTATTAATTTATCCCAAAATTTAAAATTTAAAAAATATATTCCTTGTAAAAGACACTTATTTACCTGCTTTAATTATTTAAAAAAATAAAAGTAAACTTTTCACATATCTTCACACATAAGAAGCATTATCAAAAAATATCCCTTTTTTTTTATTAAATTAGCAAAATTACAATAGACTTACAAAAAGTAATTTTCCATACTTTTCTTGTAAAGCACTTAGATACTTGGGGATACAAACTAAAACTTACGAGTCCATTCTCTGCATGTATCGAAAGTCTATCCTAATTTTTTTTAGTTAATAGCATTTATTTTTTCCACTCAAGTAGAAACTTAAAGAGTATTTGAGTCAAATAATTCATTCATATTGGAAAACTGCTTTTCGATACAAATATTTAGCCAAATAATCAATAATTTTCAAGCATTTTTTTCCTTAAATTATTATTATTATCTTTGTTTTGCTTTTTCAACTTGAAATAAGGGTCAAAATAATTATTTTTAGCTTTTATAAAGTATTAATTCATCACTTATGTTAAGTTTACTTTATTATATTTATTTTTAGTTTAATTGCAATTTAAATATTTCGTGAAATTTTTAAACAATTATCATTTGTCTATTCTCCCTCCTTTTGCTTCATTCATTGTCAAAGGATATCATGATACTTCAGGCAAAGTATCCTGCACTTATTTACTTCTTTTTAAGGGTCAGCTCAAAAATATTTTACTCTATAAGTTGGCGATCAACTAGAAAGTGGTTGTATGTGATTTATCTTTTATAGCATTTTTATGTCATCACTTTTCATATTTTCATGGAAAATAATATATACTAGTTCATATTTTGACAGATCACATTACTTCTAATAGAAACTAAAATAAGTATGTAGCATCAATATATGAATTGTGGAAATTATTATTAGAGTTAAAAAGTTACGTATACGCATTTAAAAATTGAGGATACGTTAAACATTCAGAAAGAAATCAATATCAAAACGTATTTACAACTAGTAAGTATCTAGTAAATTTTAAATTCAGGGACGAAGATTTAGATATAAATATTACAAATTCTATATAATTTGGAAAATAGTGATATATAGGATATTCAATTTTAATAATATATGTGATTTAAACGATATTATAATCAGGCTTGCTTGACAATATGATAATAACAAATTATCATGTAATATTTACTAAATCATTTTTTACAATAAACTTTCTACACTATTAATTGTTCTAAAAATATTTTTCTACGAATAAATGTGCTGTGTATATTATATAAATTGTTTCGTATTATGGCTCTGAATTTACATACTGTTTAATTTAATCAGGTGCGATCGGATGCTCCCAAAGCATTTGCTTGCTTCGATACGAATGTCCATTACTCGTACGTTTAAGTCGGACATAAATAGAAAAGTAGCTGTTGTGCATGCGTAGCTAAATTCCTTTATTTTATTCAAATTTTGTAAAGTTTTATTTAAAGAATATTTTCTCGTTTAAACAATTCGTAAAATGGTAATCATTAGATTTCATTCATATTTTTTAAAAATTGTTTCGAGAGCATATTAAAGAAGACAACACTTCAACATTTTAAACATTTTTTAAACTTTTCTTTGTTTAGTTGTTAAGAGATCAACATACTTTTGATTTCGTAAAAAATTTCACGTTAGATTAAAAATGAAAAATTGTAGACTGGTGCTTTTGTATTCAAAAAAAGTTGATGGTTTCCAAAAATTTACCCATATTTTTTAAAAATCCTGAAAACAAATTTGTGCTTTATATAAAAAATAATTATTTGTTAACTGGTTTAAAGTATTTTTATTTTTCAACATAATACGAATGCTTTTTGTAAATTTATAGGAAAGTTAAAATAGATATATGAGAGCTTTTTATAAATGGATAATGAGAAAAAATAATAAATTGTATATTTTAATTAATTATTGGATTATTTAAGTCAAGCGGCTATTTAATTAACAATAAATTTGCACAATGGAGCCTTTTGTTTTGATGCGATCAACACTACAAGATAGTTTATCCTTATTTATGAAATTGGTGATTATTTTTCTCCTGGGATGAATTATTATAGCGCCTTATATAAAAGTTTTATTGGAAACTTATCCTACAATCTTCCAATAGAATGATGATGAATGTAAGTAATATATTGATATGAGAATCTATTGCTATTAGTTTATAATATAAAGTGTTGATAAGTTCTTTAATTTTATCAACATATTTTTATAGCTAAATTCTTTTTGTATTTTTTATATGTCCAACTAAAATGTCAGGTGGATTAGATACTTTTTTAATTTCATTTAATTTCAACTACTTTGTTTCATTCTGTTTATAGGATATATTTGACCGACAGTAGACAGACTGTAGACATATAGTAGACAAATACAGGAAAGATATAAGACAGATTATATACATATGCTAGACATATACTAGACGGATACTATTTAATTACTAGATACAAAACAGATATCCTGATTTATGTTATAATAAATAGCAGTAGCAGTTTTAACGTTTGTTGAAGAATAAAATCTTTCACTATAAATCTTATGTGTCCAACACATGACTTTCCTATCTAGTTATTACGTAAAAACAAAAATTAGTTTATCAATTTTCTTAAAAATTTTTTTACATTTTGAAAAATTTCTCGAATACGGGCCATTTTAGAAAAAATTGTTTGGAACAAAAATTATAGAGAATAATATTAGAAGTAACTTTCATTTGATAAATTTTCTTCTCCAAACGTAAATAACGGATATATTTCATAAAATATAAAAATGACCGCCAAATGTTCCGACTCTGCCCAAAATCTAATCAGTTCACCGCACGCCGGAATAAAGCTTAACTTTAAAATTTGGTGTTTTTATTTGTATCGGTTCATGAGATATGTGACATACAGACACACACACACACACACACACACACACACACACACACACACACACACACACACTGACACACAGACACACACAGACATTATCCCGAAAATAGTCAAAATGCATTCAGGGGACCCCAAAACGTTGAAATCCGTCGAAAACTGGAGGTCGAGAAAAATCATGATTCCTATACTTTCCTTATCTGTATACAGATAGGAAAGTAAAAAGCTAATTATTATTATTTATTTAAAAACTATTATTACAAGCAGTAAATTGTTTATTTTTTTTTGCACACCTTTCACAAAATACATGTAGATAACTGACATCTTTTAAACTCTCAGTATCCCCAAATTAATCAAATTATCTTTCCACTTGTATCTAGCGTTTATAACAATATGACAACACATAAAAATGTTGTCCATGTTTACTATATCTATATAACTAACATATGTTTCGAAATAGAAACTTGAATATTATTATTTAGAAATTATTAAAACTCTAAATTGTGACTATATCCTCGATATTGAAACTTTATATATCAGTTTTGGAGGATATTAATCAATGGAAGAAGCGAAACCTCTAAGCACTCTAAAAAAATTTTATATTATAATCAAACTAAATAATAGAATTACAAAATCATATGATTCAGTCAGTGTTTGGTGTATAAATATATTTTAGTAAATATTACACAAGATATATAAATTGATTGAAAAAATTTAATGGCAATTAAAAATCATTTAAAATTTTAAAACAGATTATAGCAGAACTTTTTATGATGATATCTCAAACCAAAGTTTACGTATCTAACACTCATCATTTTGTTTCAGATTTACAATACACCGTAACTTTATTAAATAAAGGAACATAAAAATAGAGATTAGTGGTTAAATACCCTAGGGGTGGAGGCCAAAAACTAAAATAAAAAGAAGATTAGTGAAGTGAAGTTATTGCTACTAAAGAAGTATAAAGCCACTGTTCTTTAACTCGCTTCTCATTCAGTTCCAGATTATTGTGTTGTGAACAAGTGTTTTATTATGTCACTCTTCGGTGATTTGGTTCGTTACATCGCCAGTTTTCTCGGTGTGCTAACTAAAAGGTATGATGATGCAGTCGCGCAGAAAGGTCTACGTGAGTGTCAGAAAGGAATAAAGCGATTAAATTATGCAATGAAAAATGCGAAAACGATGGGGGAAAAACAGCATTTGGAAGCTTGCCTCAGAAATATTAAAACTTATCGAAACCAGATAAAAGCTATGGTGAAAAAGGGGGCGGGGCTTAAATCACGACCTGAGGGAGCTAGAGAACGTGTCCGTTGGGATGATACTGATACAGCATTCAACAGTCGCATCCTGACGGGAGTAATATCAAATATGAATCATAAGGATCCAAAAGCGTTCCTGATTGATGCTAAGTCCCTTTTTAAACGTAGGATACAGAATGCTTTAAGAAAAGATGCTGCTGTGAAGGTTAACACAACGTTTGGTGGTGAGTTTGAAATTGTAAAGGGAGCTAGTGTACTTAATGAGTACAAGTACTTTACTACCTCTAATTCACCAATTTATAGAGAAACCAATCTTGATGAATGGTTTGATGAAAAGGTAATTAAACCTATCATGAATGAGCTTGAAGAATTTCAAGAACGTGACAGTGGCTGGGCACTAAAACGAATTGTTAATTTGGGTGTAAACATAAACAAATTCACTCCTCAACTTGGATCTTCGTACATAGAACTTCCTCCTCAAATCGCTAAAAAACATGCTTGTGTTAATATTAAAAATGATGATCAAGCTTGCTTCGCATGGGCTGTTACATCTGCTTTGTATCCTGTAACCAAAGACCCACAACGATTGTATAAATACCCACACTTTTCGACTGTTTTAAATCTCAAAGGTATTCAATTTCCAATGACCATGAAACAAATTCCAAATTTCGAAATTCAAAATAATGTTTCCATAAATGTTTATATCCTCCAAAAACAGAAAAAATCATTTATTACTCTTCCCACTTATCTTACTAAAAATAAAAAAGTTCAACATGTAAACCTATTGCTTATTCAGGATAAGTACTATGAGGAGGGGCAGGAAGGGGATATACAATATCACTTTGTTTGGATTAAAAATCTTTCTCGTCTTCTTTCCAAACAACTAAGTAAGAAACATGGACAAAAATACTTTTGTGATCGTTGTCTTCATTATTTCCGTTCCGAGGCAAAATTAAACAGACATATTGAAGATTGTGAAAAATTAAATGAAACTGCTATTAAAATGCCCGAACCTGGAAAAAACATTCTTAAATTTAAAAACTTTAAAAACAAGGAAAAAGTTCCATTTGTTGTTTATGCTGATCTTGAGAGTGTTCTTAAACCGACGAATGATCCTAAAAAACCTCAACACCATATTCCTGCTGCTGTCGGTTATTACTTAAAGTGCTCTTATGATAATTCCATTTCGTTTTATCGATCATATCGAGGTGTTGACTGTATGCAATGGTTCGCCGATGAAATGGCACAACTTGCTGAAGACATAGCAACTGTCTTTTGGTGTCCTTATAATATCCACATGACTCCTACTCAGGAAACAGAATTTCAAAAAGCAACTCATTGTCATATATGTGAACAACCATTTACACTTGAAGATAAGAAAGTGCGCGATCATTTTCATTTAATCCCCGAAAACAACTATAGAGGCCCCGCCCATGAAGGATGCAATATCAATTTCAAAGATAGTCATACAGTCCCAGTCGTTTTCCATAATTTAAGTGGTTATGATGCTCACTTCATTATTACCGATATTGCAACCAGAATGAATGGATCCATTGATCTACTGCCCATCACCAAGGAAAAGTACATCTCATTTACAAAACATATTAATGAGTATCCTATTCAGTTCCGTTTTATCGATAGTTATCGGTTCATGGCTTCTTCTTTGGACAAGTTAGCTTCATACATGGACGAATTTCCTAATTTTAGGTCCCAATTTCCCTATTTACCTAGAGAACAGTTTAATTTATTAACAAAGAAAGGTGTAATGCCCTATGATTATTTCGACTCATTTGATCGTTTTGATGAAACCTACTTACCTCCAATCGAATCATTTTACAACAAGTTGGAAGATAAGCCCTGCCCTCGTCGTCTTTACCAACGTGCACAAGAAGTATGGAGCAAATTTAATTGCCAGGACTTGGGTGACTATGTTGAGTTATACATGAAGACTGATATTCTTCTGCTGGCAGATGTCTTCGAGCAGTTTAGAACTACTTGTTTGAAAACGTATAAGCTTGATCCGGCACATTATTACACTTTACCTGGATTTACGTGGGATGCGATGTTAAAGTATACCAAGCAGGAACTGGAGCTGCTTACGGATCCAGATATGTTTTTGTTTGTGGAAAAAGGTATCCGAGGTGGTCTTAGTCAGGTCTGCTCCAAAAGAAGAGCTCACGCTAATAATAAATATATCCCTAATTATGACTCTACAAAACCATCTAAATATTTGATGTATTTTGATGTTAACAATCAGTATGGGTGGGCGATGTCTCAATATCTGCCTTATGGTGGGTTCGAATGGATAGATACTAACATTGATGTGATGTCTATTCCCGACGATGCAGCAGAGGGGTGTATACTTGAAGTCGATCTTGAGTACCCACAACATCTACATGACCGACATAAAGATATTCCTTTCTGTCCAGAACATATTAATCCTAAAACTGGCAAACCTTCGAAGACTGTCAAAGAACTAACAAAGTTAATGGCTACCTTAAACCGAAAGGAAAAATATGTTATTCATTATCGCACACTAAAACAGGCTTTAGCATATGGTTTAATAGTGACAAAAATTCATCGAGTGTTGAAATTTAAACAGAGTCCTTGGCTTAAATCTTATATTGACCTTAATACAAATTTAAGAAAAGCTGCAAAGAATGAGTTTGAGAAAAACTTATTCAAACTAATGAATAATGCTATATTTGGTAAAAGTTTAGAGTCTGTTCGGAAACATGTTAATATCCGTCTTCTAACCGAATGGAGTGGGCGGTACGGTGCAGAGGCATATATTTCAAAACCAGAGTTTAAAAATTGCACGATATTTAACGAGAACTTGGTAGCTGTTGAGTTAAGGAAATTGCAAGTATATTTAAATAAACCTATATACGTCGGTCAAACGATTCTGGATTTGGCGAAGACAACTCTTTATGACTTCCATTATGGTTATATGTCCTCAGTTTTTGAAGATTGTACAGTTCTCTATACCGACACCGATTCGTTAATATACGAAATTAACAATCAAGACCCTTACGTTGCAATGAAGAGAGACTGTTTCCGATACTTCGATACATCTGACTATCCCCAACCAAATAGATATGAAATTCCCCCTGTAAATAAAAAAGTTTTAGGTTTAATGAAAGACGAAAATAATGGTGTACCAATGACAGATTATGTAGGCTTAAGATCAAAATTGTATGCAACAAAAGTGATGTATAGGACTGAGGATATTATGAAGAAGAAGAAGGAGCTTGAGGAAATGGAGTATGATCAGAGTGAAATTGAAGAAATTATGAAAAATTACGGCGTGACAAAAAAGGCTAAGGGTGTAAAGTCATCTGTGGTAAAATCAGTCATAACTTTTGAAGATTACGTTGAATGTTTAGAGAGTTTTAGATCTAAAACTGTCTCTCAAAATTTAATACGATCCGAAAAACATCAAGTACATTCAATAACTCAACGAAAAGTAGCACTCAGTCATGAAGATGATAAAAGAATTCTAATTACTGGGTCAGATGAAACGTTACCATGGGGTCATTATTCAATCAATGATGATCCTATGGATGGTAAGTTTTAAAATTGGATGTATCTTCTCAATTATATTATGCTATTTTGCTAAAATTAGTAATAAAGTGGTTAGGTATTCAATTCCTATTGCTGCAAATCTAGAGAAAAATAATAAAAGAGCCATTATAAAAAAATAACAAAAGAGCCATATAAAAAATAATTCTAGATAAGTAAAAAGATGCCAATTCCCATCTGTACCCTAGTCACAATCTAGAGCCGATGAGGTTTAAAAAAAGAGCCATTATAACAAAAAATAATAAAAGAGCCATTATAACAAAAATAAAAAAGAGCCATTCTAAAGCAAAATAATAAAAGAGCCATTATAACAAAAATAACAAAAGAGCCATATAAAAAATAATTCTAGATAAGTAAAAAGATGCCAATTCCCATCGGTACCCTAGTCACAATCTAGAGCCAATGAGGTTTACAAAAAGAGCCATTAAAACAAAAATAATAAAAGAGCCATTATAACAAAAAGAAAAAAGAGCCATTCTAAAGCAAAATAATAAAAGAGCCATTATATCAAAAATAAAAAAAGAGTCATTATAGCAAAAATAATAAAAGAGTCATTATAGCAAAATAATAAAAGAGCCATTATATCAAAAATAAAAAAGAGTCATTATAGCAAAATAATAAAAGAGTCATTATAGCAAAATAATAAAAGAGCCAATCTAGAAAAAATAAAAAAGAGCCATTTATAAATTTTTTATTCATTTACAATCTAAAGCCGAACTGAGTACTTAACTACTTTATTACAAGTGGATTAGGCCTCCTGGGGAAACCACTCTAAAATAAAACGCGCCATAGTTCTATCTCCATATATTGTTAAACAATATATAAGATGGTGGGGAAATGAACTGCATAATTTTTTTCAGGTACCGTTTAAAGAATAATTGACATCTAGAGATACATTATTTTTTGAGGTATCATAAAGAATTTTAAATAAATAATTTTTCGAAATTGGTACATGCTCATAAAATTTTTAAATGAAATGTCTTCTGCACCTTTTAAAGCATCAGTGGGGAAATGAACTGCATAATTTTTAAGATAGTTTAAAATTATTTGTTCCTGAAAAATTCGTTTATTTGTTAATCTAAATATACACACAATTTGGTTTAAACGAACACTAATCTTATTACTAATTATATTGCATTCACAACCGCTTTATCAATTTTTACGATTACAATACTTATATCTATAGAAGTATAAGGAATGGATTGAACACCGCGTTATTTGCCAAGCTAAAGATTTTCTTTATTAGTAAAATTAGTATTAATTATAAGTGTAGAAGAAAATTACTGCTTAAACAAAAATTATGTTATAGCAAAGGTGTATTATAAAATTGTGAATGAAGATAAAATTATTATTTCTTATGTAAGTTTTTTCAAATCTAACAAAATGAAATCAATCGTCAGAGATTAAATGGTAATTGTAGAGGCGACTTTTTTAATGTATACACTTTTTACTTTCAGCAATCGTAGTTAAAATAATGTATATTAAAACAAATAAATTCTCACTCAATTCTTACCTTGGGATTTTTGGAGAAAATTCAATCATCCATGTCTAATACTTTATTAATTAATTAAAAAATTCTTTTAAATATTCTAATGCCAAATTCAAACTGAAGAGGCAATTCCTCCTTTAATAATTATAACTATTTTTCCGTTACAGTTATGTAAACCTGATTTTTAATAAAAGAAAATAATTAATCACAAACATTAATTTTGTCGACACTATTTTTTAACAAGGACCAGAAGTATGCTCTATAAACATATATTTAATTGTATGGTTGCTTCTTCAGCGAAACAAGTTTTGCGATTTTTAAAACATCGTTTATTTCTTGGGAATACTGCGAAAACAAGTTCGACAATTACCAGCGGATGCATCGTCTCGCTTTTTGTTATTAATTAACCTTTATTCAACACTGAAATTTTTCTTAATTGCTTCAGTATTATTATTATTTTTTAAATTTATTCATAAGAATTTTTAATTAATTAATAAATTACTTTACTACATTTGAATGAATTATCGTCGCTTACTTACATTTTCCTAATATTTTGTAAATATTCACAAACACGCATTTATTTTTTTCAACAAGTCTCATCTTGAGTGCTAATTAATTACCCACATTTCAATAAAACGTATTGAGAATTATCTTCGTTCTTCTTATACACTCATTCGTTGTCTGCCGCGAATCTATTGACCTTTGGACTTTTGGACAAAAATTGCCAGAATGGACCTTGGCGTTTTCCCATGTTAATTTCCATAAGGATTGCGCTAGAATTCCCCTTGCCCCTTTACTGATGCCTTTTCTTATTTCTATTTACAACTTACACAAACTCTCACCATTGTTAAAATTTGTATCAGTAAAGAAATAAAATACAAAAAATCACCTATAAACTACAAAAATAAGCTAGAAATTAATGAAAATCAAAAATTAAATGACACTTTTGACAATTTCGAACGATTTCCAAAACAAACTCCATTTGGACGATGGCTCTAGTAATATAGGCTCAAAGAGAGATACTGAAATTTAATTGTGAAAGAAGAAAAAGTATCGTATACTTCATACAATATAAAAACCAATGCACGTCATCGATGACGTAATAAATTTCAGACCGTCACTGCTCCACACCGTTTAACATTGTAATAGGTACTTTCTTAAATAAAAATCAAATATCAAAAATTTATAGTGTTTATTTTTCTTAAGACATTTTCAAAAATGTATTTGATAAAGTCATAAAACATAATTATAACTAACTACTCGTATTATAAGATTAATAATAAAACTATTACCAATTAAGTATACAGCGCGTTTTAAAAAACATATGTCATACAACTAAATAATTTTTAAAAATTTGGAAATGAATCTCAAAAATCCCCCTACGAATTATTAAACCCCAAAGTTTAAAACAAATACTTTTAAAATTAAGCCTACACGCTCCGAGATTCGAACCCAGACATCATTGTTCTCTAGACAAGTGCATTTTTTCTAGACTATAACGACACTGACTGTCGAGATTCCTAGAGAGAAATAGGATGTGCTTACTATTTCATAAAATTTAATTACAACACAAATAACACAAAATATAAAGCATTCCGTCGAATATTTATAACTATAACTTTGCGTCTTGGTTTTTGACCTTCACGTAGCCGAAGAAAATATTAACTATTTGGATTACGACGCCTCCTGCAGTTCTAAGATCTAATATGAAACTTACTCGTTGTACAATATTCGAGTCTGGACAGGAAAAACGTAGTTCGTACAGTATTCAAGTCTGGACCGGAAAAACAAGTTTATACGGATATTCATGGTATTACATGTTGCACACAGAATTAACTAACCTATTGATTTTATTATATTTAATAATTAACGCTAATTGAATAGCTATTTGATTTCAAAAATAGAAATTTTCTGTTACAATAGGAATCCCAGTCAGCACACTTTGATATAAATTACGTTTTTTTTTTTTAGGTACTACCATGCGTATGAATACGGTTGATGTACTACCAAATATATTCGTGAAAATGTCCGCCTTATTACTAAGAATTTATCCACCTATAATTAAATGTTTTTACTATACGTCTATATTAGATTTATAGTTGTAGTATATTTATACGAATCCACTTTGGTATAAAAGATGTTTTTTTTATGTACTACAATATACGTATGGATACCGTTGATATGCTACCCAATATATACGTGAAAATGTCCGCCCTATAAACGTATATTTTTTTTATTTTTTATACGTCTAACATTACTACTTTATCTACCTTTTATTATCCTGTTTGACTATACGTCTATATTAGATTTATCTTATTTTATTAATGTATAAAATGCGTCTACCTGATATTATTTTAAATGTATTTCAAACACAAATTAAACAAAGTGATCAAAACAAAATTTCTAAAAGAGGCCATGGAAAAATGTTAATATTTCTTAAATGACAGTTTGGATTTTATCCATAGCAGGTGTTTATACACTAGAAATAGGTATTACTCGTGTTTCTATTTTGGTTGTAATTGGTCTAAATATTTAGGAAATTTTTTGATCACTTGTTATATGACAGAACAATATTTTATTAAAAAAAAAATAAACAATAAAATACTAAAAAATAAATAAGTACTAAAAAATAAACAGTAAAATACTGAATAACAAATCAAACGAAACTTTTCTTTAACTAACAAAAAATATATATGAAAATTAAAATCTTAGCTTAACACTTTGGATGTGTTGTGTCCTAGACAGGCCTGAGCTAACTTAAGCCAATCTTGCATAGCACTTCTAATCGTTCGGTCGGTTAAGTCTCTTGGTTCACCTCGATTCCTATAACCAAAATGTAACTGCATTTCAGGTGAAATATTTTCTAAAAGCTCCAAAGTTAAAATTGTATTATTTTCTAGGAAATTATTATAAATAATAGAATCAGATGATATTTTAATGTCCGAAGCCTTATTAATGTTATCTTCACTGGGAATAAAATAAAAATGATTTGTCTTTAAAACATCTTGAACATTTTGTGCTATTTTTCTTAGTAGATGACGTCGAGACAGATTAGCATTTAGTAGAAATGCTAGAATTATTGGACTAATAATAAAATTATTCCCAAACAAATATGTGGTTAAATGAAACAAAAAAATTATATGAGGAACATAATAATAGGATAGAATCTAAAGACATTTACCTTGCAACAAAGTTATTGTTTTAAAATGCAGGTTTAAGTTTTCACAGTTTAGTGAAAATTTTTTTAAGAATATTTAAAATTATGAATAATAAAATATTATAGTAATTTAACTTAGTCATACACACCTCACTGACGTAAATTGTTGGAAGAGCACCATTTCTCAAACGGACCCTAGTTGAAGATCGATCCAAATATTTATCTTCAAAGTGTTTTGAACACAGGACACTATACTTTGTAGGTTTCCAATTATGTCTCTGTAAAAACTCTATCCATTTAGTCCGTTTGGAAGAATTCTTTGGAACTCTGTAAATAATAATGTTTAAAAAACATATTTTTTTCAGTACGATTCTGTTCACTAACCTATGGTATGTTATCCCTAATAATGCACAAGATATCATGTTGTGCTTCAACTACACTATGTAAAAGTAAAACGAACAATATAAAAACCGAAAACTAAAAAATATTCAACAAAATTTGTAACATCATGACATTTGAATATAACTTTTATATTTTCACAAAAATGTATTTTTACACTTTTAGACACCAAGAATAACATATACTTATCGAAATTTGTTGGCGGAAACCTAAAGAAATCCTATTTTTTTTAAATTTTAATAATGATATTTTAGGCTATTTTATTAATTCAATAAATTTATTTTGGTTGTCATTTGACATTGAAGGATGTAATATAAGAAGCACATGGTTGCCAAGTTGTGTATTATTTCTTAAATAAAAGGACTATGTTTTGGATATATTCAAAATTAAATATAAATTGGAATTTCAATAAAATTATCAATACCTAAGCCTTGCTTATATACGCCGACATCCGAACGGCGGGTATTACTATTGAAATTTTACAATTTTACTAAAAGTTTAAACACTTTGAAACATTATACACATATCAATTCTGGGTAAATACCTATTGGGAAAACGGTATTTCCTAAAAGTTCAATTTGTTTTTACAAAAATTAAATTTTTGGCTTTAGGAAGGAGAGTACTTTTTAAATATACCACCGGTAACCCCATAAATGAATTAATTTTTTTAATTTACACATTAATTACTTAAAAGGATTATTTGTGTTAACTTGTTCATATGAATTATATCTGTCATTACAAATCGCAGTGTTACTAAGTACTAAGTGGCCAATTAAAATCAACGAAAAATAAATATAAAAACTACCTTATTCTTAATATAACATTTCCAAACACTTTTATTAATTTATTTCCAGTCATATCCGATGATTTATTTATTCATTTTGATTGAATTGTTGTAGTAAACGATAATTAAATATTAATTACATCATCTATAAAGTAATAAACAATGTACTTTTCGAAAACTTTTAAACATAATTACTTTGTGTTATCCAAAAGTTTTTAAACTTTTTGAAACAAGGGAATTTATTTGATTGAAAAAAATTTAAAGCCAAATTTAAAGAATACTCTATCAACTAAAGAGGATAGCTGAATTATTTCAATTTCTGCTATGTGAACCGTGACGTTACTCGGTGGATACTTTTTACGGCGTTCAACATTTTTTTCTTTATTTTTAAAATAAAAATATTTCAAATATTCAAAAAATCATTTTAAACACTTCGCTCTTCTCACCCACTTCCTAATCACTACAGAAGTAAGCGAGCGCTCCCTGCTGACGTTGCGCTTCGCTCGCTCTCTTCTGTAGAGGTTAGGAGGTTGATGGGACGAACGTACCTTGCTCTTATGGTGTAGATGTAATAAAGGCGCGCCCGGCCAACGTTTCGAAATTCGCGCGAATTTCGAAACGTCGGCCGGGCGCACTCGCTTCGCTCGCTCTCTTCTGTAGAGGTTAGGAGATGGATGGGACGAACGTACCTTGCTATTATGATGTAGGTGTAAAAATTCGCGCGAATTTCGAAACGTCGGCCAGGCGCGCTCGCTTCGCTCTTTTCTGTAGAGGTTAGGAGATGGATGGGACAAACGTACCTTGCTATTATGATGTAGGTGTAAAAAAAGCGCGCCCGGCCGACGTTTCGAAATTCGCGCGAATTTCGAAACGTCGGCCGGGCGCGCTCGCTTCGCTCGCTCTCTTCTGTAGAGGTTAGGAGGTATAAGGGACAAACGTACCTTGCTATTATGATGTAGGTGTAAAAAAGCGTGCCCGGCCGACGTTTCGAAATTCGCGCGAATTTCGAAACGTCGGCCGGGCGCGCTCGCTTCGCTCGCTCTCGTCTGTAGAGCTTAGGAGATGGATGGGACGAACGTACCTTGCTATTATGATGTAGGTGTAAAAAAAGCGCGCCCGGCCGACGTTTCGAAATTCGCGCGAATTTCTAAACGTCGGCCGGGCGCGCTCGCTTCGCTCGCTCTCTTCTGTAGAGGTTAGGAGGTAGATGGGATGAAGGTACTTTGTTCTTATGGTGTAGGTGTAAAATGGCACGCCCAATCGACGTTTCAAAATTCGCGCGAATTTCGAAACGTCTACCAGGCGCGCTCGATTCGCTCGCTCTCTTCTGTAATGGTTAGGAGGTGGGTAGGACGAGCGTTCCGTGTTCTTATGGTTTATGTGTAAAAAGGGCTCGCCCGGCCGACGTTTTGAAATTCGCGCGCGCGAATTTCGAAACGTCGGTCGGACGCGCTCGCTCTAGCTGTTAATATGGCTTTTATAGATTGTCTGTTAGAACAATCAACCCTATATGAAAGGTATTTTTAGCAATAAGTTTCGCATGGTAGCTCTAGTTTTAACTAATAATATATTTTATAGATTGTACTATAATTTTGCTCCATAAAAAGTCTCCTTCCTTAAACTTCTTTTGCATCAATTAAGACGCCGTTTTTAATTTTTTGGTCCATTGGGACAGTTAAAGTTATATAAAGTTAAATATATTTAGAAAAAACTAGTGATTTTGCTATATAAAACAACAATTTCAGCCAAAGTTTTATACAAAAGAAATAAACAAACTTTATTAAATAAAAAAACTCAAAAGAACATAAAAGGAACAAACAAAAAATATAAAATTAAACCAAATACAAACATAATAATTTTTACATTTCCAAATCTTCTTCATCTTCTTTCCTGTCTTCATCTGTCCTATTTTCATCTGTCCTATCTTCATCATCATTCTGATCCAACTCGTTTATTCGGGGGTCATACAATTTTCCCGCCATTTCAAAAAATTCTGTTGTTCTGTCAACATTTAAATGAGCACACCTTTTATAAAAAATGTACCTTGCAAGATTGCCAGGTACATGTGCTTTCTTTCTGCCATTTGACAGCGTTATAGCTTTAGCGTGTCTCCAAGATGACTCGATACTATTCGTATGTGCCCCCGACTCTGGATCTTTAAAGGTGACGGAATGGTTAACGGTCAAATGGTTATAACCACGATCGGTGAGGTAGTTATAAGACTTCCAACAGTCTGATATGATAGTAGTACCCTTCTCGATATATTTTTCAATAATAGGAAGAAGGGTATCACTATCACGACTTTCAACAGCCACCATAAATATTCTTCCTGTTTCCCTTTCGTAACCTCCAAAGACCCATTGTCCTTCCACATGGTGCCCTTTATTATACTTTCGTTTCCCAAATTTGCTCTCGTCAATTTCTACTATTGTATTAGGCCCGCCAAGTTTCTCCTCATTTCCCAACAAACCATTTAGTACCACTTCTCTACAAAAGCTCGCCCAGTCTACTGCCGTTCTTCTATTTATCTCTAGTTGAATGCAAATTGCTTCTAATGTAACATTATGAACCCACAAATTTACAAATCCCAAAATTTTAAAAATTGGTAATTTTGATTTCCAAAAAAAACTACCCTTCCTCAAACTGCTTCTGTATCCACATGGCCGCCGTTTTTTTTTGTTAATTCGAACACTATTTTGGCATCGCCAATAATAATGATCAGCCCTAAAATAAAATATATATATTTTAAATTGAAAATAAAATAGTAACAACCGATACTGTTACAGTTTAAATAATCGGTAAATTACTAAGTCAGTTTATCAAAATCTTATACACAAACATATTATAAAAAAATGTTACAACAAAAAATACAACTTACGATCTTGCATCTACAGAAAGTTTTAACGGCTGTTTGCATCGTGGACACAAAAAAGTGCCTTCTTTTGATATTAACTCCCACTTTTGTAAAAATTCTATCATTGCTACTTTATTTTCACAAATATTAAATAATTTTACCAAATTTAACATTTTTAAAGATATAATTTTGACTTTTTTAAAAAGAGCACAAAATTTAAATGTCAAAGTAATTATTAGGTATTAGGTTTTACTCGGGTCAACTCTGAATAAAAACCGGCAACACTGTAATTTAAAGAAAAAATCGATTTTCATTCAGAAAATCTAAAGTATGTCATAATACAAATTAACAAATTAAAACATGATATTAACTGCGTTAGTTCATCAGCTGATTTTAGTTTACAGTTAAAATGGCTTTTTAATGATTATTTCTGTATTTTTTTAATAATTTTACAGTAGATACATCAAAACAAAAATATCGATTTATAGAATATATCGATTATAAACAATAGAATTCTGTCATCGTGTCATCGGATTATTAGTGGTTTATGACTTTTCACTCAAAAAAATGGTGTAAAAATTCAAAATAAAAAACGAAAAAAATAAGGTGCAATAGTAGTTCCGCTAAAAAAAAAAGTATGGTACCGAATTATAAACAGTCTATACAACATTTTCTCAAATTTTTGTAAAAATCGGTGAGTTTTGTATATACTCAAATTTTACCTACAAGGACACTAGGATGGTATAAAATGACGTAGGTGATACCACTGTCAGATAATATGTAGCGACTTATATTCTATGAAGTATATCTAGGTATCTGTCTACCGATACTGTACCTACTACATTTTTTTTAAACAAAAACTATTTATTGTTCTTGTTCTTGAATAAAAATTGTGTCAGGTTAATTTCTTATTCCTGAAATAATCTTAACATCCCTCGTGCATCTAATGTGTTTGGTCAAACTGCATACTTCAAATGCAAATCCCTCGGTGCATACTAATTTTAGTTGAAATGTTATCAAATTAGTATACACTCGAGTCATTTTCCGAGGAAAAATTAAAAAAATTGTGTGTCGTACACACAGTTTAATCGATTCAACTTATATTATGCGCTCGAGCTAGAACCATTGATTAAACCAAAGAAAACTATGCGGCCCGAGGCCCGATAGCATACCGGCATTTATTGTTCGTTATTGTGCATTTGTATTAGCACAGCCATTAACTTTATTGAGCTGAAGAAATTTATTAACTGTGTTGTTTAATATTTGCTTTAAAACGACCACTATTTAAATGTGGAAAATGTATAACAATGTATGACACAACAAGCGAATAGCTAAAACCGACAATAAAAACAAATCTCTAATTATTATAAAGTAGTTTGTGAAGAGTATTATCATTATACAGGGTTAGCCAAACCTCTGTCGTAGTTCTATAACTCCTATTATGCAAATCTTAACGATTTATTCGAAGTATACCTGTCAATGGTGGTCAAAACCAAATATCCTAAAATTATTTTCTTGTGTACAGGGTGGCCCAATAGTAAATTAGGCAAATCACTTGGTTTTTTTTTTTAAATGGAATGACAGAACTTTTTTTCCAATGTTAGGTACTCTATGGTCACTAGTGCATACCCAAAAAATATTGTTTCTAACATCCTACTCCTTTCGCAGAAAAAGAAGAAATACCAAAAAATATTACATTTTCAGACGCCTATTAAAATATGCAGTGCTCTCTCGAATTTGACGTTAGAATTTAAAAAACTACAAATGTATAAAGCCAATAGACCAAAGATTTTTTTAGACCAAGTTTAAATTTTTTATTTTGTACAGGGTGGTCACAAATTAATTTCAATTTCCAAAAATTTCTAGGACATTTTTTTCAAATTTTTGAAATAGAACACCCTGTATTACTATTCATCGATGAAACGAGAATTTTATACCCTTCGACTTCCCCATATACTTTCCTATACCTATCTGTCGTCGTTTAAAAGTAAATTCCAAAAAGACATTGATCTATCAAAAATCCAATTTCTACCAGTGGTTTTATTGAAAGTGAACATTCAATCAAGTAGGCTGGGTCTTAATGAAGTGTCAGATTATTTATTAATGAAGTGTCAAGTTATTTTTACTGATCGCGATAATTCTTCTATTAATAATGAATTTTACGAAAAACGAATTAATTGACATGGTCTATGTTTTGGGAGAATCCGACAGAAATTGTTTATTGGCAAAAAGAATTTATCATCAACGATATCCCGATAGACGCATCCCTGATCAAAAAAGTTTTGAAAAGTTACATGAAAGATTTACCGAAACAGGAAATGTTGCTTATAAAAAACCAATAATTGACAAACGTGCTACTGATAATGATAACCAATTATCTGTAATTTTGACAGCGATAGAAGATCCTCATGTAAGTCAAAAAAAGATTGCCGAAGTAGTAGGTATAAGTAGAACATCCGTTAGAAGGATTTTAAAACAGCATCAATATCATCCTTATAAAATACAATTGCATCAAGAGCTGAAAGACACCGATTTTGATAATAGAATGGTGTTTTGTAACTGGGCACAAACTAAACTGCAACAAAATCCATTTTTTTTTTATAGAGTGCTGTTTTCTGATGAATCTACATTCCACAAGAACGGATTCGTTAATAGACATAATTTCCACTATTATTCCACGGAAAATCCTAACATCATCAGAACACATAGCCAAGAAAGATGGAGTGTAAATGTTTGGGGAGGTATAATTGGGGATCATATTATTGGGCCGTATTTTTTTGAAGGCAACTTAAATGGTCTGATGTATTTAGATTTTTTAGCAAATCATCTTCCTACTTTACTTGAAAACATTTCCCTTGCTGTAAGACTAACAATGTGGTACCAACATGATGGGGCAGCAGCGCATTTTTTACGCGAAGTGGCAGATGAATTAGATGAAAAGTTTCCAAATAGATGGATTGGTAGAAATGATCCAAAAAAATGGCCAGCTCGATCACCTGACTTAACAAAACCCGATTATTTTTTGTGGGGTTATATTAAAAATCTAGTCAATCTTACGCCACCTACAACACCTGAAAATATGAAAGAAAGGATAGTGCAAGCTTTCCATTCCATTACACCTGATATGCTTAGAAACGTTTCTCGATCATTCGCCCAACGAATAAATGTATGCATTAGAGAAAATGACATTTTAAGCATCTTTTATAAAATGTAAATTTATGTTTTAGGATAAATTTCAAATAAATTTTATTATCGTAATTTTCTTCCTTTTGAATTTATTTTATAACGGCGACAGATAGGTATAGGAAAGTACATAGGGAAGTGGAAGGGTATGAAATTCTCCTTCGGTTGATGAATAGAAATACAGGGTAATACATTTGAAAAAGTTTAAAAAAATTCCCTCGAAATTAATTTGTGACCACCCTGTACAAAATAAAAAATTCAAACTTGGTCCAAAAAAATCTTTGGTTTATTTATTGGCTTTATACAATCGTAGTTTTTTAAATTCTAACATCAAATTCGAGAGAGCACTGCATATTTTAATAGGCGTCTGAAAATGTAATATTTTTTGGTAATTTTTTTTTCTGCGAAAGGGGTGGGATGTTAGAAACAATATTTTGTGGGTATGTACTAGTGACCATAGAGTTCCTAAATTTGTAAAAAAAGTTGGGTCATTCCATTTAAAAAAAAATAAGTGATTTGCCTAATTTACTATTGGGCCACCCTGTACACAAGAAAATAATTTTGGGATATTTGGTATTGGCCACCATTGACAGGTATATATCAAATAAATCGTTAAGATTTGCATAGTAGGAGTTATAGAACTACGACAGAGGTTTGGCCAACCCTGTATAAATATATCTAGCAAGTCAACGCTTATGAAGACAAAGTTTGATTTTATTATGCTCGTATTTTATTTTTCCAGCTTTATTACCCTACAGCTCAGAAAAGAAATACCTTCTAAACGCACAGTTGTAATCATAATTTACCCTGTATACGTTTTTTAGTATTTATTAAAACGAAGTTCTAAATGTTTCCATATAACTATTTTCAGTAGCATTATAACGCTCAAAAACAATATTTAGTTATCTCTAAAAGCGGGTTTTGTTGTTCTAGGACGGCGTATCCTTGGAGGGTGGAATTGTGACAGTAAGCGCTGACGGAAACACGACAAACAGCACGTTGTCTTTTACACCCACGGCAGCAGACAACGGCATCATTTTGACCTGCAAGGCATCTAATCAACGAATTCCATTTAGGTAAGTGTTTGAAAATAAACAAACGTTCTATCTCCGTCTTTAATTCATTTATTTTCCACTTGCTTATTATTTGTTTATTATGTTTTGGATACCGTTGCCATAAACATACTTGGTGGGCAACCGATGTTATGAGAGAAGACGACGAAATATTATAAGATTGGAAATTTAAACGCACATCATAATAGATATTTACAAAACGTTTTTTTTATGCATTACGTTTACTTTTTGCTTCTGACTCCAGGAGAAACACAATGCTATTGAGTAGAGATAAATAGAATAATACCTAAGTTACCGACTATGGATCGCAATATCCCATTCTTGCCGACGGAGGGGCGTAGTTAAACCAATTACTCTCTCACCTCCAACTATAATTATCTTTATTTTGCCGAAACAAGCCACCATATAAAAAACTTTCACCACCACAATTCTTTTTCTTTGATGAAAAAATGTTTGGCTCTTTCACTTAGTTTTTATGTATTGTTAGTCTATTTACTTGCTACATTATTATACTATATTTAATATATAAATACAATAAAGCTTCTGTTAAATTATTACAAAACCCACTTACTTTCTGCCAATTAAAAAAATTATCAAATGTTTATTTTAAATTTGTAAGAGGGTGAAAAAGGAGGAAGAGGGAAAGCGATATAAGGAGAGAGGGAGAGAGGTATGTTTAGATAAAGATAAAACTTAATTTAGTAAACAAAGGTGAAAAGACAAATTAATAAATGTTTATATAATTACCAAACAATATAAAAAAATAACAAGTGTCAGGATGTTTGTTTTGATGGTCGAGGCGCTGTCCATTTAGTGCACATAGTCGGGTTTTCCTATAAAGAAGAAAATACTAGTGAGTGTCCGTGAACATTACTTTAGTAATAATTTATTATCTTTATTATTATCTGAATAATCTTTTATTATCTTATCATTCATTTATTATCTCAATAATTATTCGAACAATCACCAAGTACAAAGGGATTAAGACACGCAATGTACTTATTACTGTTTTGTCTATTTCATTTTTAAGGCATAGTACCTAGGAGTATGAAATATGGTCACGAAGGGATAAAACGCGCGACGTGACCCCTGCCTAGTTACTACCCTTATGGCGTAAAGGGATAAAACACGCGATACGCCCCACATTTCTACTAGTATTGAGCGTGCAATGAGTATGAAGGGATTAAACGCGCGACATACTCGCCCCACCTACTAGAGCTTGACCCCGAAGGTCGAAAACAGAGCCGTGCAATGAACAAAAGGGATTAAGACGCACAATTGTTCGCTCCAGATATACATTTCTATTAGTATTGAGCGTGCAATGAGTATGAAGGGATTAAACGCGCGACATACTCGCCCTACCTACTAGAGCTTGACCCCGAAGGTCAAAAACAGAGCCGTGCAATGAACAAAAGGGATTAAACGCGCAATTGTTCGCTCCAGATATCATTTTTATATGCGCACGAATAATTATTAAATCAGTATTCAAACAGTTATTTTTATAATCTAATCAACAATTAAATATCAACAAATATTAAAGGAATTTATCTAAAAATTCAAATACTAAAGAAAAAGGACACTCAGTGATAAATCTCACCTGCAAATCCTATCACCCAATATTCACAATAAAACAATCTTTTCACCAACCGCACCTACAACCACTAAACAGTACCTTTTAGAAACGCTAGAATAACAGAATGAATCTATTTAATTTCGAGGAACCTAAAACACTCGAATTCCATACCATGGGTAACAATCATAAATCAATGCCTTTATTGTGATCTTTTCAAGTGCGGCTCGAAAACGCTGAAAACAAAATATCAACAAACAGATGTGCGCTGAAGCATCTTTCTCATATTACCTTTTCCTAATACCAAAACATGTCGAGAAACGAATTTTAAGAATATTAAATAGTACATGGACTTACAATGTTTAGTTTTCGCTCCTGACTCCAGGAGAAACACAATGCTATTGAATAGACAGAAATAGAATAATACCTACGTTGCCGACTATGGATCGCAATATCCCATTCCTGCTGACGAAGGAGAGTGGTTAAACCAATTACTCTCTCACAAATATAATTATCTTTATTTTGCCGAAACAATCACCGTATAAAAAAACTTTCACTATCACAATTCTTTTTCTTTGATAAAAAATGTTTGGCTCTTTCGCTTTCTTTTTATGTACTGTTGATCTATTTACTTGCTACATTATTATACTATATTTAATATATAAATACAACGAAGTATCTGTTAAATTATTACAAATCCCACTTTCTGCCAATTAAAAAAATGATCAAATGTTTATTTTAAATTTTTTGACGAAGATAAACAAAAAAAGACACTCTAGTTATATATTTTAAATATAATAGACTCTTTAATGTTATAATTAGATTACCCTTGCTTATTAATCATTTTTAGTTTATAAATAGAAGTAAAACCTTATTATTGTTGTCATTTGAAGGAGCTTTAGTGTAGGCTTTAGTCCAGAGTTGTCTTAAATATCTATTTAAGTGTATTTTTACCGGTTTATATGGACCCCCGGAAAAAGTATCTACACGTTCAAAATTTTTGAAAAAATGTGTGAATGTATATACAACCTTAAGTATTATTTTACCAAAATTTGATCCGGTTTGTATCATTTGTTCTCAAGAAAAATCGGAAAATTTACTTTTTTACAAGTATAAAACAAAGAAACTAGACTATCAAGAGAGATCATTATTTCATAAAATAAATTAGTTTTGGTTAAGAAACTTACATAAATTTTTTGAAAATTTTTGAACTTGCAGAAATGACGTAATTGAAGAATATATTTATTTTATTAACAAAAATTAGATTTAAACTATAAAAATGAATGTAATAAAGAATATACCTTCAATAATTATATTTAAAGACATTGACCTCAAAACATTATTAAGTTTTTTATAAATTTAGTGAAAAATTCAATTAAACAATAACACTATTTTGAATTTCCTCTTTCAAAGTCTCATCTCTGAGAGGTGCTGCCATCTCAATTAGTACTTTCTTAAATTGCTCACAGAGAGCACTACATTTCCTACTCAAACAGAAATTTCGGATGTCCGCGTACACCAACGTTACTGTGTTGCCAGATCGAGTTGTATTACTAAGTTCGCTGGATTAAATAAATATTTTTCTATTAATAATTCGTTCGATGCAAACGAACCTATTCATTTTACAGAATATTTGAATTATTTAATTATTAAATGAAAGGTACATTCTGAATGATGCATGTGTTTTATCAATTAAAAAAGTTGAACAGATGTTTACCAAATATCAGTATCATGTTAATTGCATGTTGATTAGTTTTTGGTAGAAATTGGATCGTAGGACGATATTTAAGAAGGTTGGCAAGTAAAAAAAAACGGATTTTGAAATTAAAACAACAGGTATTTAGTAATGACATTTTTTCTGTTAAAAAATATAAATTCGTAAAAATCTGATTGGCTCAAAAACCATATTACCTTAGTAGTTATTTCATATTTTTTTTAAATAAAAAAAAACTATTTCTATTATAAATAAATTTATTAAATATACCTTTTAAAAATTCTTATTGATCCTACAAAAAATAAATCATTGCTAAACATTTACTTAGTAAAAATAGTTATGGTTTTCCTAAGGAACAGTTTTTTTCCATCAGCAGTAGTAGAACAAAAGTATTTAACATGTTTTTGTGCATTTAATAGTGCAAATTCTCGAGCTGAGTAAAAACATTTTACTTAAAAATTTTTAGCATCATCTACCAATTTATCAGGTGAAGTTCCTAAAAAACGATAACATTTTTCTTAAAAGATGAATAAACCACATTCAACAACTGTATTCTTTGTAATAGAAGCATATGTTTCAATTGCAACAGTTTCGTTAAGTTTAACATCTATATCTGTAACGTGTGGAGGGTGGGTTAACCCACGACACTTAGGCCTTACTAAACCCATTTTGCATCTTCCTAAATAGATCGGCACCTCCTAGCTCGTGAGCCAGCCCACAGATTTAATGTAGTTAACAATATTGCCAAGAGGTGCCTTTCTTATATCGGCTGGTGTTAGCCAATTATCAATGAATACAAATCATTTAATAAATGTGAGCATCGATCACTTGTAGACGATATACTCGATGATATCATCTTTTTGTTTGCACCCTTTGCAGAGTGCGGATTCTGCCAGCCCCATGACATGAAGATGCTTCCCTACTTGGCAGTGACCCGTCAGAATGCCTGTGATCAGGCATCTAGTGATAGTCAAGTATTTGTTTGCTGTAGTGTTGTCAGGATAACATGAAAGCTCCCTGCAGCTTCTTGTTTTATTCAATATTTCCTTGAACTTCACAAGGGAATATTCTTTAATTAGGTCTGTCACTACCGATTTTGTCAGGCCAATAGTAGGGTCAGGTCCAAAAAGTATTTGGTTGGCTGCCTGCTTGGCTAGTAAATCAGCAAGACAATTACCTTTCAATGTGACGTGACTTTGATCAATCTTAAGTTAAACACATTATTAATGGATACTTCGGCCAAAGCTTCATGACATTCTAGTACCAACCCTGAGTAAATTCGTGGTCTGTCCAGGGGAAGTACAGCATGTCTGCTATCTGTATAGATGGCATGTTTCTTCCAGTGATATTGTTTCTTGTGATTTCTTTTGCTGCTATGAGAATTCCCATGAGCTCGGTTTGAACTACACTGGCATTACTGCTCACAGCCCATTTTATGTTTAGGTTTAAAGATGTGAAGTATATTCCACATCCTAAGCCTTGTTTTGTTTTAGAACCGTTGTTGTAGGTATGAATCGTACCTGCCTCTTCCGACTCTTCGATTTGTTTTATTATAACTTTAATATTATTGTCACGCTTCGTATAAATTCACATTTTTCCAAATTTTAATTATTTATTTAAATAACGCCCTGTACGTAAAAGTTTGTTTAATTATTTCGCGAATTGGTTTTAAGTTGCAATCATGTACAAAATTGATTATTTAATAATTATTAAATATTAGTTTAATAACAATAAACTATGCAGAAGTTATAAAGGTAACCTCAAAGAGACACACAGGACGTTTTCCACAATAGAGAATCCTCTTCATCGGGTTCATAAGAGAGCCTCTTTGTAGGATATTCCCAGTAACGGTTTCTGATCACTAAGACTTCGACCAAAGGCTCTGGATCTCCATCGTAGAAAATTAAAAGTCCTTTTTTATTTTAAATCGCGGTTTTAACAAATTGTTGTTACATGTGTCGCAGATATTGCAGTTGGTAAGCTAAATTGTTTTAAAGATAGTGTTGGTCCATATTTGTGTATGTTCAGCTGTGAAGTATTTTGTAGAATTGTTTTGTTGCACAGAAATTGTTAGCCCTTAAGGTAATGGAAGAGGCATGATTTACAATTAATATTCCCGGGTAAAGCAGTCTAGTCCAAACAGTCAATCATTGTGGTTTTAGTTTGTACTACTGTTGCCTAGAACAACGTGTTATTCGGCTTATATCTTAAAACTCATAAATTGCCGAATATATCATATTTCCTAATAGAAATACTATTTGTTTTAAGAAAATATTGTGTTTTTTTCAGCCCTCTTACAGAGACGTGTTAGGTCCTAATGTCGAGAGTAGGATCCTGATTCAGTTAAGGGCTACGAAGCCAAGTTCAAGGCAATATGATTAAGGCTCTAGTGATATAATTATTGAATGGTCACCCCTAAATTCATTAATTGTGACATATTTTATTAAGAAACATGCAAAACGTGAGAACATTAAAAGAAGAAATACCCAATTTTAACAAATTTTCTTGCAAAAGTGTTATGTCCCTTGCCTTGCTAATAGATGTAGTAGCCAGAAGATTTAACTTTTAAGTTTCTTTATTTGTGGTTATTGATTTCACAAATCCACAATTGGAACATTTAAAGAATAATTTTGAATTTAATCCTATACTGAATTCTCTGACAAATGCTAAATTACCAGTTTTTTGTTATTCAACATTTATGACTTTTCAATGATCTTATATCACCAATGAAATGACGATTCGTCTATCAGAGATGAAAAATGGATACAACGTCATTGTATTGGCACTTTGCCCTACACAGGAATTTTTAATGAAAATTATCCACTCTAAATAATTTTAAAGGTGAGGCTTTCATGAAAAAATACAAGAACAAGTCGAAAATCATATAAAGGGACAATTCTGCTCGTGGTATACTCGTTGTAACTTTTACGGTCTCCTCCCCGGTTATGACCACTCTTCTTGTTTTTTTTTTTAATGAAACACCCTATATATTAGTAAAACAATAACTCAAAATCAATCCCATATAAATTAATTTTATTAAGTTAAATGTTTTGGCCTTAGGACATCATCAGGTCTAAAAATTAAGTGATAAGCGCTAACAAAACACTACTAGGACGTCCCCATAAAAAGGTTAAAAAAATACACGTGCATGATTAAAACCGAGCCCCAACAAGGGTAAGGTAGTTGTAAGAAATATCATATGTGGGACACGTTGATAAATGTGAGAATATGGCGATGAGTAGTGTTAGCCTATAAGTTTTTTTATGCAAATCTTTTTCAACTTGTACAATTTCTATCATATTTCCCACATATGGTATCTCTTACAACTGCCTTTTTAATCATACACGTGTATTTTTTTTAAATATTTTATGGAGACGTCATTTTATATTGTAAGCGCTTATTACTTTATTTTTAGACCTGATGATGGCCTAATCCCGAAACCGGTTGTCATTTAACTTCCTAAAATTAAATTACGTGGGATTGATTTTGAGTCATTTTTTTACCTTTAAGGTACATATTAGTTAGTTACTCTGTATACTATCACATTTTTCTACTCTTTTATACTATTCGATTTCAAAAATGTATACCTGAGGTGTACATTGAATCGTCTGGAAGTTGCATTTCTTGAGCTTTTGTTTACGTTCTTTCTTTCTTTCCCTTTCTGTCTATTTTTTTCTTTCTCTTCTCACCTTTAAAATTATGGATAGTTTTCATTGAAATTATTTAATAATAATATTATTAAATAGTACCCAACCATAGCGCGCGAACGTATCCTCCAGTCAGTTTTCTTTTATTTCAATTTTTTGACTGCGCGAACTGAGTCCATTCGCCAAACCACATAGATTATATTGTTCTAATTTTATACCATATTTTAAGGATAATGCGCCCTAAATAATTTTATTTCAGTAAAGTTCATAGTTGAGACTGATTGAGCGGACCAGTGGAAGACTTAACAAAAGCTCGCCAGGTCATATCCATCTCTTAGCTGGATCGCTTGGGCCGTCCGCGCTCAACACCTCACCTCCCGCGGCTTACAACATAAACAAATAAAACATAATTATATTGAAGTTTGGCAACGTTCTTCGCATCGAATCATAAAGATCTCCCGCGTAAGTTATTATTGTGCTAGCAGTCTCTTTTGGTGGGGATATAAACTAACGAAATATTATTCTATCACAGATAGAACCCTGTAACTTTAATAAATTGTATACTAAATTTGATTCGACAGGTAGAGCCATCTCTAGAGTCAGAAACGAGTGAGGAGGTGGGTCCATATAAACCTTAAGGCTGCGACATTTGATCCAGCGGTTTTGCAACAAAGCAAGTATTCAATACATTGTACATAGATGGCAATACCTGTACCTGTAGCTCGTATAACAATTTTATTTTTAAGCTTACTTGTTTTTATATCCAGGTTGCCAAATCTAGGTAGACAGATACCAATAAATGTTTTAGAAGAATAATATATTTTGCGATATCCAGTTTCAATTTAATAATTGCACTGTTACATGAAAAATTAATCTGTCAAAACTTGTACCTAGTTGGTAAGTAGTAAGTAGGTTAAATGTAACAAGAAGAAAAAAAACATTAAATTTTACTTTAGAATAATATTTCAACATTTATTAACATTATTGGTATATTGTATTCACTTGTAAACTATATTTGACGGTCATAATAATAATTTTAATCCTAAAGAACCGGGTCAATTGAACTTTTCCACATCGCAATTTTTGGGTTGGAGTGAAAGGAATTTTATGGTTGGGTAGAAATTTTATTACTTTATGGTTTTTCCTAATCCGAAGGGTTTTGTTTACATTTTACCTAAAAATTTGCAAAACTTCTATAAATATAAATCGATTATTTTGGAATTTAAATGATTCCTCGATTCATTTCGGTAATAAAATAAGAATTTTTAATTTTTTATGCCTACTTATTAGGTAATGGTACCTCTAAAATGCATAATGATATTACTTAAGTAAAAATATAATTTGACAATAGCGTGATCGCTCATGCTTTTGTTGATTAGACAGAAATTGTGAAACTTAACAATCGATTGGATCGATTATTGTGAATTTCAGAACTAACGGCCATATGCACCATTGTCCAGCTAAGTCCTCTGTTATCTAACAGTAGTATAAAAAATAACAGTGTGTTAACAGAATTTGCTATGCACCATCTATGTACCATCTATTTACTAGTTTCAGTAAGAAATCAGTCTGTTGCGTACATATTACTGTCAATATCCTATAAAACCTTATATAGCCCTTCAAAATAAACAAGTAAAATTAAAATAGTCTGATAAGTAAAATTAACAGGCCAAATTTGGTTTGTTAATTAACAACGCCTTTAACAGATTGTTAGTCGTATGTTGTAATGGTGAATACAAAATTGTCAATTTAACAGTCAGTTATGTAGTTAACTCTCTGATAACTATTAACAGAAGAATGGTGCATATGGCCGTAAGCAACTGGTAGTCTCTGGCAACTGACAAGACAAAAAACTCAAATGTCGAAGGATTGAAGTCTAAACGACAAAACGTAAACAGTTCGTTTTTCGTGTTTGAATTTTGGCAGATTTTTGAGTGGGTGTTGTTATTTTTTTGTGCTTTTTCGTTATTCGTGATTTTGTTACTTTTATAAGACTTCATTAGTTATAAGGATATTTAGTAGTTAGTGAATAAACTTTTACCTTATAAAATATGGGGCATCATACAAATGTCCCGAGTAGAAAGAGGAAGAGAAATAAGATGTGCAATTGGAAAGTCATGTGTTCCCAAAAGTCGTTTGGTTTCAAAGTTCCTCAAGGAATAAAAGTGTAACAAAAATTTAATGTTGAAAGATATATGAAGGATTCATTTCCAATATTTTTGACATCTGTATTATATTTTAGGTTGTTTTTATTGTAATATTCTATAATCTTTTTTCTAATAAACTACTTTTTGTTTTATGTCTAATTTCCTTCCACCCATGTCCTATCAATAATTATTTTTGCAATAAACAAAAATATTTCGGTATTTTTGCAAGTTTTGAATTAGTTTTTATTAAAATTGCTCATAAACCGATACAATTAACATTAATAAAACTGATTATAATAACTACTTCAAACAAACTCAAAATTAATATTGCAGAAAAATATCCATTTGTACACCACTTCATTGGCTTCAATTCTTAAAATTAGTCTTCATGACACGTATATGACATACAGTGAGTGCAATAAAGTTGGGTCCATATATATATATGGCAATTTGTTTTAATATTATGACCGGAAAAAACGTCATTTACCTCTGATTATTTAAAAAGTTGGCTACGTACGTTACTTACCTGTCAAATTCGTAATAATTTTGAAAAATCGCTCAAAAATCCTTTTTTAAACGAGACTGACAGAACTAAATCAAGTAGTCAAATTTAATATGGGTTGGTTTAAGTTTTTAAATAACCAAAGATGATGGTTTACGATGTTTTTTCCAATCGTAATATCAAAAAAAAATCACATATGGATCCAACTTATTGACACACACTGTATAAAGCAGGTTTGAGAACGTACAAAACTATATTTTTTTTAATTCTTGTCAACTAACAAAAGTGCTTGTGCCTTAAAATCTTCCCGATTTTGTCCATGGAGAAAGATTTTGTCACTCAATAAATATCTTTAAAACCATTGTAAACATACATAGAACGGCAACGTCGTATTATCATTGATTATCATATACAAGTATATTTGAGCAACGGTTCGTATTGTACTTTGAAATAATTTGACATGCCGTTTGCATTTCTAATTGGTCAACCAATAATTTGACATAAGACGTTTACTTTTCTGATTGGCAACCATTAGTTGTCGCCCAAGTTTCAATGCATATGTTAACTCAGCCTTGCATGTCGCATTGGTGGTGAACACGATGTACTAAAATGACATGATAATTAACGCGTCAATTTTAAAAATTATGTCAAAATTTGCAAATTACAATCATGCTTTTTGTAATAATTATTAGACCGACAGCCGTCATATTGTAGGATAGTTAATAAAAAATCATAGAGAATTCATTGAAAACAATTTGCTTAATCATCCTTGCAATAAAATTTTTCAAGTTTTTAATGATAATTTGAAATTATGATTAGTTATTATCGAATATGTGTATATTCAATTCATTCTTACAACATTTCTGTTTATAATTATAACTCAATTTCCTTGTAATTTTTCTTTATTAATCTAAAAAGCATGATTTAGTAACACGTTGTAAAATGACAAAAACGGCCGCCATTTTTAGTCCATTTCCCAGCCTTAAGGACGGGGTATCCCTGTGTATTAAAAGTGTATGTGTAGACCAGAGATAACACAGGTGTAGACCAAAAGTTAAATCGACAGTTTTCCGAATATGTAGTGTTTAAAAATCTAATTTTTGGCCAAATTAAAAATAAAGGTCTAACTTAGGTCACCTTACTATTGAAAATTAATAAATTTATTATTTTCAATAAAAACCAATCATGTAAAATAACCCCCTTTTATTTCATCTCAAAGGTGCCGTGTAGAATTATTTTAACCTCGATGTCAAACAAATAATAAAAAAAAAATGTAATACGACCTAAGTTCAACCTTTACTTGGAATTTGGTACACTCAGAATATTTAAATATTGTATATTTTTCAAAACGTGTAGATTTGAAATTTATAAGTCACTTTCTTTGAAAAAACATGTCAAAACGAATTTGGACCAAAAATGGCGTCTAATTTAACTCTAAAATAACCCCGAAAAATCAATAATTACTTCATGTAATGTAATAAAGATGATGCTCCGATCGATAATATTTTGACTAGTATTTGATTATTTCCGTTTATGTTATGTGTGTTTACGGGGGATATACGAGATGATAATACTGTGTCTGATACTGTTTATATGATACAATTGGAAACGACCTTTTTTCATCGGCACTCTTTTTTCGCCGGTGACCTTTTGACACGCGCCTATTTGTTATATGATGTATGATTATCGGTTATTTATCAACTAAAAGTATAGGAAATTAGTACATTGTGAATGATATCATTTTAATGCTATTTTTGAAACTAGTTCAAAAGTTGCATTTAACGATACTAACAGCCGTATGCATATTCGATCGCCAGCGATTCATTCCGGCGTTTCGCCAGCGATTCGCTGGCGATCCGCCGGCGACAGCCCAAAAAGGTGGCGTCTAGCCGGAGATTGTCATCGAAATGTCATTTCACGCAAGTTTTTATTTTCTTTTATAGGGATTATCACCGGTATCTCTCGCATTTTATTCATGATTCATTTCTTAAAACTCAAAAAATAATGAACAAATATCAAAGTCGCTGGCGATCGACTCTGCATACGGCTGTCATCAATGTTTTATTTTACTGTCAGTTTTAGTTTGACATATCCGTCATTTTATGTTTACAAAGCTCAGTTTCTATTCGAAAGTAAGAGAAACAGTCAAAATAAAATGCGAAAAACACTTTTTATCAATTTCGTTTATGTCAACTGAAAGCGACAATTGCTGAAGAACGTAACAAATAAATTAGGTCGAGAAATAAAAAAAATCTATACTATAAGTGTAACATACCATATATTATACCTGTTAAAATAAATCAAAAATAAGAGAACATATCGTTGACGTATACTTTTCCATCTGTGATTAGTGATTACCAATTGCAAATTACG
Source organism: Psylliodes chrysocephalus (assembly GCA_927349885.1). Lineage (NCBI taxonomy): Eukaryota > Metazoa > Arthropoda > Insecta > Coleoptera > Chrysomelidae > Psylliodes > Psylliodes chrysocephalus. The sequence goes on from OV651824.1 coordinate 41,322,499, forward strand.
TATGAACATGCTTCTGCGCAAAAAAACCATTATTTCAAGTACTTGTATCATTAAAGTCCATTAAATTATTATTTTTATAAATTTGCTAATCTTTGCACTTTAAATTTCATTATATGGGGTATCCAGATATTTTAATCCTCGTCCTCTTCTATTTAAAATTATCTCAGGTGCCATATATTCCGAGTAAAATTTTTCTAATTTTTCAACCATATTTGGAAAAAAATGGGTTGAAAATGAATTTTTTCAACAAATAGTGAATTTTCATCTCCAGTATATACTACAAAGTAGCACAATTTTCTTTGAGCTATACCTAGCTGTCCTTGAATCTAAAAGTATATAAAATCATTATTAGAAAATCAAACATAAAAAGAATATTTATATTGTAGTATCATTTCTAGCACATTTCTTAAAAATCATGAATTATTTTAACATATTGAAATTTTTCACCTGGTAAAAGTAGTTATGGTTTTCTTTTAAATGAATGTCACCATTTTCTATTTTCAAGCATGGAAATGGGTTTGAATATTAGGTAATGTGCGCCAATAATGTCAAATTATGACAATTCGCAGAAAACGTCAACTTTTTATTTAGATTTTAATGTGCAAAAGCCTACCTACTTTGGATATTGATCGTAGAAAAAATATATTCAGAATAATGAAACATTATTATTAAATAACAAGTTTTTTTATTGTCAAATTTAATACGTAATATTATTTTTTTAATTGCAAATATTTGAATGTTAAAATTATAGCGTTTAATTTTTTTATTATCAATGACGAACTCGAGAGTGAGAAAAAAAATACTACCTACCTTTAATGCAGGAAGTCGATGTCAATTTATCCAAAAATAAAACTGATTAAAATGTACAATGAAACTCACTAGGACACTTGGCACAAATAAATCAATTTTCTATTAAAGAAAATAACACAATAAAAACAAACAGCACAATAAAACACTTCAGAAACGTGTGATGTAATTTTGAAAACTAAATACCCTTAAGCTTGTTTGTAAATTTATAGACTCTTAACTCCTTCTCCCAGCCTTCATTAGGTATATTAAAAGTCGTGACGTCATATTGGCACAGATATACGGTAATGTGTTATTGACAATCAGGGAAATGTTTCTAGGAAATAACTACCTAAGATAAGATAAGATAAATGAATGTTAAATACCTACTCATAATATCTATTGTAGGGTTTTTGTACTTTAATAGGCTAAATATTTATGCGGGCCTGGAAATTCCAGGAAATGACAGTCAAAATTACCCAAAAACATTAGGTTAGTACCAACATCAGATAACAGATAACTTCGGTATTTAACCAATTAATCACAATTAATATTCTTGAACATTCAAATGACAAAAACTTCCATCTTTAACTAATGAGAATATAGTTTTCATTCGATACTTCAAAATCACAATTTATTAATTAGGTAGAATAGTTTTAAAATATATTGCGAATTGCGACACGTCAAGCGTCCCACTCCGACTCAATGTGATGCAATTATTGTGGCAATATATTTTGAAACGACTCTATATTCGTGACTTGAAATTATAAACATCCCTCGTATTACTACCCGTATATAAACCAAATTATTTGTTTTAGGAAATATTTATATTTAATGTGAGGCAAGATATCGTTTTTGTTGTTACCATCTGCATACCTACCTACATTCTTTACTTTGGTCCAGGAAACAAAGTCAATTTTCGATAAAAATAAAATGTAATAGGTAGGTAATACTTTATGAAACAGTACAATAAAAGTATTGAAATAAAGTATGCTCATACTCCAAAATGAGTCCTAGAGTTAACATTTTTATAATATTATAAATGGCATATAAAACGATTGGACCGTTTTCACAATCGCGAAATAATTTTTTTTTATTTGGTAAAATCCCGGCAATTATTGAAAAATAGATTTTATGTTTAGGACTATTATTATGATCCTTCGAACTCAGTCCACTAAAAACCGGTTTATAATACAATATAATACAATATCCCCTAATAGCTAGTAGGTCGATATTTATAGTTACTTAAAGATTTCTCTAATAATTTGCACTAATTCAATCTCTAGTCGGTAGGTAACAGCACCTCCTTGATTGAATCTCAATTGACATAATTTTTTTCAGAAATTCCTAGGAGACGCTGTCCTTAATAACATTTTTAAAAATAAAAGTTTCGTTTTGGAATTTATAACTGGCGCAGTCAGTAGGATATACGCGAGTCGTGAAAAAGTTTAATCGAGTTCGCTGTTGCTGAATATTAACTTTTCGTGACTTTGGAGTTTTAATTGCTTAAGTGTGGTTCCTAACGAAGAATTAGTGGCTACAGTCTAACCTTTTCGTAACAGAATCGTCGATTGGACATCATCCCATGGTGGGATATCCGAAACGACAATTAGAAAATAATTGAAAAAATAGTAAATTCCAAATATCCTTGAATTTCCCTCTCCTATAATTTAGAGGTATTAAGAAGATTGTACTATTATATAGTTTTGAAACTATTTTATATTTTATTTTGATTATATTTTATGAGTGAATCAGAAATTAATACTTTGTTTAAGTAATTTGCAAATATATCGTTAAAAAATTATAAATCAGATAGTGTAGGAAGTAATTTAATCATGCCACCTCCAGTAGTTAAACATATACAAGTGAATTGCGACCTTTTTAAGTACAAAACAAATAATATAAAAACTTTTCATGGTGATAGTAATTCACTAAATAAATTTATAAATGAATGTGAAAGTTTAATTGATACTTATAGAACATATAATGACCCAAAATTGGATGCACATATAATAGAATGTATCCAAGAAAAATTAGTAGGAAAAGCTGAGATAATGGTAGGAAACAGAATTGAAATTAATACTTGGATAGGTTTAGAAATGCGTTGTTACAATGTTTCTTTGATCGAAGAGAACATTTATTAAATTTTGCGAGTAGATTACAGCTATTAAGTAGTGTTATTAAGCGAATAAGTAATGATCCAAATTTAACCCCAATGGAAAAACAAATTCAAAGTAATAATTATGCTAAAGCAGCTTTAACTACATTCATTGCAAGATGTACGGGAACACTGAAGAACAATATACATCTGAAAAGCCAGAGTCGCTAGAAGAAGCTGTTGCTTATGTTTCCTAAATTGGAAAATTTTTAAACCTGATATAATAAGCGAGTTCCAAACTTGTTACAAACATTATCTGATACGCATGCGTGAGCAAAATAATATTCGGAATGAGTTCTAAATAAATGTGTGCTGGAACGTTAAAAAAAATAATGTTGCAGTTTTAACTAAATATAGATCATTCGATTATATTTTTTAAGAAAAGAAAATAATGAGGATGTACTTTATGATCAATTCAAAATCGCACAAACAAAAACTACCCTCCTTATTATATTTTTTTGCTGTTACAACGCTGTATAAGATTTTAATCAAAATTAAAGATAATAGGCATTCACAAAACTAACTTAAAATCCAATTAAAAACAAAGGAAGAGAAGAAGAAAAATTATTTTAAATAAGCACGCATGCGCGAAAGTAAAAGTTCGTATTTTATTTAGGAACTACTAAAACTAGTTACAAACACGTTATGAACAAGTTTTTAATCTTGCGGAAACGCCAAACAAGTTCAATTTGTTTGGAACTTTGCTCTGCTGGAACAGTTATTTTTTACTGCGCATACTCAATATGTTAGGAACTCGCTTCGGGAACAAACCTATTAATATTTCATATGAAAGAAACATGTCAAAACATAATTCAATTTTTTATAATAAACAAGACACTGTACATTTTTAAAATGTTTAAAGAAATAATAATTCCTATATGAATCCAAATTTTGATTTTTGCAAATCTAATTTTTATTAAAATAATCAAAGAGCAAATAATTATCCTAATTCCCATTACAGATATCAAAATTATTATCAAAGAAATTTTAATTAAAATCCAGTAAATAATTAATACAAAGCTAATTTTGATAATATTCCTTGTCAAAAATGTTTGTAAACCAAATCAAATTCCAGAAAGTCAATTGTCTAAACTAGAACCGATGTCAACGACATCAAGAAACCTTTCTTTTCAATCAAAAAGACAATTTTATGATAACAGAAATTTCCAAAATTATAATTCAAGACCAAATTTTACTTTTGAAGAATTGCATTCTAATTTTTGCAATGATACAAATGTAAATAACGATAATGAGGATTATCGTCATTTGAAAATCCTAATCAAATTAAATTAAAAAAGGTGACTGAACAAAATTTTCAGATACCAGTCTTATTGAAAACAAAAAAAAGTAGAATTGCACAATATTTCAAACAATTCATTATCTTACGTCGAAATACGCGAACCCAATCTAAAACTTTTAATTGATACAGGAAGTTTTAGGTCAATAATAAAACCTTCAGTAGCAAAGAAATATTTTCCATAAACAATTTATCATTCAGAACTTATCTTATCCACAAGTATGGGAAGTCAACAGATTAATTATCAGGCTTTAGTATCAGCATTTGGTGAGTTTAATTCTAATAAAAAATATATGGACTTTATTCTTTACGATTTTCATACATGTTTTGGTGGCATTTAGGTTTAAAAGATTTGATAAACTTGAACTTGATTATAAACTTGACACAACAGAAGTTAATGGGTGATAATTTTAAAATTCCATTTAAATATAGTCCAGTCAAAGAAACAATACTTTCTTGTTGTGAAGTTATAAAAAAAGATGAAACGGAAGAAAATAATTTAGGGACTATTCCTTCTAAATTAAATAATAATATATCGGAATTCAACAATTTTGAAACCAAATCTATGGAAACAAATATATATAAACTTTTTTAAATTGAAAATAGTGATAATAGTCTACAAAAAATCAACACTAATGTATATAAAAATAATTTAGTAGACAATGCAATATTTCCAAATAAAATAGACGAACTTAATACTTCAAAAACCGACTTTTTAGATATAAATATAAATGATATTAACGAAATACTTCAATCTCTTAAGAATTCTCCGAATCAACTAGTATTTCCGAAATAAGATCAAAAAATAGATATTATAGATAAGGATCAACTATACAAATTAAATGTTGTGCCGAATGATAAGAAGTTTTCTAAAATAAATCCGTATGTTAAAAAATAATTTACATTATCAAATAAAAATATTGAAACTAGAATAAATACAACATATAAATGCAAGAGAAAAGAAAAGGAAGACTTTTCATTGCCAAATAATAAAATTAAGACCAAAATTAAAAACCAGGTACATATAAATGTAACAGGAAGAGAATAAAATTTAAATGTTTTTCAAACTTTAGGAGAAAATGAACAAAATTCAAAAACTATTAGGTACTACTCTGAAAAATTAAACCTATTTTTATTTAAATCATGCTTCTAATTTTATCAAATTAAAAAAATATATATCAAACTATTTTTTGGACAGATAGGATATTCAAAAAGGAAAAACTTGTATTTCGTGCAAAACTTTTTTATTAATCAATGCAAAGCGCTTTCGGCTTATTTGCCATCATCAGTGCTTATTGTCCACAACGTATCCAACAAGTTCCTGGTCATCCTCACTCCCAAAATTATATATTTCGGGATGTTTACAACTTGCTAAATCATAATTTTATTAATATTAATATTTTCAAATTTAAATTTATCTCTTCATTTTGGTTCAAGTTGTTTAACCGTTTCCACATGACAGTGGTGACAAGCGACACTTGAAGACTTTGACTTGTCAAATGTCAACCCAATGTTGACAAGTTGTAAACATCCTGAAATATATAATTTTGGGAGTGAGGATGACCAGGAACTTGTTGGATACGTTGTGGACAATGAGCACTGATGATGGCAAATAAGCCGAAAGCGCTTTGCATTGATTAATAAAAAAGTTTTGCACGAAATACAAGTTTTTCCTTTTTGAATCTAAACTACGTGCACACAGCTGTCAACCTTTTTTGGTTTTTTTAAGATAGGATATTACTAAAAAATGTACTAATTAAATTTTTTGTAAAAAATAACTACTTCTTTGAAGAAAAAGAATAAAAATAGAACGAAATGAAGAATTTATAAAATTCTTTAATAAATGTCAAAATTTACTGATGTTTGAGTTTTTAAAAATCAAATATATTTTACTTTGTAGTACAAATGAAATAAAATAAAATAGCTAAGCCCTTAGTATTAGATATTATTGGTCAAAAATGATTAATGACATTACAAAATAAATATGATCGAAATCCACCAGTATTAAAATTTAATTTGATACCCAATGCAATATCTTATCATAGCTTATCACAAAATATGTTAACAAGAACAGAATAACCAATAATTACTTTTCAGAAGAAGATTAATAATGTAATTCCTCATGTAAGACATAAAAGAGCTCTAATAAATGCAATTGGAAAAATTAACAAATGGCTATTTGGAAATCTTGATTCTGATGACGAAGAAAGATATAATAATGTTATAAAAACATTACAAGTAAATCAAAAAAATATTATCAGTGAAACAAATCTTCAAATTCCGTTGTACAAATGACTTGTTTTATCATTATAATAAATCAATCATAATCTTAGGCAAAATCAAGAAAAATTTAAAGATGATATGGAAAAAATTCAAGCAGCTATTTATAATAGAATCGATACACTTGAAAGTTATATTAGTTTTAAGGTCATTATAAAAAGTCATTATAAAAGGTCTTTACAAAAACATACCACATATTCCTTAGACCTAAATAAGTCGATTTAAGTAAAATTACCTTAGTACAAAGTTGCTAAGTTTGGGCTCCAGAGGGCCTTGAAGTTACAATTTTTAAATCGTTTTTCCTATATAAATTTAAAACGGCATATGCGATTTTGCTGAAATTTAGTATATTAGTAGAGTTTTATGTGACAAAAGAAATGGTATTAAAATTTTGTCCGATAATAATACATAGGCGTAGAACTTGATTTTTTAAATAATTGCACCTTTAAACATTCTACGCCAATGGAAGAAAAGGACTTTGAGTATGAAATTTAGATTGCGCAACTCATTTACTTTAAAAAAAGGTACTCTTGATAAGACTCGATTACTCTCATGGTTTTGACGAAATTTGCATTTTAGTAATTTTAGAACATAAACAATAATTATTAAAATACAAACTTCGTCAAAACCATGAGAGTAAATCGAGTATTATCAAGAGTACTTTTTTGTAGTAAATAAGTATCCAATCCAAATTTCATACTCAAACCCCTTTTTTGCCATTGGCGTAGAATTTTTAAAGGTGCAATTATTTAAAAAATCAAGTTCTACGCCTATGTATTATTATCGGACAAAATTTTATACGATGAAAAACATAAAAATGAATTTTTTTAATATCTTTTCAACACCTCTAATCGAGACTTTTAACAAAAATACTCGATTCTTGCCATGTACGATTTTTTGAGGAATATTAATTATTTGCCTTCAATACGTATACAAAAACATTTATTGTTGGTTTCTATAGTTTCATCTAAATAAAAATATTGTCAAGTTTTAACACCTAATCTCTTGTTAACGATTAAAAGTGTTCTATCTGACTCAATAATTAAAAAAACAAATGCGTGGTTTATTAATATTGCTGTACAATATACAATGCAGAATATACCGATATGTTACTGACATTAGGATTTTGTGAAGGAAATGCTCGAAAGAGTGTCAGGGTGTACTCTGAAAGGTTTCCAAATCGTCGTGTACCTAGCCACCCAACTTTTGCTGCTGTTGAGAGACGTCTTCGGGAGACCGGTTCGTTTGCTCCCAACACTGTTGATAATGGAAAAGAACGTTTTGTAAGGATTCCTGAAGTTGAAGAAGACATTTAGAACGTGTTGAAGAAGATCCAGAATTAAGCACCAGACGAATTGGAAGTTAACTAGGAGTAAGTAAAGATGTCTTTCATAAAGTGCTTAGAGAACAATTGCTATATCCATACCATAATAAGCCAGTACAAGAATTATTAGTCCATGATCCTCAAATTCGTTTGGGTTTTTGTCGATTTGTTAATATGCAAAGAGAAAGAGATCCAAACTTTGTCAAGAAGGTTCTCTTTACCGATGAAGCGGGTTTTACAAGAAGAGGTATAACTAATACCCATAATGAACATGCTTATGCCGTTGAAAATCCGCATGCAATAAATGTAAACTATTTTCAGCACGAATTCAAAATTAATGTGTGGGCTGGAATAATTGGTAATTTTATTGTTGGTCCTGTCATACTTCCACGAAGATTAACTGGAGAAAATTATTTGGATTTTCTACAGAATACGTTGCCAGAATTGTAAGAAGATTTACCCCTCCAACTTCGGAGAGATATGTGGTTTATGCAAGATAGAGCTCCACCACATTTTTCTTTAAACGTTAGAGACCACTTGAACAATATTCACACAAATGGATAGGCAGAGGTAATGACGCACCTGTAACCCAACGTTCCCCAGACCTAACACCGATAGATTACTTTTTATAGGGACATCTGAAATCCACATTTTACAGGGAACCTGTAGAAAATGAGGAACAACTCTAGCAACGTATTCAAGATGCAATAAACAATCTTAGAGGTGATGAAGAAGTTATGGAAAGGATACATTTTAATTTTCTTCGACGTATAAATCTTTGTCTGCGTGAAAATGGTGAACATTTTGAACAATTTTTGTAAAATCTCTATTTTGATTATATTGTAAATAAATATTTTTGTGAAACCTATACACTCTAAATTATTAAAACAGAAATTTAGCGAAAACCATGAGAGTAATCGAGTTTTATCAGGAGGAGTACCTTTTTTAAAGTAAATAAGTTGCGCAATCTAAATTTTATACACAAACTCCTTTTCTTCCATTGGCGTAGAATTTTTAAAGGTGCAATTATTTAAAAAATCATGTTCTACGCCTATGTATTATTATCGGACAAATTTACAAATATATTACACATATTATCAGTTCTTAGGAACGCAAGTATCAATTTCAGAATCTAACTTAATTTTTTCAATACATTTTCCTATTTTTTAAAGTATTACCATTGAATTTTATCATTTATTTCCAATTATCCAAAACCAAAAAATGTATACACCTTTATTCCTCAATTTGGCACGAAAACATCAAGATACACAGTTTGAACGAGAAGAATGTCTATCCCTTGAAGAAATGTATTATTGTCAACAGAATTTCATCCCCAGAGATAATTGTACTCTCCAACTTCTTGAAGAAAAAGTTAATTTAGAAGAGTCAGTTTTCAAACAAATCGCAGTCGATGAAGTCTTAATAATCCCGTCAAAACCTGAACAATTTTTTTCAAAATGTAACAGTAACCAGTACATAGACATAAGGTCACCTGTATTAATCAAAATACCAAAATCTTATGAAATTTGGGCAATTGAAAGAAAATATATCAACAATATTCAACTGAGCAGAGGAAATCCATTCATTCTACTGAATATCGACATAAATAAAATTCAAACTTCCAAATCTAATATAACTAAATTAGATTTTAATAATTTATATGAAAGTAATTTTAATTTTTCAAGCACTTTTGGAAAAATTTTTGTAATTTTAGTTTGCATAATTATTTTAATAATAATTAAATACAGAAGACAACTTTTAAGAAGATATAGAATTGAATTAGAAAATTTCACAGACGATGTTTTGAAAAATAACTCCTTATTTTTCAAAACTTAAGGAGGAAGGAGAATATTGTGAATATAATACTCTTTTTGTTATAATTAGATTATCTTTGCTTAATAATCATTTTTAGTTTATAAATAGGATTAAAACTTTATTATTGTTGTTATTTGAAGAAGCTTTAGTCCAGAGTTGTCTTAAATATCCATTTAAGTGTATTTTTACCTTAATAAAATTTTTAAAAATAAAAGTTTCGTTTTGGAATTTATAAATTTCACTTTCTTTTTATGTTCTGTTGATCTATTTATTTGCTAAATTGCTATAGTATATTTATTTATATATAAATACAACCAAGTTTCTGTTAAATTATTACAAAACCCAATATCTCCCAATTCAAAAAATGATGAAATGTTTATTTAAAATTTTTTGACGAAACTAAACAAAACAAAAAGAAAAACACTCGAAATATGATAAATCAGCATTTCCTGCGTAACGGCTCGTTCTGAGCTTTCGTACAAAAAAGTTTATCGTATTGATTTCAATGACCTACATACTGCAAAAGAAACAAATGAAAACCACTTTTTTTTGCAATAAAACTTTTTCGATGCGTTAGTTCTTTCATTCCTTAAAAAATATATACAGGGTGTATGAAAAGTCCAATAAATAATTATCTCATTTTCTTTAATTTTATGTCTATATTTAAAAGTCCCTAATTAATTATTTTGTCGTTCAGGTGAAGGATCTCCTATAACTAAAATTAAAATTTTTGATAGATAATTCATGAAAATATTTATTTGTTAATATTATACATGTTAGCAGCGGTGTGCCTTTGCTCCCCACCACACATTCTTGAAGTCCATACTCATGCGTGTCAGGATGGACGAGCGGGAGAAGGCAGACCAGCGCAGTGAGCAGTACGCTAATAGACAGTGGCTATACCACAGCAATATTGTAATTGAGAATACTTGATCGTGAAATAAACCATTGAAAAAGCAGTTTAGACATTTTTATTAGGGATGATACGTCCCTTATGTTTATATCAGAAGTGGGATCACTACGCGTACCGCGGCTAATAGACTAAAATTAGTAATTTAAGTAGAAGTTAGTGCTAGTGACAATGGCGGACGAAAATGTTGAACCTCGTAACAGTGCGTCAGCAGAACACAATGTCGGTCGATGCTAAAGACAATGTGAACGGACATAGTTCAAAGCGTGCTAAATTTCAGTGGCAGGAAACATTAATAAACTTTGTAGCAGCCCAAGAGTAATAAATTGCTGATTTAATTCAACATTCCAAGATGGCTACGTAACCGTTCGCCAAGCCAACGCCCAGAGTTGGAGGAGCAGATTAATCTACCACGCAAGCGCCAACATTCGCGCCTGTGCACTATTTTCGACTTACCAGCTATGACCCTGACGATAGCGCATATTCCATAAACGAATGGCTTAAGTGAGGCTAACCAAAATAAAAAACGAACTCAGCGATAGAGATAACTTCATGGTCGCTAAATTGAGCAAATCATCTAAGAATCGCGGTTATTGTTATGACTGGCGACTTCTTTCTCGAACGTGGCAAGACTTTGTGATGACCTAATTGTTGTATTCGCTGACAAGAAAACACCAGCTGCTCGTGAATACAAGGCTACGCTTCAATGCCATGATTGTAACTCACGGTGTGTAATTGTGAAAATAAAAAATTGTGGATCATCACCAAATTTTAATAAAGCTTTGCTGTGGCATTCAGTTCCGGTTTAGACAATTCAAAAGCCAAATTCCGAACGTGAGTGGTGAGCTCATAAAATTACTTGCCGAATTTGATGCGATCCGTGTTAACTTGAGTCCCCGAGAATGACAAAAAATGCAGAGATAATTAGAAAACCAAGAAGTCCGTTTAAAGCTAAACGAGAAGCCGCCGCCAGAGGCACCTAGAAAATTCATGTTCGAGTACATAACAGGCGAGTACATTTAACGCACTCATTGTAATAAAAATGGGTCACCTCGAATCCAATTATTATTGTTATAAACAAAGAAAGCCTAAAAATACATTTGTGTTAAAAAAAAGTGATGCCATATGAATTCGACACCGATAGCCATGTTATTATACTGTGAACAAACTCAGTCATTAGAATACATTATTGATAGTGATGCTGACATGTCAATAATTTAACAATCTGTAGTAAAAACATTAAAAGGATCGATTGGGCCAGCTGAATAAGATGCAGGTGCTTCTTGGAGTTGTTGACATTATCGCTTTTTGTTATTTGTTAGTCATTTGCCGACTGTTACATTAGAGGTCGTTCCAAATATTGTGGTTGCAGAAGATATTGTTATTGGATGCAGTGTCAGTTGCCGACCTTGTTTAAGTGTCGAGAAAAATGCCGATGGGATTAAGTTACATTATGACCTGCTCAACATTCAGAAAATGTTTACAATAAAAAATTGAACGATATGAAAATTAATCAATTAGAATTAAAAGAAACTTTAAAAATACAAGTGAATAGACTTTTAACATTTTACAATAATCAAAATTCTGACCACATAACTACCGGAAAAATGTCAATTTAGATTAAAATGCAGTACTTTAGTAGCGTATCAATGAAGGTGATTATTGTATCAAGACAGAATTCGGCGAAAGAAAATTATACAGTGGAATTATCCGCAGAAGTCACTCAAAATGATGGTGGGTGAGGTTTTCCGGGTTTTCCTCACCTGAAAGTCAAATGGCACCATCAATCATCTTCAAGTCGCCCCGGGGCGCCACGACAAATAAAATGATAGCTATATCCCCACAAATATTTTACCATGTTGGACATGAAATCAAGCTTTTATCAAATGGAAATAGAAGAAAGTTCCAAACAGGTGGAGAAAAACTGAGACCCAAATGAAAAGGACCTTTACACTGTTCGAGAGGTATTATTACCACATGAAATATATCAACTTCGTAAAAAGCGACAGCCAACAACTGTAGCCGCTTAAGATCAGTGGCTATGGTCGTCGCAGCAACTATAAAAAAGGTGAGTGGAAATCCCATAATATTAAATTAAAAAAATTGTTTTTGTTAACTTGAGGTGGCAATTCCACCAAATGTTCCTGTATAAATCATAATATTAAAGTAGCACCAGTGTTTGGTGTTGTAGCACTAGTGTTTAGTGTTAGGGTGGCAATCCCACCAAATTTAATTAAAAAATCATGATATTAAAGTAGCACCAGTGTTTGGTGTTGTAGCACTAGTGTTTAGTGTTAGGGTGGCAATCCCACCAGGGTGGCAATCCCACCAAGTTTTACTGAATGAATTATGATAATAAAGTAACACCAGTGTTTGGTGTTGTAGCACTAGTGTTTAGTGTTAGGGTGGCAATCCCACTAAATTTTCCTGAATAAATTATGATAATAAAGTAATACCAGTGTTTGGTGTTGTAGCACTGTGTTTAGTGTTTAGTGTTTAGTGTTAAAAAAGAACATTAGTGATAATGTTCATAAGTCGTAACAGTAGTTCTGTTTTCGTATTTTGTAATTCCAGATATTTGGCGCGAGGACGCACCAATTGCAGGATGGCCGTGTTAGCAGCGGTGTGCCTTTGCTCCCCACCACACATTCTTGAAGTCCATACTCATGCGTGTCAGGATGGACGAGCGGGAGAAGGCAGACCAGCGCAGTGAGCAGTATGCTAATAGACAGTGGCGATACCACAGCAACATTGTAATTGGGAATACTTGATCATGAAATAAACCATTGAAAAAGCAGTTTAGACATTTTTATTAGGGACGATACATCCCTTATGTTTATATACATATGTATAGCGTTTAAAAACAAACACGCTTGCAAGACCGTTTTGTTTTTCTTTCATGAAACTCATTGACAACAAATTACAATCTAAATGCTTATGAATACCCTGTAGAGTCTCAAATTTCGCACACACTGTATGCTAGTATGTTGTTTATAAAACTAATCGCAATAGATTCAAAATGGACATACTGTAAACCAATTCTTATTTTCTTCTAGTGAAATAGCACGCACATGGATGTTAGGTGTTCTGTATCCTCCAAAAGTTATGTTAAACCTGGGACTCGGTTTAAATGGAAATGATATCAAAGAGGGTGCTGACGTATATTTCGAGTGCCACTTAGATGCAAATCCTAAGGTAAGTGTAATATAGAATTTTTCTATTCAAATAGTTCCTGTTGTGTGTACAAGTCTAGCATTGCAATGTTGATTAATTTTATAATTCATTATTCTTCCGCAAATTAAACAATTAGTTCTGATGTTAAATAATGCATTATTACCTCAACCGTTGAATAATTAGATCCACTAAATTTTTTCAGGCAAGTAGATTTCCTTGATTTGGGTTATAAACTTTCTAAAAATATTTTTTTTAATATTTACTATTTTGTACTATAATTTCATATCCACTATTGGAGTACAAAATGGGACATTTTCTTAAAAAGTAAAAATAAATTTAAAAAAACATTATAGCAGACTTTTGAATAACTGATATTAGAACAACTATTTTATGTAATAAAACTAACGATTCACAAAATATTTCTTATACTAATTTAAAAATTATACAAAAAAAATTTTTCAGAGGCAATCAGGCACACATACACATTCTAATTACATCTCATTTCTTTCATTATTTCTTAAAATTACATTTAAGGCCGCCATTTCAGTGTATTTTACGTGGTCAGAACAGAGGTTTACAATTACTTACAGAACTTATCTTTCACTGGATGGATTTTAGTGAAACTTTGGCAGCTTATAGTAAAATATTTAATAATTGCAATGATACATTATCATTTGTCCTGCTAAATATTAAATACTATTAAAAAATATAAAAAAGTGATAGTCACAGATGCAGTTCAAAAAACTTTACATCTACTTAATAGCTATATCTACATCCTAGTATCTTAGCATTACTAGCCGGCCAACTCGTTACACTGTTCCCTTCCTTAGATGCATTCCTCCTGGAATGCTGATGCTGTCCGATGTGTTGTGGCTGTGCCCGCAATCTTCGGTAAGGTCTCACAATTCGATAAATGACGTGATTAATTTTCTTTTTTACAGTGTACAATCTTTTCCAGTTTGTTTGTAATTTAGGACATTTTTTTTGCTAAGGTTATTTCGCCTCGTGTTCTGTGTAGGCTTTGTTACTGTTTCCCAGCGCCACTTTAGGAACAGCACTGTTAATTAGAACCCAACCGTAAATGGTCGAGTGGGGAATCCTACCAAGGCATCAATTTAGGACATAGACCTCGTTTTCTTCCTGGATTATACAGCCCAGACAAAATCTCCCTTCCGGCAGCTAGTCTCTTCTGTTCGTTTGTTATAATGCCTCTTCATGCGGTCACTAGCTAGCTGCAAATTGGTACGGACTAATTCATGAGTATCTTCCATTTTCTTTCGAAGATCACAGACAGTCTTCTCCAGCCGTGTCATCACCAGGCTTACAACCAAATACCAAGTCACATGGCAATCTCAAAGCTCTACCAAACAAGACATTTGCAGGTGTGTGACCTGAAGACTCATTCACTGCTGATCGAAATGCCATCAAAAAGAATGTGTGGGTTCCAGTGCCTTTGATGTTCGCAGACAACCTTTGACAAATATCTAGCAAGAGTTCGATCCATTCGTTCCACTATTCAGATTGAGGGTGAAGTGATGTGGTTCTGGTTTTTCTAATTCCCAGTCTCTTAAAAACTTCTTGAAAGAGTTCACTTTCAAAGTTCCTTGCTTGATCTGAGTGTAATTCAAGTGGCACTCCAAATCGACTTATGAATTCCTTCACTAGCATGTCGGCTAATGTGGCAGCTTTCTGGTTGGGAACAGCATAAGCTTCTACCCATTTGGAGAAATAGTCCATCACGATGAATATGTATTTATATCCTGCGTCGCTCTGCGGTAAGGGGCCCAGTATATCTACGGCAATTCTTTCAAATGGGCTTTTTACAATATACTGTTGCATCTCAGCCCTACGTTTACGATGAGGCTCATTACTTGATGAACAAGTAGTACATGTTCGACACCAATCTCTGATACCGTCGGAATAATTTACCCAGTAAAACCTTTCACGTACCTTTTGCAATGTTTTCTTTACGCCTAGATGTCCCCCTGTGGTTTCATCATGGAGGTGTTTTAATATCTCTGGTAGGCAAATTTTCGGAACAAGCTGCTTTTTGGATTTTATTCCGTCAGAAAAGGCCATCCTCCACTATCAAGGAATTCCACTGTGCCCAGTATGACTTTAACATCGGTGAAGACGACGACACTTTTTGCCTGACGATCGATCAATTTCCAAACCCTGATTTTCATCAAAACAGGATCTTTTTCCTGCCGTTTCTGAATTATCTCGGGTGTCCATTCATCACTGACAGTTTTAATGTGGTACAGGTTCTCCTCTTTCTGCTCCAGGTGGCTACAATGGGGGCAATTCGTTTGGCATGGTCTTCTGGGCGTTTCGGTGGCTTACTTCCGATCGATGTTCGATTTCGAATTCGTATTTCTGTAGCTTTTCGAACCATCTTTCTACTTGACCCTCTGGATTTTTGAAATTAAGTAACCACTTCAAGCTGGCGTGGTCGGTCCTAATTAGGAATTTTATGCCATAGAGGTATTTATAAAAATGCCCAACGGACTTTACAACGGCAAGGAGTTCTCGCCTGGTGACGCAATAGTTTCTCTCCTGTTTTGACAGCGTCTTACTGAAATAACTGAGGACTTTTCCCGACCATCCTGCAACCGAGACAAAACGGAACCAATTCCTATAGTGCTGGCATCGAAATCCAGAATGAATTTTCCTTCAGGAAGCGGGTAATCCAGGATTAGGGCTGAGGTCAATTTGACACTCTTTATCCCAGCTGAAGCTTCCATCTTCCTCAGTTATTCGTGTCAATGGTTTGGCAACGTCTCCAAGTTTCTCAACAAATCGGCGGTAGTAGGAGCATAGACCCAAGAAGCTTCTTAGTTGACGCTTGTCGGATGGGATTGGCCATTGTTAAACTGCCTGTATCTTAGTAGGGTTCACGGCTTCACGCTTACTATATGGCCCAGATAACCCACCTAGGTTTGAAATAGGTGACATTTTTTAACGTTTAGCGTTACATTTGCACCTTCTAATCTATTAAAAACCATTTCGAGATTTACCAGGTGTTTCTCAAAAGTCTTGCCCATGATAATAACGTCATCCAAATAAACAAGACAAGTTCTCCAAGATAAAGCTCTTAGGATGTTCTCCATAAGCCGTTCGAAGATAGCAGGAGCATTACAAAGACCAAATGGAAGAACCGTGAACTACCACAAACCTGATCCGCTACTGAACGCTGGTTTTTCTTTGTCAATCGGATCCATTTTTACTTGCCAATAGCTTTTCAAATCTAGCGTAGAAAACAGCCTTCTAACCCGCCAAAGAGTCGAGGGCGTCAACGATTCTTGGTAAAGAATAACTATCCTTCTTGGTGGCATCATTAAGCTTGCGGTAGTCGACGCAGAATCGTGTTGATCCATCTTTCTTCCTAACCAGAACCACGAGAGAGGCTCACCGACTCCTAGATGGTTCAACTACTTTTTCTCTAACCTTCTCCTAGAGAACTTTTTTGGCCCCTTTCTTCTTGACTTGGGAAAGTCTTCGTGGCTGCAGTGATTAATTCACAATTTGCTGGAACTTCGACGTTTTCTGTTAGCGTTACTTCAGCGATGGTTGTCTCTCTTTGGTGTAAAACCAGTTCTTCGTTTTCAACGTGTATGGTTCGGCGCTTGAGATCTAGTTGAAACCCACAGGCATACATGATGTCCATACTCAAATTAATGTCCTCTTTGATGTCTGCCACCAGAGAGATATGTGATACGCAGGTGGAACCAAATTTTATTCTCACATCCACCTCGCCGTAGATCTTGGCTGTTTTGCCCGTAGCGATCCGTAACACCAATCTGGAGGGTAGCAATTTTTCCTTCATGGTAACTGCTGGCCGGATGATATTTATCGTTACTCTGGTATCTACAAACATTGTATATTCTTTGCCATCGACTATGCCGTCTACGTACAAACTGTTGATAAGATATCTTAACGATGCTAGGATAAGAATGGGAGGGTCTTGAAAACTAGTTCGAGTCGATGTCGCCCCCTAATTTAGTTTTCCTGCTGCTGGAACTTTTTATCTGTCCAGCGAGAGCAGACATTCCTGATTTGGCCTAGTTCCCCACAATTCCAACATCTGACTGGACGTTTCTTCCTGGAGGCCAATATTTTCATGACGCCAGTCACTACGTCTTCCATGATGCTCGGATTAGATGGCGCTTGTTGAGTGTCGACTTTGTTGTGTTTCGTGATGACTCGTACTCGAGCAGGACCTCGGGAAGCCTCCGTTGCAGTTTCTTACAGCTTTCTCATCATTTTCCAGCTCCCATTCTTCTTATAATTGTACTATAATCCGATTCGTGTTTCCTTCTTTATAACCCCGTTCTGCATTAGTTTACTCTCTTCCACTAACAGGTGTATTGGCGGAGTCTTTACTATAACGAGAAGTGCCTCAGTGCATGTTGTTCTATAGGCGGTAGCAGGGGCGGCTTGTGATCAACATTTTGGGGGTTTACAGTAGCAGAATATAGATCTCGGTACAGATGCAGGTAAAAAAGTGTTTTAAAAAGAAATATTATAAATTTCTAAAACACTGAAAGTTTTTTCATACATCTGTACTGATATCTATATTCTGTCATTGCGAACCCCCAAAATTTTGGTTACAGGCCGCCACTGGGCGCTAGTGATTCTAATCACGGCCTTTCTCTGGACACTTAGAAGCATTTATCGGTAGATTTCTTTCTTGATGGCCCTTTTTCATATGCTAGGTCCATAAAGCATTACGGATTGCACAACTGTACATAGGATTCTCCTACTGTCCACCTACTAATATTTCTTAGAACTTTGCTGGTCTTCTCGGCCGTTTTTCTTATGTGTTGCCCCATTCTCAAGTTTTTGTTCAGGTGGACGCCAAGGTATTTGACACTCTCTCTCCTTTCAATTACTGCGTCTTGTACTTCGATTTTAATCGATTTTATTGTTCTACCACCTGCCAGTACAACTACCTCCATCATTTAAGGTGCAATACGTAGTTTCTTTTCTTTTAATCTGTCTACAGTTATTTCGATTGCTTGGTGAGTCTTTCATTTCATTTTCGTTCTTCGCCTTTATAACTGTTCCTAACTCATCTACATAGCTAACTAGGGTAACTCTTCATGGGACAGGTAATTTTAGAATATCGTAATACGTGTTCCAAAGGATGGGCCCTATCACAGATCCTTGTTACGTCTATTTTGCTGTTTTCTCCTACCATTAGACTTCTATCTTCTAAGTTAGTGGCTATCATGTTGTATAGATATCCCGCGATTCCTCTACGCCTGAGATCATCGAGGATTCCTTCCGAAGGGGCTGATTTAAAAGCATTCTGGACATCTAGAGTTATTTAAATTATTTTTTCCTTCCTACTCTCTCATATGCTTCATCAGCGATTTGTTGAACTTTTTCCAGGGCATCGGTGGTTGAGCGTCCTTCGCGAAAGCCATATTGTTCATCGGATAGGTCTCCATTTCTTTTTATCTCTTTTTTAAGTCTCTTGGAAAGTATACACTAGGAACATTCTAGAACATACCAAAAAGAACATAAACAAAACGTTCTTCATAGATCATTGATGTTATGTGGGTTTAGAAACATCGTAGGGACGTACCATTTATGTCATTTATGCCTTCGGCTCGTTTCGTATCCCGGTTAATACTCATGCATTAATAACCATCATTACATGATCGTTGCATAATATACTGTAACAATACAGAAGAATGTTATAAAGTAAAGTTATATTCAAATGAATATGCAATTACAGCAATTCAGCATTAAAATTTAAGTTTGGTGGTTATTTAATTTATAACTACAATTAATTTATAATGTAAAACGTAAATAATCACCTAACCTGAATTTTCATGCTAACGAACTGAATTTGCATATTTTAATATAACTTTTAATTCAAAATAACTTTATTTTATAACATTCTTTTGTATTGTAAAAAATAAGGCACTTTACTCTTGAATAAAATTTATATTTTTTGACAAACCTCGTATACGGCTTAAAAAAAATTGACATCTGATGGTTGCATTTTAAGTTTTAAACTATGAAAAACTTTTAATCAAGAATAAAAATTTTCACAAAACCAATAATAAAAAAGTTTTCCATATTTAAACGGATTTGTTAAATATATTAATAATTTTATTACAAAAATTGATAACCGAAACCAAAATGTATTATTTCAATCATTATTTGGAAATTGAGGTAAATGTACTGATATGTTATATAAACACCCTGTATTTTAATATACTAATAATAAGTATATTAATAATTCAATAATAATAGTAATAATTAAAAATAATGAAAAGTTTTTGATAACCCTGTATCATAAAAATAATGTAAGAAGTCTTAAGAGAAGCAGACTAAGATATAGAAAAAATGGTTTCTAGATAAAAAAGGTTGTAAAAAAAAGTCAGTTTGAAGTTAATCAATTTTGAATTTTTGAGAAAAATGTCAAGGAAAATTTAGGAATATAATTATAAATATAAAGATATAAAAGAAACTTAAATAAACAAACTGTAAAGATTCGTTGTAAGAGCAAATACAAACCATATGGATTACTAGAGGAAGAAAAGAAGAGGAACATTTACAAAGTTTATAGGCGATAACAAAGAGAGTGACATGGACACTGCGGTGATACAATTGTGAGCACGGTATTTATAAAAACATTTCATAATTTTGTGTAATTATATGTAGACTAATAGTTATGAATTGATATTCATAACAAATTTTTCTTTAAAAAAATGAAAATTTGTAATAATTATAGTTTAGATTTTAATAACTCTTTATAAATAGCTAAGTTATAACCAAATCTAACAATAACAATTATTAGATTTGGTAATTTTTCTTTAACAAGAGGTATTTTTTTTTGTCTTTAGTAGGTATAGTAGGATAGTTTTAATAGTTTGTTTTAAATGTTCAGATATACCAGGTAGTAAAAGACCTGATATTTATTAAAATTTGCAGATACTTATTTTGTTAAAATTAAACACAAATTTAATTTTGTAAGAGTTTTGTTTATTTAAGTATCTAATTGCTTGATATCATAAATATAGGAATCATTTTTCTATAATTTCTAAATAAACTAAATAAACTAAATAAACTAAATAAACTAAATAAACTAAATAAACTAAATAAACTAAATAAACTAAATAAACTAAATAAACTAAATAAACTAAATAAACTAAATAAACTAAATAAACTAAATAAACTAAATAAACTAAATAAACTAAATAAACTAAATAAACTAAATAAACTAAATAAACTAAATAAACTAAATAAACTAAATAAACTAAATAAACTAAATAAACTAAATAAACTAAATAAACTAAATAAACTAAATAAACTAAATAAACTAAATAAACTAAATAAACTAAATAAACTAAATAAACTAAATAAACTAAATAAACTAAATAAACTAAATAAACTAAATAAACTAAATAAACTAAATAAACTAAATAAACTAAATAAACTAAATAAACTAAATAAACTAAATAAACTAAATAAACTAAATAAACTAAATAAACTAAATAAACTAAATAAACTAAATAAACTAAATAAACTAAATAAACTAAATAAACTAAATAAACTAAATAAACTAAATAAACTAAATAAACTAAATAAACTAAATAAACTAAATAAACTAAATAAACTAAATAAACTAAATAAACTAAATAAACTAAATAAACTAAATAAACTAAATAAACTAAATAAACTAAATAAACTAAATAAACTAAATAAACTAAATAAACTAAATAAACTAAATAAACTAAATAAACTAAATAAACTAAATAAACTAAATAAACTAAATAAACTAAATAAACTAAATAAACTAAATAAACTAAATAAACTAAATAAACTAAATAAACTAAATAAACTAAATAAACTAAATAAACTAAATAAACTAAATAAACTAAATAAACTAAATAAACTAAATAAACTAAATAAACTAAATAAACTAAATAAACTAAATAAACTAAATAAACTAAATAAACTAAATAAACTAAATAAACTAAATAAACTAAATAAACTAAATAAACTAAATAAACTAAATAAACTAAATAAACTAAATAAACTAAATAAACTAAATAAACTAAATAAACTAAATAAACTAAATAAACTAAATAAACTAAATAAACTAAATAAACTAAATAAACTAAATAAACTAAATAAACTAAATAAACTAAATAAACTAAATAAACTAAATAAACTAAATAAACTAAATAAACTAAATAAACTAAATAAACTAAATAAACTAAATAAACTAAATAAACTAAATAAACTAAATAAACTAAATAAACTAAATAAACTAAATAAACTAAATAAACTAAATAAACTAAATAAACTAAATAAACTAAATAAACTAAATAAACTAAATAAACTAAATAAACTAAATAAACTAAATAAACTAAATAAACTAAATAAACTAAATAAACTAAATAAACTAAATAAACTAAATAAACTAAATAAACTAAATAAACTAAATAAACTAAATAAACTAAATAAACTAAATAAACTAAATAAACTAAATAAACTAAATAAACTAAATAAACTAAATAAACTAAATAAACTAAATAAACTAAATAAACTAAATAAACTAAATAAACTAAATAAACTAAATAAACTAAATACACTAAATAAACTAAATAAACTAAATACACTAAATAAACTAAATAAACTAAATAAACTAAATAAACTAAATAAACTAAATAAACTAAATAAACTAAATAAACTAAATAAACTAAATAAACTAAATAAACTAAATAAACTAAATAAACTAAATAAACTAAATAAACTAAATAAACTAAATAAACTAAATAAACTAAAATAAACTAAAATAAACTAAAATAAACTAAATAAACTAAATAAACTAAATAAACTAAATAAACCAAATAAACTAAATAAACTAAAATAAACTAAAATAAACTAAAATAAACTAAAATAAACTAAAATAAACTAAAATAAACTAAAATAAACTAAAATAAACTAAAATAAACTAAAATAAACTAAAATAAACTAAAATAAACTAAAATAAACTAAAATAAACTAAAATAAACTAAAATAAACTAAACTAAAACAAACTAAATAAACTAAATTTAATTAAATATAAAATAAAAATAAAGTTTATGAAATATAATACTTCTTCTTGAACCGACACCACTCAGAAAAAGAGAATCTGCTCCATATAAAATAAAGTGCTAAAATATATTAAAAAAGAAAGCTAGCAGAGGTAAGTTTAGGTTATCGAGTATTTATAAATTTTAAGGTTAAATAGAGAACTTTACAGTACCTACCTATTTATAATATATTATATAGGATCAATGCCACTAATAGATTCTTACAATAAGAATGTATCCCAAGTAGGTATAGTCCTTCCATTATCAATTGCAGAACACAGTTATGTGGGGAATCATCAATATTTAATATACTCATGCCAAATTAAGAAACGAAAAATAATGTTTACTCCCCTTATACAAAGCGATAAATATTAAACGAACCATCAGTTGTTTACCAATGAAAACATCGAATCGTAAACTTAAATGCACTGTATTGGCCGAAGGTTTACGGAAGGCAGGTGTTCGAAAATATTCCTAGAAGACAGTCTGCGATATTAGTGGAGTACTGTCGAGCGGTGTGTTTTGTATGTGTGGTTGGTTTAATTTAAATTTCTTTTAATAAATATGGCGTTCTTTAGACCATAGGCGAATGAAGAAAATGAAATTGCACAGTGTAGTGAGATTAAAGACAGGTATGACTTTAACGATAAGGATTTAGATATACAAACACAACAAGTTATTTTAAATATATACGAATGTTTAAAAAAGGAAAATATTCAGCAGTCTGATAATGCGTTCATAATAACAATTGCTGAATTAACTAAAGTAAATAAATTTTCCGTTTATCCGGTAGTCACGAAAGGGGTTGCGGTGGATTATTCATAAAACCGAAAAACATGTAAAGAAAAACTGAAATCAGTTGACAGAGCTACCCAAGATTTTATACGAAGGACAATTTATAGTTTATATAAGGAGAACAGGGTAACGACATTGGAAGTAATACAGCAAAAGATGGCAGATTTTCCAGGATACACTTATACCAGTTTGGAAACATTGCGTCAAGTTTTGTCAGCATGTGGTTTTAAACACAAAAAATTGAATAAACAGATGGCAATCACCGAATCGTCAAGGATAGTTCAATAGCGACAAGATTATTTTCATCAGATAAAAGGCTACAGAAGTTCTAATAGACACATAATTTATCTAGATGAAACATGGTTTGACAGTCACGATGTAGTAAATTTCGGTTGGGTTGGCAGTAGTAAAAATTGCTGTTTGAATGGGCCATGTTCTAAAGGGAAACGCATTATAATAGTACACGCTGGAAGCAAAGACGGTTTCGTGCCTAATGCTTTATTATTATCTGCTAAACAAATTAAAAACTGTGCAGCTGATTATCATGAAGATATGACTGCAGAATTATTTGAAAAACGGTTTAATGAACATCTTTTACCTTACATTCCACCACAGTCAGTAATCGTTTTGAACAACGCATCCTACCACTCGCGGCAACTCCTTAAAATACCAAATAGTAGCAGTAAAAAAGCTTAAATTTTAGCTTTTATGTCTGAAAAAAATATTCCTATTCCTGCCAGTGATAGTAAAAAAGGACCAACAAACAAAGAATTGCTTACTGTTATTAAAGGTATAAAGTTAGAAAAATGTATTATATTGACAAGCTGTGCAAACTCTTCTCAGACTACCTCCTTACTATTGCATATTTAACCCTATAGAGTTAAAATTGGCAAACTTAAAATCAGAACTGAGTAAAGAAGTTGTAGAACTCGTAAAGAAAGTTCTAGCAGCAGACCGCCAAGAGCTTTGGAAAAACTATGTTGAACATGTTATCAAAGAAGAAGATTAGTATGTAGTATTACACTCTTTACAACCCATCATAATGATGACTCTAGTTCAGAGGATTCAGACTGCCATGATTATTTATAAAGATACTTTAGAATTGAATTGTTTTTTTTTTTTCTTTTGTTTTATTTGCAAAGAATTTATTTTTCTTTATGGTTTTTTCTTTGAAATTTCGTTTTCCAGAAAAAGAACGAATGGGGTACAAATAGGGTTCAGTTTACGTCTGGTACCCTGTTTAAACCAAACGCCCTTACAAGCAGGTACACTTTACTCGCTTTTTTAAGTTTTATAATTTAATATTCAATTGTAGCAAGTTAACGAGCTATAATGATTTTTTTTAAGTCCAAGTAAGATAAATAAGGGCGTATAATAACGTCCAATTTATAATTATTCGATTTCCTTTTAACGAATACTTTCTTGAATATGATATATATTAAAAGTATTAATAAAATAAATTTATAAAATGAGGTAGGTATCTACGCCTATGGCAGATCAAACAAAATTGTCGGTAAAGGTTCCGAACGAGTTTGTATGATCTGCAATTGATAATGGAAGAACTATACCTGCGACCCTAATTAGACAGCTAAATATTTAAATCCCCATAAACGAGAAAAACCTTGCTATAGAATTGGTAGATTGCCTAACAGTATATTTCTACAAATACTCGTTGTTGACAGATCTTTTCTATCAGACCAACTTAACTGATAACATAAAATAAAAGTACGGTGATGTGTATGATTTTGCCGATATAATGGACAAAATATGGAGATTAAAGAGTGTAAGCTACTTCTACTTAGGAAAGGATTAACTAAAATTCAAATTTAAATCATGTTATCAAAAACCGGAAGTGCTGTGGCGTCCTCAAAATTGCATTAAAGTGTTTCGGATTTAAACCGACTTTACTCACTTCACTTTTCTTTGGTAAAAATTAAGTATTGAGAGCCATGCTGACTTTAAGTGGAAGTTAATAAAAGGTAATAAAACAATATAATGAAAGTCTTCCATGAAAATCTCCGTAATTCATAACAATTAAACTTTTAATTAAGAAAGATGAGGGAGAATCCTAAACCTCTCGGTTTTCGGATGATAATTCAATTTGTTCTCCGAAGGAAACCTTATCCCTTGTTAAAGGAATTAGAGGACTGGAATTTAATAGTCAGCTGATCCGTGAAATAATATTTATTACGTACGTTTTTATGAATCTTGATTCGTCTTAAAAACAAACCAATTAACACAATTAAATCTTAGAAGAAATATAATAAGTCATTAACTTGATTTTTCTTTACCTTAGATTTAAAATACGAGTAATTTATTTAACCTATATTGCTCAGTTTGAAATCGAATTTGTTGGTAAATCTCTTAGATTAAAGAGACCGAAGATGTAACATTGCACACTGCGCATGTTGTCTATTTTAACCCAAAGTAACCCACCAATTGAAAATCATTGTTTGCACGACGCCACCCGAATTGCTCCGATTTTTCTATTCATCGATCACCTTCACCTGAGTTTAAATACCATTGACAGCTGTTTTTTGATTTATTTGTTGGTATTTTAGCAATTTAAAGTGTTCTAGTTATTCAATTTCAAGTTCAAAATGCCACGATGTATCTTGAAAAATTGTATGTACTTATAATACAAGTACTAATGTTATGAATATATTCGTTTTCAGTGGTAAATATTTATTAACGTTTTGACATAAAGCGCCATGATTCTCTGGCTGAATACTTCAGATCCGCATTAAGGGGTTTCAATCAATATTAAGCATCAGAAATCAGATTTGATATTACTTACATAAATTTACAAAAAGGTAAAATTTTGAACATTTAATTTAAATAAAAAGTAAATAGGCATTGTTGCTAACGAAATTTTGTATTTAAAAAGTAGTTTTATAAGAATGTTTTCTAAAGGTGGTTTTTAGCCCTTTTTGTTAGATAAATAAGAAGTAAAGAATCATAGTTGCTAGCTAAATATTATTTTTATAAGGTATTTTTATAAGAATATTAGATTAAATACAGGATGACCTACTTAAAATTTCAAGGTTCATCTTATTTGCGGTTAAATCGAAAAGTGACATTTGAATCTTCAGTCTTAAAACAAAATAAAACGCACCATATGATCTAGTATAAGAAAAAAACTACTAAAGTTACGGGAGTTGGTCACATTAATAAAATGTTACATTACAAACCCCTAAACAACTCGAACAAAATTTTCGTTTACTAAAAAAATCCAAAATTTAGCAATATTTATTATTTATTATACAATCGAATGCGGTTTCAAAGATAACGGGATCAAAAAATTCGAATCTCTAAATTTTGGAGCTAAATGCTCGGATAAAGGCAAGCGACCGATAGGGGTTACAAAAATAATCGATTTATCGATAATTCTGATATTTTTTTATGAAAATCGATTTATTCACTGTTTTTAATAAATTATTTATGTTTTCTTAAAATAATGTATTAATCGATTTTAAAGGAAATACAAGAAAAAGTAATTTATTCAAAATAATCGATTTTCGTTTAATCGGTTTTTTCATTATTTGATTATATGAAAATAATCGATTGAATATAATCGGTTATTTTATATAACCGATATTTTGGTTATTTTTTTAAAATTATCGATTTATTGGTTAATCAGCTTTTTAATAATCGATTATTTTCGATAATTGAATAATCAATTTTAAAGGAAATATTAAAAAAAGGATTATTAGAAAATAATCGATAATTCGTTTTATTTTTTGGAAAATCGATTTATCATAGAATCGGCTTCTTAATTAATTGGTTATTTTCGATTAGGCGATTATTTTGGAATTATCGATTATTTTCGGTATTTCAAAGATAATCGAATTATCGATTTTAAAGGAAATACAATAAAATAGATTATTGATAATAATCGATTTATCATAGAATCGGCTTCTTAATTAATTGGTTATTTTCGATTAGGCGATTATTTTGGAATTATCGATTATTTTCGGTATTTTAAAGATAATCGAATTATCGATTTTAAAGGATATACAATAAAATAGATTATTGATTAAAATCGATTTATCATAGAATCGGCTTCTTAATTAATTGGTTATTTTCGATTAGGCGATTATTTTCGAATTATCGATTATTTTCGGTATTTCAAAGATAATCGAATTATCGATTTTAAAGGAAATACAATAAAATAGATTATTGATAATAATCGATTTATCATAAAATCGGTTTCTTAATTAATTGGTTATTTTCGATTAGGCGATTATTTTGGAATTATCGATTATTTTCGGTATTTCAAAGATAATCAAATTATCGATTTTAAAGGAAATACAATAAAATAGATTATTGATTAAAATCGATTTATCATAGAATCGGCTTCTTAATTAATTGGTTATTTTCGATTAGGCGATTATTTTGGAATTATCGATTATTTTCGGTATTTCAAAGATAATCGAATTATCGATTTTAAAGGATATGCAATAAAATAGATTATTGATAATAATCGATCGATGAAAAATAATCGATTATTTAAAATATTCGATAATTCTCTCTTTTTTTTTGAAAATTGATTTATCAGTTAATCGACTTTTTAATTAATCGAATATTTTTGATTAATCGATTATTTTCGATTTTTTAAAGATTATCGAATAATCTGTTTCCACGGACGAAAAAAATGGTTTATTTGAAAATAATCGATTATTTAAAATAAACGATTATTTAAAATAAACGATAATTCTTTTTTTATTATATTTTGTAAACACTTATTTATCGGTTAATTGGCTTTTTAATTAATCGATTATTTTGATTTTTCAAAGATAATCAAGTAGTCGATTTTAAAGGAAATGATCGATAATTACTCATTACTCATTTCAGACATATGCATTTCTAGAGTATTATGTGACTCATCCTTTATATTAATTAATATTCCTAATGAAAGAAGCCTTAATATACCTTTTTCTGAGGTTATAATATAAAACAGCATTTTCTCATTTTGACTAATTTCTATTATTATGTAATAGCCGTAGAAAACATATAATGTTCAACTCATAAGGTTAGATTTGTAGTATTCGCCTGCGCACATGCTATTCTTGTAATACTTGTAGACAATGAGTAACATTTTTTGCTCTTTTAACAATATATTCTATTTTAACATTTTACTGTAATCTCTTGCAGAAAAGTCCGTAGTAAATAAACGCTAACGAAATATTCTATAAAAGATCTTCTCTTTACATAAAATGTCGTGGTATCTGTTTGATATTAAAAAATCACGTTAATTTTATTTCATTAATACAAAATTCGATTAAACACCTTTTAAATAAATCTAATAGTTCATTATGATGCTAATAAACAAAGTCCGGTCCCTGTCACAGAGTTCGGGTCGCCGCGTGTCGCCGCCCAGTTCCCCCACTCCGTTAACCTTCCTTTAGAAATTGGCAACATTTGCGCAGGTTAAACACCGGTGTATGTTATATCTCTGGTCTCTTTTATCTAAGGTAAATCTATATAAGTTTATGGAACAAAAATATCATTCAGAACTATGATAGTGATACAAATAAAAAAAACACAGAGAAAAGTTTAAATCAGTGCAACTATAATGCAGTAGTGTTAATACATTGAAAGAAAAATTTTCCACGGAAACTTCTACATAGTACATTTTATTTCAAAAGTATATTGAGGTAGAAAAATTCGATTATAGCAAAGATTTTATTTGCCAACGTAAAAGAAAAAATAGATTAGAAGGAATATGAATAAGAATTTCTCGGCGACAATAGTTATAAGACTTGAGAAAATAACAAAACAAGGATTCACTGTCAAAAGAAGTTTTTTCCTATCTAGAGCAATTGTAGTTAAGAAAGAATAATTTCCTGAGGATTGTAATCATTCCCATATTTTTTTAAATATTGACTGGCGCCACAAGATGGAACTGTGTTTCCGAAACGTATGTAGTGCCTGTACTTTAATTTTATAAAAACAATAAGAACGACCAAATTAACCAATAAACTTTTTATTTACAGAAATTCTAAAATGTTGTATTCAAACAGAGTAAGAGACTATACTTTTTCCACGGCCACTGACACAAGAATTGAATATACTAAAATGAAACTGAACAAAATTAAATATTCAATCTAATTTATGTTAAGCAAGTGTTTACTTAATTCATTTGCATAATTTGTCAATTAAGAAGCAGTATTATCAAATTCCATGTAAGAATCATTATATTCACCAATTTTTTTAATTTAAAATCGACTTAACAAACGCCGATTATCTTTATTCAGGCAAATTTAAATTAAACACTAATACGTTACGTAGAATTGTCAGTTATGATATTCATGACTATCTACGATGCGGGCGTAATATTTACAGTTATCGGTCAGTAGCATGGAGGTATAATACTAATGGAGATGCCATGAGGCAATTGTTTTGCATATGATACGTTTTATTAAAAATGACCCCACTGGGCGTGGCTTAAATGGTTGACTAAGCAGGGTCATATTCAAATATAATTAAAGTCCGTATGCAGAATTACAACTTTTAAATGATTTACTTACCTAAGATTTGTTTCAACATGATCGATTCGAAACTAATTTGATGACATTGGGCAATTATGACTTCTACACTATTTACTATAATTTATTAACCGTTTTCCGACCAAGCCAATGCCAAGACCATAAAACAGATTAATATTATTATATTGTTCTGTCTTCACCGAAACCGTCCGATATATGACCTGTGTGATCGAAAATCAACGTTCGAATAACACTGTGCATCAGATTTGTTAATCTCTTTGTGCTTTAAAACTAAAACCCGAACTACGATTTTTCGTTCAAGGACTCTCTTGTCTTGATCAAAGCTGCCAATGTCAAAATCTGACAATGAGGAGAATTATGACATCAAATTACCAAACCAAAAACCAAACCACTACGTGAATTGTGAATAAATATATTTTAGTAAAAATACAGCCGAGTTTGTAGAAAGGACAATTAATTACTTTTAAATGTAAAACATGTAGGTCTTTCTGCTGCAGATGACATACATTAAAAATATGACCCGCTACAGTCAAAAGTTTAAAAAGACCAAAAATTCAGCTAGGTATGACTTTATGCTTAAAAGTAGGTGGAAGAAAACCATAATCAAAACTACTCTGTCAAAACCAATCGGAACTAAAAAGACTCAGATAATAGTTGTTGGTTTTATTTATGTTTGAAATAATTAATTATATAGGATAGGTACATATATTACTAAAATTGCAAGCAAGTACTTACTAAAGATTTCTATAATTGGTACCTATGTATAATAAACAACAATCTCACAGATGCACAGCATACAACTATACAAATGGAATTATACAGATAATTTATTTTAAAATAGGTATTCAGTTGCGATTTGTGATTTCAAAAAGAAAACTTTAACCACTTTTTCTGATCAGTAATGTTAGGGTTATAGTGAGAGAGTTTCTAGAAACTGGTGTTTTTAATCCTAATAAAGCATTGTGAATTTCCAATAAAAGTGCATGATGAAAATTGTTTTGACCAAAATTTTGAATTAAACATTTGACACAAAATCTTATCCTAAAAATAACTGTTTGGTTGCATTGGAGGAATAATTTCTTCATTGGTACTTTTTTAGGGTGCAAGGATGACTTGACATTACTAAATTTAAACCTTTGTTATAAGTTGTCTTTTTGCTTTAATTTCTGATACATCTGTATTGTACATACTTGAAAAATATAAAATTGTTCAAGTGAGAAGTTTATATACAAGGTGTCTCATTGAGAAAGGGATACAGAACAACTGAAGAGTCTGATTAAAAATAAGACTATGCTTAGAATGCGAATATTCTTCATTTTAATTTTGAAGTTTCTTATAAGTTCCCAACAAAAGTACCTATATGATTTACTTAAAAAACATCAAAAAATATATATAATTATAGTTCAAATAAGTGTAACTTTTGCCAAATTTGGTAAAATTATAGGTAACTCTTCAGTTTTTGTGTCCCATTCTTAATAAGACACTACAAAAAAAAAAATTATTATTTAAAAAAATATTTATTGACCTTTAAATGACACTATTTTGTTGTTTTGATGTCTTATGCTAGCAGCTTTATTAACTCTAGTTTTAGTGAGATATGTTAGTTGGATACTAACATATTTATCAACTATGCACTTGATTAATAATATTCTATGATTATCCAACACAAATTGGTCCAAACTGTGCTGCATAATATTCGAAAAGACATTAGAATTTATGAATTCTTTTAAAACTAATGTGCTGATGATATCAACTGATATTTTTTTCTTAGAGTCTTTCATAATTTTTAATATTTTTTCACATTTTAAACAAATGTCTATTACATCTTCCGATGGGATATTGCAAACCATTTTTATTCTTTATATCAATGAATGAAAATAGAAACAAATCTCTAGTTTTACTTATTAAAGCATCTAGACATTGTTCACAAATGATTTTCTTTTTTAAATAATAAACAACATATCCAGAAATGTAAGTGATTATATATTTAGAAAAGGAGGAGACTGGATCTGGTAAATAATCATGATCATTTTCAATAATATTCACTTTCTCAAAATCGTCAATATTATCAGACATTGCATATTCCTTTGAAGTAACATTTAACTGGCTTGTTATATTGCACTTTAAAATAGTTAATTCCTCCAAAGGAATACAATTTCCACGGAAACTATCTCTTAATTCAACATGAACTAATTTTTTTTATATGCAGACTGAAATTGCCTGACTGTAGGATTATTGTTAAAGCCTCCATGAGACCGTATTAAACAAAAAAATAATGCTAAATTGTCTTGTGAAATTTTGTACAAAGGCAAAAATTTTAAGAACTTATTTTCTACAATTAAATTATTGTATAGTAATTTTAGGCTTGCAATGCATATTTTTAAACCTAGAAAGCCAGTGGATCTATCAGTTTCTAATAGAAGTTTACCATCAGCATGTATTCTTAAAGAACTAATATATTTATCGAATTAGACTTTGTACCAAGTGGTCCGGATTTGCACATGATAATTCCGATTCCATGGAAAGTGTTTTGACCATCGATGATGGCAATGTTGTGGTCCACATTATCAGCTATCCACTAACAGAAATAACCTGGTGGAAAATTTGATGTCTTGTCTATTATTGCAGATTGTAAATACTTTAGTACTTCATTATATAATATGGAAAACCCAAGTCTGTAAAGCTCGTCTACAAGTAACCGAGAACCAAAATTGCGATGAAGCTGGATACCAACACCAAAGAGGATTGGACTTATAAGTGATCTTGGTCTTGAAGCTTGCACCAAAGCCTGTCTAATGGAAATCTTCTTCAAATAACTTGCCTTAGGACCAATGGTATTATTCAAGAAATGTTGCAAAACATGGCAACAACTTTTTATTTTCCTCTTCAAATGCAATTTTTGATGACAAGGGATAGTGCTCCGTTGTAGTTGATAATAGTTTGATTTCCGTTTTGATCAGTTTTGCTGCTGCTTCAATCAGATGATATTTATCTGATTCAGGGTCTTCTAATTTTTCTTCTTCTGGTAATACAAAATAATATCAGCCATTGTTTCACCCATAATTATCATATTAGGCAATCCATACTTCGAGGAAACGATGATATTCCCAAAAAAATGTTCTTTAAGCTTTTGCAGCATGTGGTGTTCACTATATGGTTCACTAGCAACTGGTAGAAAGTCTTTCATTTTAGTAACCAGCTGCTGAGCACAAACCGGCTCATTATTTTCTTTAAACCACTTACATACTTCCAAAAAAGCATCTAGTGAGGACGACCAAGAGGTTTATAACGTAATTCGTCTTTGGAATTATCTTGGTACTTTTTTGGGATCGGGTCACCTTTTCGAAAATTTACGCTGCATGCCTGGTGGTAAATGGCATCTGTCATTAACTAATAGCAAACGGGATTGAACCTTTGCTGGCCATAAATCATTTCTGGAGTTACACACCTTCAACTGATTTTTGAAACATTACTGTACGGACCTGTATGACCCCAGATTTACCCCTTTTCTCACGATCAGTAACAAAGCGACCACAAAATAAACATTGTTCTGTGAATAAAAATGTTGGTATATTCGACCGGAGTACTCGCCTGCAACCATGGGCGTCGTTTGGGGGGGGGGGGGGGCAAGGGGGGCAGTTGCCACCCCCTGGCTTTTAGCGACTTAATCAACAACGCGTAAGATATGCCTTACGAACAACAATCTCATATTGAAATAATAATATTCAGGCTAATGTAGTTGAAGAATATTATAGGTTGAATATATTTATTGCATATCTGGATTCCCTTATTACGTCGCTTACATCACGCTTTTCCGAAGACTCTGTTAGTTTGTCCTTAGGCCTGTTACATCCCAAAAGCATAGAAACAATACTTTTTTCGCTACCAATTAGAAAATGAAAGTAGTGGAAAAATTTGGAATCGACAATTTTGAAGCTGAATATCAAATAGGTACTACTTTTTTTAGCTGAAGTAATAAAAATATATAATAATAATAATATTAATAATTTTTTCACTTGTTTTATAAATCTATATACTTTTATTTTATCTTTTTTTGTTGGGTTATTTATAAGAAACTTGTTATGACAACTTAAGTATCAGTTCTGTCAAATAGGTCAGTGACATTGTTAGGGTTACTACTACAGTTCTACTCGCCCTTAGCTTCGCTATTCAGTGAGATATCGGATTAATGCGCTAGCTCAGTGATGCTGTAATTATGGTTCCACTGACAATTAAAGTGACAGTAGATTTTTTGAGTGCGTTTTGTTCGTTGTGTTTACCTAAATTATATCGTTTTTTCACTTGTATAAATATATTCCTAAAGTAAGTAGATAACATGCATCAAATATACAATCGTTTAGTTACCAATTTACATACCTTTCAACTATTTTTATGACCTGTAAACAATATTTAGAAATAAACCAAAAACAGTAAGAACGTATATGTCAAATTTATTGATGTTTTTGTTAAAAGTTTGGTTAGAATTAAATGTCAGTGAAACCAAAATGACATCACACTGAACTAGCGCATTTTGTTCTGTTTGAAATACTTTCTTATGATGGATTCAATTGTTCTGTGACGTCATGGCTTACTTCCGATTTTTCCGAAAATAACAGATTTTTTTTATTGTTAAAAGGAAACCCTCTTTTTTATTGTAAATTTAAATTTCTGGGATATTTTTGTATAATAATCCTGTATTGACAATTTTCTGTTAACTGTCAA
Organism: Psylliodes chrysocephalus; assembly: GCA_927349885.1. Classification (NCBI taxonomy): domain Eukaryota; kingdom Metazoa; phylum Arthropoda; class Insecta; order Coleoptera; family Chrysomelidae; genus Psylliodes; species Psylliodes chrysocephalus. The sequence continues at coordinate 41,357,367 of OV651824.1, forward strand.
AATGGCCGCCATATTGGATATTTTTTCTAAATATGTTACTATTAATTCGTTTATGGAAAAACATATATGAATGTACACACTTCATAAAATCTTTTTAGGCTTCAAAATTCCCATTAAGAACCATTTACCGTATACCAGTGGCGTATCTAAGCATTTTTATTATCAGCAAACCGTTTAATATTCTATCCGCTTTTATCTTCGTTGTTGATTGGGATATTGGAATGAGAACTTATTTGTTTAAAAGCTTGGGACAAATTCTCTCAAATACTGGATTCAGTTGGTGTGTGACTTCATGGCTTACTTCTGTTTTATCGGAAATAACAAAATCTTAATTTATTTTTAATTTTTAAATAGAAACCCGCGTTTTTATTGAACATTTGAATTTTAGGGACATTTATGGATAAGAATCATGTGTTAAAAATTTTTTGTCAGCTGTCAAAATGATCATCATATTGGAATATATTTTTTTTAATATGTTACTGAGAAAATTTTCAATACACGCTTCTTATACAAAAATGTCCCAGAAATTCAAATTTTCAATAAGAAAAAGGGCTTTCATTTAATAATAAAAAATAAATTGCGATTTTCTGGAAAAACCGGAAGTAAGCCATGACGTCACAGAATAATTAAATCCATCATAAGAAAATTCTCTTTTATGTTTCATTTTCTTTGTTTTTCAATAAATAAACATACTAATTTTTTTCAAAATTTTGCCCCCACTATAGAATTGTGTAACGACGCCCATGCCTGCAACTACCATGTGCTTCATCCTGAGTGTATAACTTTAATTTTGCATCATTCTGGACATTATTAGGATTTGTATATACACGGTGGCATTCAACATGGGCTCTCACGGGGTCATCAGGAAATGGTTCAAATAACTCATGGATATTGTCTTTTCGAATTTTACTTGCACTTATAATTCCTTGTATACCTATGGCATATAACTTAACGAACTTTGAAGTTTCGCCTTCTTTTTCATAGCACAAGATACAGTTTATATCTGCCATGTTAAGTTACTTAGAATTTGTCACAACTTGGGAAAGTCACCTGAAAAAAAAAATCTGATGTGTCCAACACATGACTTTCCTATCTAGTTATTACATGCTTTTTCCGGTTATTTTGTACAACCTATTGCAGCACCTCTATAAATGTTTAGAGGAGGATAAACTAAATATATACATTTTCCACATACATCTACCTCGAAACATTTTTCTATAGATATTCATTGAAAATGAAAATACGGAAAAATTTTAATTTAGCACTTTTCCTACAATTTTTCCATTACGGTCCATTTTAGAAAAATCATGTATAAACAAAAATTATAGAGATCGATATCGCAAACAACTTTTATTTCAACAATTTTCATAACAATCAGAATTTTGCACATTTTGTCAAATTTCTCGAATACGGACCATTTCAGGATACATAGAGCAAAAATTATAGATAATATTAATAGAAGTAACTATTATTTGAACAATTTTTTTCTCCAAACATAAATAACAGATATATTCCATAAAACATAAAAACGGCCTACCATAAAGTACCCCCCAGATGTTCCGACTTTGTCCAAAATCTAATCGTTTCACGTCAGGCCGAAATAAAAGTTAAGTTTAAAATTTAATGTTTTTTTCTTTATCCGTTTTTGAGTTTTCTTCAAATTTCGAAATTTATACATTTTCTCAAATATCTCGAATACGGTCCATTTTAGAGAAATTATGTATGGAATAAAAATTATAGAGAATTATATTACAAACAACCTTTGTTTGAACAATTTTTATAAAAAAATATTTTTTTACATTTTGTCAAATTTCTCGAATAAGGACCATTTTAGGAAAATTTTGTATTAAATAAAAATTATAAATAATATTATAAGAAGTAACTTTTATTTGAAGAATTTTCTTCTCCAAACGTAAATAACAGATATATTCCATAAAATATAAAAATAATCACTCATAAAGTACCCCCCCAGATGTTCCGACTCTGCCCAAAATCTAATCAGCTCATTGGACGCTGAAACAAAGCTTAAGTTTAAAATTTGGTGTTTTTATGTGTATCGGTTCATGAGTTATGCGACACACACACACACACACACACACACACACACACACACACACACACACACACACACACACACACCACACCACACACACACACACACACACACACACACACACACACACACACACACACACACACACACACACACACACACACACACACACACACACACACACACACACACACACACACACACACACACACACACACACACACACACACACACACACACACACACACACACACACACACACACACACACACACACACACACACACACACACACACACACACACACACACACACACACACACACACACACACACACACACACACACACACACACACACACACACACACACACACACACACACACACACACACACACACACACACACACACACACACACACACACACACACACACACACACACACACACACACACACACACACACACACACACACACACACACACACACACACACACACACACACACACACACACACACACACACACACACACACACACACACACACACACACACACACACACACACACACACACACACACACACACACACACACCACACACACACACACACACACACACACACACACACACACACACACACACACATCATCGCGAAAATAGTCAAAACGGATTCAAGGGACCTCAAAACGTAAAAAACCGTCGAAACCTCGAGGTCGAAAAAAATCATGATTCGTATACTTTCCTCATATCTGTATACAGATAGAAAAGTAAAAAGGAATTTACATATTTTTACATACCGTATAGACTTAGTTTTTTTTCCATACTATTTTGTTATTAATTTTTATTCTTTTTAATCCATAATCTGTTCTTTTTCAGCATAAAATTTCCCGTTATTTGATACCACACACGATTTTTCATGAATTTCGAAAAAAAATTAAAGATGGCGGCCAAAAAACGAATTTCGCACACTCATATTTTTCTAGACTTTTAGTGTGTTGAAAGGATATAAGTAATGAGCTCAAAAATTCAAACCTCGTCTTTGTGGGAATTAGTTCCACCCTAAACCCTACTTCGACTATACTAAATTAACATTGTGCCTCTAAAGTGAAATATGGGTAAAATACATAAAAGGTGCTTCAGAATGTTCTTTCATTTTTAATGTTTTCTTTTTGTTTCGGAAAAACTACATTCAGTAGTAGCCGTGGAGAATAACGTGTCAAAATCTAGTAACGTTTTGTTTCATCCATTTTACATTTAAACAATAAAGAAAGCGAATGAACGTGGGGTATTTCCGAGACTTTATCATTTTAGTTGCAGTGTATTAATACTTCATACATAACATCGTATTATTAAAAGTATTACTATTAACTATAATTATTAGGTAATCTAAAATATTGTTGATACAAGTATTAGAAATTAAAAATTTAAAAAAACCAACTTCAAAAACGTGCAGATGCCTACAACACATCTTAACTGAATTTATATGGGACCACCCCTGAGGGACCCCCTTACTAGCAAAAAAAGAATCATTGAAATCGGATACCGTGTTAAACAATTATCGCTGAACATACACAAAAAAAATATTGCGACGAAATGAGAACCTCCTCCTTTTTTGAAGTCGGTTAAAAATTCTTAAAAAGAACCAAAATAAACTTTAACAAAATTAATTTTTTATTAACAATCCACTAAAAATAATAATCCCTGAACAAATTATTAGTAAGAAGTATATCTCTAGGAGAGATTATTTTTAATATAGAATTATTTTATATTATCCCTCGCTTTACCTTAATTTGACATTCTTTTGATAAATAAAACAAACAAGGAAAAATACATTTCTCTTAACAAAAAGAGGTTATTAAATATACTTTTCGTTATCCACTCTATAAAGATTATTTTCTTTAGAAATTGAATAACGACTAACACCGACTGAACGTATGAGAAAGATCCATCAAAGTCTATCCGGAAAAACCTGAAATTACTTTCCAGTGTTTACAACTTGTTCATTGTTTCTAGCTTTATTGTTTCTACTTTCTGGTATATCTTTTGCTTTCAGTCTAGAAACTATAAGATATTTCATCTGTTCTTTTTTAGATAAAGTTTAATTAAAAATTATTTTGTTTGAGGATTTTCGATAATATTTACTCTATCAATCAAATAATACAATATGTTATTGTTTCCATTGCTATGTTTAGAAAGTACCTCCTATCATTTTGTGACAAATTACAAAGAAAGTAACAGTTGTTATATATTCATAATATATTTAAAAACTAATGTAACAAATATTTTATAAAGTATAGAGTATATCGATACCTTTTTGCCAGACTATCATAAGTGCCATTTGAACAAATGTCGCTTATGTTAGTCTGGCAAAAAGGTATCGATATGTTATGACTGTTTATTTTAATAGAAACCATGGAAATGAAACAAACACACATACACTCAACACAAATGTATAAGGCCTGAGTCGAGTTCCCATCCTGTAAACTGGATCGAAACCTGCTAGACCCATTCCGTACACCCCCTGCTAACTCTTCTTAGGGTAATCAAGATTAATAGATTTATATGTCATGCCTTCTAAAAGGGAATGAAGGATGACATACTATCATTTAAACAGGACGTTGCTGAAGGCTTGCCCCTGTTATTTTGTTTGTTTGTGTATCTTGTGTGTGTGTATTCCTGTTGTGTCCCCAGTCATGTAAAAGTTTTCCTAGTCACCTAATTTGGTTACTAGGTGGACCTTCTCCAACTAGTAGTCTAATCTATTCGATCTGTTCTGCAGCAGGAGGTACTTTTCAAACATAGCAAATAATATTATTAATAATAAACACTATTTAAAGATAAATACATTTTTGTAATTTTTTTTGTCATTGCCCCTTACATTTCTCTTACACCACCAGGGTATACCTATTTTCCATATTCCCTTAATTATAGATTACCTTACAATGTTCGAATGAATATAACATTTTACTCATGAAAAATCTAATTTCATATTTAACTCTTTTTCAATTTCATTTGAAACAATAATTGGTACATAAATTTCTAATAAAGTTATAGCAAATCCTACTTAAACTACTGGTTGTTCTGCAGAATAAATTAACTTTTCTTGAGATTGATCTCTCTATAAAATCCAAAACCGACCTGATGTCCCCAAATTTATTTTCCAATGCATCCTGATTTAAAATTCTGCCCTTTTGTGATTCAATTTTTTTTTCTTCCTTTAGAGTGGCTGTTAGAGGTAGGTGTATGTAAGAAATAGCTAATCTCTAATCATTTCAAAAGTCCTTTGCCAATAGTACATGTGCAGATTTTTTACTCAGCATACATTTTACTTTTCTAGTAGATAGGAACTTTGTGCTGCCATTAAAGCTGTCCAGACATTCATCTACCTACTTAATGAACACAAGTAGCTGTAACAATGGATCTCTGTTCCAATTCACCTAAAATAATTATACTCATTGTGTAATATATTATTAAACACACACATGATACACATATACATAATAAATTGGAAATTACTTGCCTCTAGAAAGAAATGTATACAAAAACGCGAGTTTGGTTCCAATTACTTAATTATCCAATTGCTTAATGCAAAAAAATAATATGCAAAAATAAACATTCCCCCAAAGAAAATTAATTAAACAACAAAATCAGACTAAAAGAAATATACGAGGCCCAAATTAAATTAATTTTAATAAAATGCACATATTCATAACAACATTCATAACATTGTCAGTTGTCAGTTTTAATACTTTTAATCGATATTTCGACGTCAAAAAACCAGCAACACCAGCGCCCTCTGAAAATGGTGTTAGTTTTATTAGAGAGAGATAGACATATCTAAAGATCAATGTAAAAGAAAAAGAGGGTCATATATGTAATTTAAATGGACCACCGAACATATTTTCCTATTAAGTTACACGTCTCTGTTGTCTCTGGCATGAGTGAGTTGTATAATATGTCGAGAGGCTAGGCATGCGTGCGACTGTATGTTAGACGCTGTCTTGTGATTGGTTTTTAATAAAGTGGCATGAAAGGTCACCAGACTAGTGTGGACAGAATGAAACATTATTTTACCTATACTTGGACAAAATATTGGAGAAGACGATTCATCCCTGTTCACGTACAATCACGCGTTATATGATCGATATTTTAAAAATAGAATTCTCCTAAGACATTCGTTTGTCATTGCTAGAGCTATGCAAAACGCCATATTTTGCATATGTTGCATATATATACAATTTTTGATTTTGAATGTATATATTGACATTTTGTTAATTTTTTGGCATATATCTGACGTACTAATTGGCTGGACATAATAAAATTATGAGTTTTGGACCAAAATTATATTTTGTGAAATGCCTTTACAGGTCGATTTCCTAAAATTTTGAAGGATTAACTTTTCCCTGTAATAAATTACGGTTAATGGTGTAGGTACTTGAGAGTATTAAATTATAAACACCCTCCTTAAACCAACAAATTTTGCTAAATATCCTTTCAGGTAGTTGTATTAATATCTTCAAATTTCTAAATGACTCAGTTTACTTTCAACTTCATTTCAGTCTTTATTGTTGTGTTGTGTTAACCAGTGGGAAAAATGGCAAAATTAATTGAGTCGTGGGTAAAATCTTATTCAGATTTTGTTGTAGAAGGTGATAACCAGGTGTTTTGTAAAACATGTTCTAAAATTGTAAGTACTTTTTTATTTTATATTTTATTTTGACCTTTCACAATGGTAAATCAAACGACAGTAAAATATTATTTCAACTCACAGTTAAAAAAAAAGTAGGGCAACTTTACAACGTACCCATTTATTTAATTTAATTAAAACTTCAACATCTACAGGAATTTATTTGTTTTAGATTCCATGTAAAAAAAAGTTTCAAATCGACCAACTCGCCAAAACACCCTCACATATAGCAAAGCAGAAATCTAAAGACACTCGCAGACAAAGTCAACTTCCCTTGAAACAATATTTAGAATCTGTATCGTCTAGAAGTGAACAAGCTATTTTTAATGAAGATTTATGCAAAGCTTTAGTGACTTTGAATATCCCTTTAATACGATTAACTAATCCAGATCTCCGATCATTTTTGCAAAAATACTGTAAATTTAATATTCCAGAGCAAAGTATATTACGCAAACGTGGTGTTGACAGTTTGTACATTGAGACTTGTGAAAAAATTCGTGAGATTACCGTTGGAAACCATTTCTACATTATTGTGGATGAAACAACAGACTCTTGTGGTCGATATATAGCCCATTTAATGATAGGTTCATTACGCGATGAAATGCAAATTGGTCCATATCTAATCGCTTCAAAGCAATTAGATAAAACAAATAACTTGACAATAACTCGTTTTATCCAAACAGAATTGTCTTCCTTTTTTCTTCCGGAAGCCGTTCCAACAGAAAAATGTTTATTGGGATCTAAAATTAAGATCGCAGCGCCGTCTGTACTTAACATTTAAACTAATTGTTATGGCTTGTTATTATTTACATTTTTGAGTTTGTAAACAAACAACCCATAAAAAGTATTTAGTTTATATTGTGCTATTTTAAGGAAAACACGAGGAAAAACATATTGTTGTTGTTAATTTTTAGTGATTAGATACTTTTATTTCAATAGTTTTTAGGTTAAAGTAGAATATATATTTTTATTTGGTAAGTAATCCCCTATTAATTTTGTTTTTAAATTACATTCATTCATTTATGTTAATTTAAGATATATTTGTGTTATCTTTTAATAAAATATTAATATATTTTATTTTATTTTTAGTGAGATGTCTGAAATAAGGCTAAGTTTAATAGAACTTATGAAGTATATTGATACAGGTGAAAATTCCAGGACTGTTATTAAAGAAGATGCTATTTTAAATGCGGGCCACATAGTTTTTATGTGGAAAGAATGAATTTAGTGATAAACACGTTTTTGCAGTTGTTCTCCAAACTAGTGCATTGAATTTAGGTCCCCATATTGTTGTAGGCCAGTGCAAGATGTTTAAAATTAGTGAATGGCAATGTTTGTTTTAAGCTGGGAACAGTGGACAGTGCAAACATATTTCAGGAGTCTTAATAAAGTGTTTTAGGTGTATACTGTTTCAAATAATAAAAGAACTATCAAGCTAATTCGATCCAATACCTTTTGTTTTTGTTCTACACCCACATGTATATTATTTATTTTACGCACTGATTAAAGAACGAAAAAGTAGGCCATTGAACGAATATATTTATCCATTCTATGAACACTGTACAGATATGAAATCCACCAATATTTGGTCACCAGGATACCATTATTTTTTTAAATTTTAAATGAGTAACAATTCTGTCAAACTAATTTTCAGCATAGTTTTTAGTTATTGAGATTAAATATAAATTACAAATGATTATTGTGAAGAATCGATAAATAATGGCACTACACAAGATATTCTTTTATATTTTCAAATAAATCTAAAATCAGTTTATGATTATTACAAAAACTATGTGTCCTTGGTACGGAAGCAGAATATTTATGGCTTCACTTTTATGTTTGCATAAACTATTTGATAATCAAATTATTATTTCAATGTTCCATAATTTTATTTGACAAGATGTTTTAAAACATAGAATAATTATTCTTTTAAAATCACATATTAACACAAGTAGGTACTATTTTGTTTGTTTGTTAGTTTTGATGTAAAATTTACTTAGTCATAATTTTAATTTGTAGTTTGTATTAGTTTTTAGTCTTAATACTTTTATAATATATTATTTAATACATGTTACTTATTATCTTACAAACAATTGTATGACACTTCGCAAGTGTTCTTATTCTTACCTTTTTAACACACTGATGTTTGTAATGTTTGGATATTGTGTGAATAATTATGATATTAATAACATAAGTAATTCATGTGATCTCTTCTTTAATACAATAAATGAAAATGTACAGCTTGAAATTTATGATTGATTTTGTACTTGAGAGAATACTCTTTTTAATAATTATTTTTATTCTCAAGTTTACTAGTCATCGTGTACAGTTACATTTTCTAATGAGTGATTGTACATTGATAATGTATTTTTGTACATTTTTTATATTATTCTGTAATGGAATAGTTCGACACATGCAACGAAGACTATAGTAACTCATTATTTCCAGTTTTGAGAAAATCAAAGTATTTTATGGCCTAAAATGATTTACTATATTTGATGGTAGTGTTTCTGGTTGCTTAACATCTTCGTTTAGATATACGATACTTATTTAGATCAAAGCTTTTGGCAAATATATGTGCTGGATAAAGGTAACTAAAAACTCTCAAAAATGAGTCTTCGTTGCATGGGTCGAGTTGATTCTGTTGGTAAAAAGGCTATTATTATAAACAATAAATATAAAAATCAAATATTTTTTTTATTTTTCCTGTTAACAAAATATGCCAATGTTTACATAATAATAAACGTTCTTTATTGAGTTACAATACCCAATAGGCCATCTTCCGAAGTACTTCAGCTGATCTGACTGTATTTTCTAGTACAGTATGTTAAAGTTGTTAATACCAGTGAATGAACACAACTCTTTGTCAGATTTTAAAAGATCTGAAATTGTTTTAATTTTTGGGGTATGCGCACTTGTACACTAATGGCAATATACTTGAAAAAGAGTATTTGCAACCTCTGTCTTGTTTGGCGTGAGTAGCTAGGTTATCTTGAAACAAATCACTCTCAACTATGACTTTGTTTAATCTCACTATCACATTTAACACTCATTGAACTTTTTTTAGTTTGGACACAAAATCTTTATTCTGTGGTTTGGATCTTCTTTTTTTTCTCTCAATATTTGATTTTGAAGTTTATTGAACAGAATCGTCAAACATTTACTTAAAAACTGGCAGGAAGACACAGCGATTTTTTTTTATATTTATTTTTATGAAATGTAAAAGAAGGTCCATTTTTTTAGGGCTGCATCCAGGCACCCAACAAGTGTGTTTTTCACTGATATTCCACTTATAGTTCAAATAAAATAATATTTTAATATATATGATATAAATTTAAAGCATTAGCTTATTATTAAATAAGATATTTCAAACAAAATACTCGTTAAATTTTAAAATATTGAAATGACCTGATAAACAATAAACAAAACTTGACAGAACACAGACGGTCAAGTGTCAAATGGCATAACTTTTAGTTCACAGTAGAGGGCGTATCGCTTATCTTCAGATCCCAATTGCTGTTATCCGATGCTGCTCCGTACATGGTAAAAGCCGCACAAAATTTAAAAATGTTTTATGAAAACTTAATCCATGTTACATGTTTGGCTCATGGCCCTTAACAGAGTTGCAGAAGAAATTAGGTCTAACTTTCCTTTAATAAATGATTTAATTAGTAATGTAAAAAAAATATTTCTTAAAGCTCCTCTAAGAACTCAATTGTACAAAGAAAAATTTCCTGAATTACAGATGCCACCGGAACCTGTGATTACTCGGTGGGGTACCTGGCTTAAAGCTGCCTTTTTTACGCAGATAATTATGAAAAAATTAAAGAAATCATATTTGATTTTGATGATTCATCTAAGGGATTATCTAATACAAAGATGTTGTTTCAAAATCACATATTACCAAAGCAATTAGTGTTTTTAAACAATTATGCATTTGTACCCAAAATTATATTAGATTTAGAACAAAAAAATTTACCTTTGGTGACTTCCGTAAATTTAATTAAGACGTTTGAATCAGAGTGTAAAAATGTCCAGGGCGATATTGGAAAGACGATTTTTCATAAATTTTCAAATGTAATTTTAAAAAATGAAGGAATTATTGTTTTAAGAAACATTGCTAATATTTATTCTGGTAACTTTGAAGATACTATTCATCCAGATATTTCAGGACAATTTAAGTTTGCACCTATTACTTCTGCAGATGTCGAAAGGAGTTTTTCTGTGTACAAGTACATACTTACTGATAGGAGACAATCATTTAATACAGATAATTTAGAAAAACATAATTGTTAATTCGTTTTATAATAATGTTGATTTGTAAATAAAATTAGTTAATAATTAAATAATTATTAAGTATTATATTAGGTATTGTAAAATAAAACAAATAATAAATATTAATAAACTATTTCGATCAAATAACAAATTACAGTTCATCAAATTTCTAGAGGTGTTCGACGCCCAGACAGAGCACGCGCTACGTGTGACTAAGATAGCTATTGTACAGTCTGCTAAACAAGTTATTTTAAATAGTTTTTAATATTTTTAGGTAATTAAATTTTAAAAGTGTGGAATAGTTTAGGGATTAAATTGGTCTGATTGGACTTTCTTAGAACGTTTTTAAAAGCAGCTAAAGATAGTATGTAGAATTGAAAATAATTATTATGCCATAAAAGGTGTTTTGGAATTCCTTCAACCTTTTGAAATTGAGTCAGAAAATATAAATTTTATAGGATAGCGGAAAATACCTATAATTTTTTTGTAGGCCTTTGTAAATCGTGGAAATAGTTTATATTTTATTTCTACCTTATTAAGGAAAATGGTACCTATTATTAATAACGGTTGTTTCTGAAACATTACTAAAATTTTCGAAATTTTGTTTTTCTACAAAATAATAAACTATACTTTTTAGAAAAAAATTTATTTCTCTTATAATTTTATAAAAAATAACAGGGGAATATTTACATTTCTTGATCTATTAAACAAAACGATAAATTATCTCGACGAATGACACCATGTTCTAGTACGGAAGCTAGTTACATTTTTGTTGGTGGTTTCATGGGTTTCATATCAATTTTTTGTAATTGTAGTTTACACGTACATATACCTCTTAACACTTGTTTGCTTTATTAAAAAAGTGTGTTGTTGTGATTTACGTCGAAATAAGTCAAAAACAACTTGAAACCCCATATAAAATCAAAAAGGAGAAACGGAAAAAAATTGAGCCTGTAAATGAACACAACTCAGAAACAAAAATAGCTATCTAATAATAAAAAAATAAAATTTGATTCTTGTGCATCTTCGTTGTAAAAATAGATAATACTTTTTTGATCTTAGGTACAGATATAATTTTAATGGTCTTCCGAAAAACTTTCTTCAGTTTCCATATCAGATTCAAAATCAGTCTCACTGTCACTGTTTAAGTTAATTATAAATCTATCAGTTGCCTCATCCAAAGTAACTTCTCTGTCATAAAATTTAGATTCCCACATTTTAGCATTATTACAACGAGATTGCCACTCCTCTTTAGAAAACGTATCAAAAAAGTCTTCACACAACAGTTGTACGTCTTGCCTCTTAAATGTAGTGTTGTTACTAGCTACATATTGTTTCAATGATGCCCACACTAATTCGATCGGATTAAGATCGGGTTGATACGGTGGCAAACGCAAACAACTAAAACCATGTTCATTTATCATTTCTTCAATTGCATACCTCTTAAATCGTGACTTATGCAATAGCACTAAACTGTATAATTGCGTTTTGAGCATATCCTCTTCGTAAGCAATATTATGATTCCTTAACCAATCCTGCATGTCAGCTTTTTTAGAAGTTGATGTTGGTGCTTTATTTACCTGGACATTATGGTAAGGAGCATTATCAACAATAATGACGCTTCTTGGAGGGAGGTTCGGAAACAGCTTTTCTTTCAACCATTTAGAAAAATTTTTAAAATTAATTTCATCGTGGTAGTCTCCACTTTTGGTTCCAGATTTGAAAATTAACCGGGCATTCGGAATAAAGCCCATTTCACCTCCTGCATGGACAATAATTAGTCTATCACCTTTATTAATTGGTTTCTTTACTCCCTCATTTGAATTATCACTCCAAGCTTTCTGGTGTGTGTGGGAGGCATGAATGTATGTTTCATCTAAGTAGACAATTGGACGGCCCTCTGCTCGATAACTTTTTGAACGAATCAGATAGTCTAAACGTAGCTTTTGAATATCAAACCTTTCCATTAATATTTTTCTGTTTGTTTTTGTTTTCCGCCAACGAAATCCTAGCGACTTTATTATTTTTCTTAAACTTTCATAGCTTCCTTTGTACCCTGTAGCTTCTCTAAATTTAGTCAGAATTGTTTTTAATGTTGGAACAATATTTTCCGAGATTAACATGAACAGAATAATTCTTTTTAAAATACCTTTTTCAGCTTCATCTATATCATTAACTGTTTTTGGTTTTCAAATGGTTTTTCTTGGTGATGAAAATTCCGATATCTCACGGTTATCGATTCTTTTTTTCTCTCCAGAAATGCGGACGACAGTGTTTTTAGATACTCCTGTGGCTGCAGCAACACGATCATTTACATTTTTAAATGGTATTGAAGGTGAATTAAAGTTTCCTTCTCTTCTCATAAACTCTATAATATTGGCTATTATTTCGCGAGATTGACTGTTAATCACGCGGCCTCTTAATTTGCTATTAAACTCCATACTTAGGTTCTATTAAACTGTAATGAGCAAAAAACACAAACGAAAATAAAAGAAATGTTTTAGCGAAATTTACATCTGACATTTACGTCTGAATAAAATAGTGAAATACTTGATGCGCAGAGTGTACTTTCATTGCGTAAATCCGTCGGCCCCGCCAACCGATGCCTCTCAGTAGTGCTTTCTCTGTCTAGCCGTCGAAAGCCTTTAGAAATTTGATGAACTGTACTCTTATTTCATATGCTCTGCATATTTTTCAATTTTTTACGCATATATTGAAGTATTTTGCGGCATATTTAACTACTTTTTGGGTGCATATATTCCTAGGTCTAGTCATCGCCTTCAAATAATAGACTGTCATTTTACAAAATTGTACTCTCTATTGCAGAGTTAAAACTGATTTAAAGTTATTTGGCGTTTTTTGCTCTTGTAAGTGATCCACACATGGAAGGACTTTTTTGTCTATCTAATTAATACAAATAATTAACAAAATTCTCAAAAATGGTATGAAATTTTTTTAAACATAAGGGTGTCTGTTTATAATAACACCATTAAACACAGATAACAAAATCATAAGTAATAATAATTTCTTATGATGATTGTTCGAAGTTCGAAAACTATCTAGGTAAAAATAGTTTGATAAACTAACTGTGGCAAAAATTAATTAAAATAGAAGCCATTTTTTGTCCAAAATGACACTTTTATGCGATTTGATAGGACATTTAAAAAAATTAGTTGAGTTAGTTGAGTCGAATAATTTCGGAAAAAAATTGCATGTACTGAGTGAATTACATAAGAGCTGAAATTTGTCTTATTAATTATTTAAAAACAAGATTAACATTATTTTTAATAGCACCTTTGAGATGAAATAAAATTGGGTCGTTTTTCAATAGTAAGACCTTAATCTTTACTTTGGCTGACATTTAGATTTAAAATACTATGTATATATTTGGTAAATAGTCAATTTATCTCTTAGTCTATACATACGGTCATCATACATAGGGATAGCCAGTCCTTAATAATTATAAAATATATTTTTGTTTAAATCTCAGTGTATCTTTATTTTTTACAGGTTTATCGAGTATGGTGGTTAAGAGATGGAGATAGATTGTTAACTAATAATTCTGCTGGGGTCATAGTTAGTAACCAGACATTAGTACTACAGGTGAGTAGTATTTTTTTATATTCCTTTAAGAATGAATGCCTGAGTAAAAAGTGATGTATGATAAGGACTTAAAAGAAAGAGAATTCAAGTAGACTGCATTTAAGAAAAAGATGGAAAACATCCCTATACCACTGAATTGCATAATTTTTTGTTGCAATCACAATAATTGATTCATATCAACTATTTAATTACTTTATATTAAATTATAATTGACAGTATATAATCAATAAGTACAATAAGTATTATTAGTTATTAAATTTAATTGAAATTCAAGTTACAATTGTAGTCTTATACGCTCTAAGACTAAAATGATCACAGTATTTCGATCACCAGCACCATAAAAAGCTAACCAGTGTTAATTGGACCAACCTATTACTTCCTATATCAGAACTATTTTAGAAGTTCGATGCCGCCAACAGATATTAAACTCCGATTTCTAAAGCAGGATGCTAAAATGCTAATAATGATTAATCAGGATTAAATTAGTCGGTTAAATTAAACACGTGATTTCCTAATAGTGTGTTTAATCAGCGACAGAAAGTAAAGACCCTATAAATCGCTCAGTAGTTAATGATCCCATAACTTTATTAGACTGTGCAAAATTTAAAGTTCATCATATCATTTAGAGGCACATTGTCAAGATTTGTTAAAGTTTTTCACTGGCTCTAAGTATTTTTATATACGCATGGAAAAAGTGTAGTATGTAACTTGCGTTTTAAATCAATTAGCACGTGTACAGCCGGTTGCAATAATAATATTAGAATTTTATAAATCCAATCAATTTTGACCGAAATTAAAAATGTAATTTGTCTGAATTACTTTAATAAATGTAACGTTTGTTTATTTTAAACAGTTTATAATTTAATTTATTTTTACTAAGTACACTAATTTATTTATACTCAAACACTTATATACTAATTTACGTTTACAATATTTATGTTAACTGATTGATCTCTTATCGAAGAACTAACACCCCATTCTCAACATAACATAACATATCGAAGAACTAAACTTATTTTGACAAATTTGGGATATTTATATGAAAATGTGGCGCTCCAGTCTTCTTCTCAAAAATTCTATGCGCTCTCAAACAGACCAAACCGAGTATCCGCACTGCTTCCAGTAATTTTTAGGCGTATTAAGGGGGGCTTCGAGAGTGACTGTCTCGAGTATTCTTGTTAATCGGAAAAGTAGAGGCTGTGAAAGGACCAAATAAGACAGAGAGGACAGGTACGTATACAAGGGAAAGAGGGTAATAATAAAAGAGTAATAGGGGCAATAGAGTGAATTATTATTATTTACTATATAAAAAAATAAGTTTTGTGTATACCAACTTTCTATTCTATTATGACCCTAACCCAAAACATCGTAAGGGGGAAACAGTTTTAACATTTTAGTTTTACGTGATAAAATTTAACAAACCGATATTCCAGCTAGCACAGACACGTGATTTTCACGTAAAATACACGTCACATTTTACGTCAAAATCATCAAATTTATGACGTGCTGGTGACGTGATTATGACTGCAATATGTCACAGATCAAAGACGTCATGCAGCGACGTGATAAATACGTCACAAGATAACGTGTTTAAACGTCAAAGGAAACATCATAATCAAAATTTAAAAAGATTTAATTTAAAAAGAAATTTTTTATAAAAAAGCGTTCTATAAAAAAATGTTTTATATAAAAATGTTTTATAAAAAAAAGATAGGTATTGCATTCTTGTTACTGCATAAAATTTCTGAATTGAAACATAGTAAGTATACTAACCTGAACTATTACTAAATAAACATTACTTCTTAGAATATGTACTCTTAGAAAGTATTAATTAAAAAAGATTATATATAGCAGTGTCCAGATAACCAACAATAAATCATTCCGAGTATATAGGCTTAGAGCAGCTTCAATTATATCCTTATTAAAATTTCGATTTACTAAAACAAAAATATAATAATTATAATTACCAGAAACTTAATTATTTGAATAAAATGTGAGCCAAAAAATAGAGTTAGCAGTGACTGACAAAAACAGAAATATACACATGCCTCTGAATGAAATCCAAATTGTTTTATATCACTAGGTTCCACCAGAATGATATATTCGATGGTTCACACCTTATTATTATACAAAATATATAAAATCAGACCTGTCAAGAAGAATCAATGAAAATCCTAAATATGTAGAGTACTAGATACTCCTGGCTAAAGAGTACTAGATGCTCCTAACATAAAAAATTAATTTTTATTCATAGGTCAAAAATCTAATATTTTAATAATTTTATGATGCTAATTTTTAAAGTGATGTAAAATTGTAAATTTTAAAACAGGTTAACCTGACTTTCTTATAATTAATGGAATGAAGAAATGTTATTATTTTTACAAGGTATGTATTGGTAAGACGAAAAGCTATTTTACTCCCAAGCTCTTTTATTTATTTATTTACTTATTTATTTAACATACACCATTCTACTATTTTTTCATTTACAGAGTTAGAAAATACAGCATTTATAGATTATTCTAACATAGAATATAAGTATACAAATAAAAATATAGAAAACAAATATAAAAGACCAGAAAATATAAAAAATAACAAAACATTTAAAAAAAATACATTATACCACTATTATTAATTAAAATGTATGTATAACCACTCAAAAAAAAACATGGAAGGTCAAAAAAAGGAGTGATCACAAACACAGAAAACTAGTTTATACACATACACTGAATATTTTAAAGCTAATTTTGATAATTTTAGGATATACTATTTTTTATTACATTTATTAAACAATTAAAAATATCAAAATATTTTGTGCTATCTAGCAACGCATTGTAATTATCACACACAAAATATAAAGGAAAATATTTTAAAATATTGGTCTTAGGAGTGGGTAAGTAAAATGTTGCTGAGTGAAAATTACGTGGAACACGAAAGGTAAATAAATAGGTGGATAATTACTATTTTCTATAAAATACAAATACTTAAAAAAATATCTTTGGACATTTTCTAACATTGAGGAGTATGTACTATAACCCGATTGCCAAATTAAGGAGGCATATTCAAGCTTACTTCTAACATAATACGCATTAAATAAAAGCATAAAGCTATCTATATCCGTAAAACACTTACATGTTCTAAGTATCATTCCATACATTTTATTAGCTGAAAGGACTGTATTTTCAGTGTGAACACTAAACGAAAGATATCGGTCAAAGGTCACACCTAGATCTTTAAAAATATCAACTCTCGGCACTTTACAGTTATTAATTTTATAGTCGAAATAGTACGGATAGTCTTTGAGGTAAAAACAGAATAGAACACTTATTTATATTTAGTTACAAGAAATTACTCACGCATCAGTTAGAAACAATTTCCAAATCGCGTTGTAAAGCAATAGCATCCTTTTCAGATTTAATTTCTTTATAAAGCTTTACGTCATCAGTATAGAGGAGTGTTTTACACTGTAATTTTTGAGTTGTCATTAATAAACACATTAAAGAACAAAGGTCCCAAAACAAATCCTTGAGGTACTCCAGATGTGACATCTGTAACCGACGACTTAACACCTTTATGCTCATCATAGAAATTCCATTGTTATAAATGTTATAAATAAAAGTAGGGATGGACTTAGGCCAAAACATCAGTATATCCAGAAGAAGGTGATGATTAACGTTTTAAGAAATCAAGATAGTGGACATCTACCTGCGATGATTCATCCAAATGTTGATCAATAAATACAGTTGACTTTCTTTTAGAAAACCATGTTGAATAGGCGACATTTGATTTTCATATATAACCTATTATGAAGAACGATTTCAAAAACTTTTGCGAAGTTTGAAATAATTGTAATAGGCCGATAATTTTCCATTTTAGACTTATCCCCTTTTTTAAATACCGGAGAAATTCTGCTCGATTTCCAAACAGAAACTTATTTGATTTTAAAGATAAGTAAAAGGAATTAGAAAGTATATATGCACAATCCTTGACCAAAAATGCTAAAATATTATCTGGACCCTGTTTATACTTTGGCTTCAGCCTTTTTGGGGCTTGTAGTACTTCATCTACTTGCAAAATACTAATGTGAATCCTATTTGTGTTAAAATACGCTTGGGTAAAAGATGTTTTTGTTGGATTGGTAAATGAATTTTGAGTCACAAATGCTGTTATCATAGGTCATTGTTTCAGGCAAGTCAGCAGAGTGTGTATTTAAGTTTATATAATTTCAAGAGGAATTGACATCTGTTTTTAAATTATTTTCTATATTTTTAATATAATTTTTATGCAACCTATTGATATTTCTTTTAAATTTGCTTCTTAAGCATTTGAAATCATCTATATCAGACTGATTTTTAGATCGTCTTAACTTTCGAAAGATAATATCTCCATTTGTCTCTTTTGAATACCAAGGAGGATATGTTCTTCGTCTACTGTAAGTTTTGGGAACAAAAGCTTCAAATATCTCGTGTAGGGTAGAATAAAATGAATCGCAGGCTAATTCAATATCAATAGTATTTAATAAAAAATCCCAATTCACATTGACCAGTGCATTATAAAGGGAATGGTAAAAGAGAGATTTTTAAAAATTGTGAAAAGTGAAAAACAATTATTGACATTTGGAGAAAAAAATTGTTTGGAATAAAATAAATGTACTTATAATAGTGTCACAAAAGTATCATCATTATTATCATTATTTGTTAAATTTGATATTGTAAGAACCTTTGTTTTTTTGGCTAGCTTTTTGGTAGTTATCTAAAATATATTGTTACGCAGGTTTTTGGTATCTCAATTTATTTCAACTTAACTTTTTCAAACAACTATTTAACTGATAACATTAACATATAACGTCTATCATTAAACTCCAAACCAACATCAGGATCATCCTTATATAGCTTCTGGAACCTTCTCGAACTGTTATCTAGAATATTTTTGAGGGGTAATGACATTTCTGGACTATTCTATCTTCTTTTACTTGAACTTTTACTTATAACGACCGCAACACACTGTAGGGCGATGAGTAGCATTCCACTTCTTTTTCTATTTGTAAGTTTTATATAACAGCCGCAGGCTACTGCAGAGTGCTGCGTAACAATATCAATTATTTTATACACTACTTTTTTAAATAAATAAAATATGAAATACTATAACTATAATAGGTACCTCGTAACTAACAAAAATTCAAAAATATAATATCAAGGTATATAATGCAAAATAATTCCATAAAACGATGTAATTAAAACCACAGTACATAAAGGGTAAGGTTTTAGTAATAATACATAAACCAGTAACGAAAAAGTTAATATATGTATTTTAATTTACATGTTTATACAGAATAACATAGGCATCAACATTAACATAAACATAGTGAACATAAATAAAATCCAACTTAATGCTTAAATTAATGTCGACAATACAATTACACATGTGAGTTTAAAAAGTGAGATATTGTTTTACATCTTTTTATTAATAATATTTGTGAGATAATTAACAGAGCAATTTTAAAAGCAACTACCACATGTCTTTTTCTCACTTTTAATGATTTGTCAAATGCTATGTTATTGTTTAAATTATCTGTATAAAAGGTTTTGTTTTAAAATCCTTAAATTTATATTAATGTCTATGTTAATGATTAAAACAAAATTACGTTATCTACAGGCACCTTTACAATATAAAATATCACTCACCTTCGTTAAAATGTGTTCTATAAATAGGAAAAAGAGTACAATTTTATCCTGAGGAGTCGCCTTTTTTGAAGCTGTTCTTAAAAGATTTTTACTCTTTACAAGAATCTCCTGCTTTCGGAATGTCAGCCATTTTGTGTGGATTAATGATACTCTGTTGCCGTGCTTGTTGACTTATTGAATTCCTATAAACATACTAAATATAAACAATAATAATCGCACTAAAGTTCCTAACTACTTACCTTCAAAAAACATGCAAAATCAAACCATGGAGGAAAATCAAACGATAAAATGTTATGGTGAATGTTGCAAACAGTGAAAATGCCGCCAACCTAGGAAATGACGTGACATCTGACATTTCCAACATAAAATTTTATATAAAAAGGAAAATTCCTAAAAATCTCCAGATTTACAATGAGAATCATAAATTAATATAAACACTAAAGATACTTTTATTAATAAATAGAATTTAAAACAACGAAGATATAGAATCGACATGTATATGTCTGGTCCCTAAATGATGTTGTATGAATTACCTTCTATTTATTTAATAATGATTAACAAAAACTCGAAGTGCATTATTGACATAAATAGGTTTATTTTATTCGCAACTACTGTGTTTACGTGTCAAATTGGTCCGAAAATGACTTCATTATTACGTTACTTTTGCGTCAAAAAATCATATCGACGTATTTGACCAAAATTCAATTTGATTATGACGTGAAGCGGCGTCCCTTGCTAGCTGGGATATCCTTTATAATATCAATACAAGCCGAAATCCTATAATGTATATCCTGATATTAATAAACAAGATGTGAT
Source organism: Psylliodes chrysocephalus (assembly GCA_927349885.1). Classification (NCBI taxonomy): domain Eukaryota; kingdom Metazoa; phylum Arthropoda; class Insecta; order Coleoptera; family Chrysomelidae; genus Psylliodes; species Psylliodes chrysocephalus. Next base: position 41,378,483 of record OV651824.1, read on the forward strand.
CCTGCAATACTTCCTTGTTTCTAGAATACAATAAAGCGTATCTCCAGAGATCTCGACATTCATAGACATATGGTCCCTTAATGATGACCTTGAGATTATCACAAACTGAATTGTCAAGAACTTAGGGCAATTTAATAACTCCAAAATACAATCCCGCATACTCTCAAACAATATAGGGACATCAACCACTATCCTGCGCTTATGAATAATCGAGTTAAATAATGTCACTATTCGTGTGTCATTCAGTGGCTAAATACTCCGAGCAATTACTAATAGAGGGAGCGTGAAAATGAGTTTGTAGGCGATTGTTGTGTTAGCAACATCTGTAGAGGAAGTGAGGAAGCGGGCACAAGGGGGAAGGTAAACATCCTTCTTGTTCAGTGGCGTATCATTTATCTATAAAAACACACATTGTCCAAAAGTTTTAATTGTAAAAAAATAACTAAAAAATTTGCTAATTTTACTATTTTTTAAATGAATATGTGTCTAATGCAGGAAAAGAAACAAAATCACTATAAAGGTATAATTTTTTCAATTGAAGAATAAAACCTTAAAATCAATTTTATTATAAATACAGGAGCGACTAGTTTCAGCCTTACAGGAACATCTTCAGGCCTGTAATACAATAATCTTTAATTATTATAATAGGTTGGTCACTTACGAATAACATTAAATAGTATAAAACACATAAATGGATCCATATTGTAGCGTTACAGCATTATAGAATTAAAGCTGTGAAAATAAAAGAGCAGTGCAAACGTAACTAAAAATAAGAAAACTGAGTACGGAATCTACAAGAGAAGAGGTGAGAATGAGCAATTACGAATGCATTTAAATTGCTCGGGATAACAAATAAAGCTAATAATGTAGTAGTATAGTCCCCGTCAAAGAAGGTCTGGATATGTTAAAAAGGACGGCGTTTTCTCTGTAAATCTGGAGAATGTAAGGATGGAGGGAAGACGAATCTTGCTGGCTCAGGTGTAGATGGCTAGAAAAAGGAGCGTGTAGATGAAAGCTCCAGTAAATATCGTCACTTTCGTCTAATTTTTATTCTCACTCACCGTTTCGGCTTTATCTTCGAAATTCATTTTTAAAAGGAAATAAAAGTAATCATTCATACAAGCATATAATAAAACAACATGAATTCATTATATTTAATAAGCTAATAAACGTTTGTTTCAATAAAAAAAACATATATGGGAGTATACAAAATATATAAATAGATAAGATTAATATTAAAATCAATTTGAAAACACAACAGATAATAAAATGAAATAAATTAATACAAGTACAAATATAAAGTTAATAACATACCTTCTAAAAGTAACACATTTTAGGTAGATAAATGTTTAAAGAGTTTATTCCTGAACATAACTAATCTAACGTTTTTCCCCTTTTTAATATTTTTTTTTTTTTAATTTGGTGTCATCGGCGTCTACTACTACGGCCATTAGCCTCGTGTTCTGTGTAGGCTTTGTTACTGTTTCCCAGCGCAACTTTAGGAACAGCACTGTTAATTAGAACCCAACAGTGAATGGTCGAGTGGGGAATCCTACCAAGGCATCATGAGGGTTTTTATAGTTGAAATGAAAATTATAATTTATTTTGGTCCTAATAAAAATTTAAACATAAGTTATCAAAGAGTAAAATTCATAATAGAACTTCATAATCTTAAATCGTTATCAAAAATTATTAATGGTAAAACTTCAAACAATAATTAGATTCTTAAACAAATTTCTAGTTTTTGTTTTGCAAAAGACTTTTTTGCCTTCTTCGGTTGCCTCTGCCACTTTTCTTTTAGTAGTTTCGAGGAGAATTTTCCTATGAAAACCAGTAGAACCATCAATTGGTTGGTAAAATTTTGATATTTTGAGTCTGGTAAGTCTTGTTAAACTTTCTTCCTAGGAAGCTATAACCTTATGGAGAATAAAAATTTAATGTTAGATCAAAAGCGCTTCATTGAGAATTATATTTGTAAATGCCGTTTTAATAATATTTTCAAAATTTCTTGGAATCGTTGTTAACAGAAATCTGCAAAAAAATATATAATTTTATTCCTAAAATATAAGATATCACACAATGCACATTCATATAATATCATTGTGCTAGAAAAATACTAGGTAGTTACTGAGACACTTTAAAAAAAGTATTTCGAGAAACTCAACTTTTAATGTCATCATTGTACTTAACTTTTTTATTGCTAAATTAATAATAATGTCATTTTGTGTAGTTCGTTGTGATTTTTATAATATATATTATAAAAACCTATCGTCAATGTTAATGTGCCAAGTTTTTTTAATAATTATGTCCTTGTTATAGTAAAAACACATTTAAACACATTTTTAAGGTTTTCTGGATTGTGTGTTTAAGTAAAGGTATATCTCTTTTTTTGTTATAACAGTCTTTGTATATTGTTCTAACTTTTTAGATAATCAGAGAAAACAGTAAGACATCTTAATATATCCTATTTCACCAACAAAAATGTAGAATAATTTTTCTCACATCAAACGAAAAAAGTCATTTTAGGATGTCCTAATAGGTTTTAACTTAAAAACTAAATAAAATGTATATTGCAACTGTGTTTAAATAAATGAATGTTTTATACCTGACTATAGCACCAGACAAACATTTTTTTAGATCATAATGATCTGCATAACTCAAAATAGTCAAAATCCACATTATTTAAGTTGTTCTAGTATTGTTTTAGCATAACGATGTTAACTCCAATAATAAATATTCACATTTTTTTGGGACGTTTTTTAAGGAAATTAAAAAAAAAAACATGAATAATGTGATATTCTTGTTTAGTTTTGTACTATATAATATAGTTCATTAGGTAGTGATTAAGAAGCAAATTATGTTCTATTTATAGAATAAAAAATCACTCATAATATCTAAATATTTATACCTATTTATATTTTGGACAGAAAGACTATTTTATGTTTTTGGCTCTGAATACTTTTCTTAAGAATTTTAAAACCTTCGTTAGCTCTTTTGGGATATTCCATGCATATCTTAGAAATTCATTTTGTTTAAACCTAAAACAAATTAAGTACAAAAAATGAACATTTAAACAATACACAAAATTAATCTTTTAGATTAGTTAAAAAAAAGTTTCAACAAAAAAATAGCTATGCCTTTTTCCTTAAACATTCTTTTTGAAAGAAACTTAAGTTTCTCTACTTACTTGCTGTTTTAGTATTTTAGTAGCAGATGAATATAGTGTAGAAGTAGTGACAGGATTGATTATTATACTTCTTTCGTCGAAATTGCATTTTTCTTTAATTTTTTTCTTCCCTGAGGTCTGTAATAAAAATGCATTAGCATAAAAAGTTATTCAGGTGGTCACTTGTTGAATTCCTATATTTTGGAACCATGTATTTCTTTCTCATATCAAGAAAAGGAAACCTAAAAAAAATAACAATAAACTTTACAAAGATGTGATATTAAAAAAATAATAATAATAAGTAATTAACCTTTACTATAATTATTATGAGACGGATGAAGAATAACTTAGCTGGAGTGTACTTGCTCTTAATTTTAATTTTTCGATAAGAAAATAAGAAAGTTTAATTGCAAATTAAAGGTGATTGCCTAATGCACCGCCTCTGATAATTAGGTTGTGTCTGTACTTACTTATGATATTATCTTGAAGAAGCATTTTCAACAGGCCTTTTACACATAAAGCATGTTTTCACCATATTATTAGAGATAATAAATCTTAAATATACATTTACAACCTTTACAACATTATAAATAATAATATTTTCAGTAAAATACAAACAAGAAATTGACATGTGTCAGAAAGTGTCAGAACTGGCGCTCACAGAACACTTCTGGCGCTGTCAAACTTGGCAACGCTGATTAAATAAGCCAATTACAGAAGAGGTATTTTTCCCCTCGGGGGGAGTAGATGTTGCTAACAAAATTTAGCGCGGGGAAGGGGGGAAGACTCCCTCTAGTAGTAATTGCTCGGAGCAGTAAAGCGTATCTCCAGAGATCTCGACATTCATAGACATGTGGTCCCTTAATGATGACCTTGAGATTATCACAAACTGAATTGTCAAGAACTTAGGGCAATTTAATAACTCCAAAATACAATCCCGCATACTCTCAAACAATATAGGGACATTAACCACTATCCTGCGCTTATGAATAATCGAGTTAAATAATGACACTATTCGTGTGTCATTCAGTGGCTAAATACAACGGCCACGGCATAAGAAACAATCGGCAGGCTCACTTGCCGCTGATCCCATACAAATATTATAATAAGAAAAGGACCCCGCTCAAACCTTATGGAAAAGTGATCTATGTGGGAATTGCCTGAATTTTTAATATTGTATTGAGGAAGCCTTACTGATTAAAAGTTTCCATTGCGCCAAAGTCCAATAACCAATAGTTTCGGAGATACTGGCCAATTAATGTCTCATTCGCTCAAACCTTATGGAAAAGTGATCTATGTGGGAATTGCCTGAATTTTTATTATTGTATAGAGAAAGCCTTACTGATTAAAAGTTACCATTGCGCCAAAGTCCAATAACCAATACTTTCGAAGAGACTGACCAATGAATGTCTCATTCGCTAAACGATCGTTTTCGTATTTTACTCATTGGATGTTTGTTTCTGTTTTCTATCTTATTTTGAACTATTTAAAAGGTCTTTTTTAAGACCGTTATGAAAAATAAATAGTTGTCAATAGTGATGTTGAAAAAGTAATTCGGCACTCGAGTATCGGCACTCGAGTATCGTTACTTGAAGATACCCTAAGTAACAATCAAAAAACCAAATTATTATTATGGTTCGCAGTGGAGATAAACATAAACAACAATTAAATCAAACAATTAATAAAATAATTTAATAAGGAAAGCCTTGTTACAATTTAACCCATTGGATACCTGTATGGGGCCGCTATTACGCTAGCCGGTTGGCAGCGTCAGAAACGCTATGAAGAAGGTTAGACGGAGGGTACCGAATTTCAGGTTCATGTCTTGCATATCCCAAGTACCATAATATGGATGCAATATGACTGCAACAGCCCAGCGTTCTAGCTCCCGATTTGCAAGTGCAATAATGTCCAATAATAGTCTAAATCCAAACGAGGAAAGTCATCCAGGTTAGCCGCATCAATATGTATCCACATCGCATTTCGGTTTCTCAATCTGAATTCATCCACACGAGCCATTACAACATTGACTTCATTCGCCTTGGCCAGCATTTCACGTACCATATCTGCGTTGTAGCCTTTCATAGCAATTAATGGGTGGTATTTGTTGATAATAGCTCCCGCTATTCGATATAATTCACCCAGGTATTCAATATGAGAAGTATGAACAAGCTGTCCGAATAACTTAAAAATGGATTTGATGTGGCCATTTCTGGCCTCCACAATCCATCGGGTTTTCGTAACAAGCCGTGAAGCATTAGCATTCTCAGTGGAGTGCTGCTGCTGGCCACGTTCAACAACATAGGGTATGTATTGGGTAATACCCAGAGCCTCTAGCAACAAACCTGCATTTCTGTATCCCCTATCAACGATTAGGATATCCCAAGGATATCCCCCTCCTGAAACCAGTTGCGCATAATGTCGCCGTCTATGTCCAACACATTGCGCAACATAGCCGCGTCATTATTTCTGGAGTCCGCAAAATAGGGGCCCTGAATGGCCAATATATAACTATCAGGAGCAACAAGTAGAGCTGGTTTCACAAGGTGTCGTCCTTTATGAATTGAAAAAGTCTGTCTTAAGACGCGAAAGTTGCTACTCTTTGGAACGTACGCATAAGTACCATCGATATAGACAATGGCTTTGGGAAGATCGGGATTATCATTGTACAAGGTGTTTGCGAACTCGGGAACATGTTGAGCCATGAAATTCTGGCGGCTAATAGCCTGGAACCCAATATTGTTGGAAACAAATCGTTGAATTAAAGATTTTCTGACAGTAGGAATAACTGTACTAACATGTTGTCGGCTACTATAATGGAATATAGCTTTTATGAATTCGTCTGATAGTCCCTGCCTCAACTTGCAGAGAAACGCTAAGAGAACCTTTTTTTTTAACATAACGGAAACCGCCGTCGGTGGACACAGGGTCGCAAAACGTATACAATTCATGGAACTGCTCTTTGGTCACCGGTGAAATGCATTGAAAGTCCACATCGGCAATTTCATTCTCATTGATGATAGTCAAGCCAGCTTTAGCCAATTGACGCAGTTTTGACAAAAAGCTTTGCATTACCTTACCTGGAATGATACAAGGACGAATTACGGAACGTAAGCCTGTCAATAGCCTTCGGAAAAGTCGCCCAGTACCCATCGAGCGAATTACATATCATACACGTTTGGTTAGCTGTTTGTGTCAAAACGTTTAATCGCATACAGGTTGGATCTTGCTCAAGAACACGCAACTCCCTTACAATCGACCTGTTACAAGCCGCAAATGCTCTTGTTTGATCATCTATATCGATCAAGGGTCTGTTTTTGGCAAGACGTCGTTGGATAGCATTGTTTCTCTTATCAATATCATTGACGCCATCAAGACATACCATTAGATTTGGACGAAAAGCAGCAGGACAAATGAAGCAGGGCATGACATCATTATGCGCCATTGTAAAAAATAATGAACTCTCACTAGTAGGTGAACAAGAACAAGAAAATTATATAACAGAATGACAATGACAAATACTAAAAAATATACAAAAACAAATGCTGAGTTGAGAACTAGAAATGGAGTTACTTTCGAGTAGGTATTCGTTACTTTCGTATCAAGTAATCATTCCAAATATTCGTTAATTTGATTACTTTGACTATTATGGCATTGCTTTGAGTAAAGACGTAGATTATTGTTATTTCCAGTATTCGTTGTTTAAGAAAATTAATTATATTCCGAAACCCTGTGAGGCAAAAACCCGTTTTAAAAATGTTTACTTTATAATTGTATGTGTAAATAGCATAGCCCTCAGAAGGTCTAGATACCGCATCGTAAAAACATTTTGACCCCCCATATGATGGGCGCCATGATAAATAAATGTCAATAAATTTTAAGTTGGCACTAGTGACAAGACAGAATCGGCGCAAGTTTAGTAATAAGCGTAAGATCGGCGTTCGACGTATATAATCGATTTTATTATCTGTTGTGTTGTGTATTTTGTTCTTCTAGTAAAGGTTTTATTTAAAACATTATTTTTTAGTTTAGTCGTTTAGTGTTTTATTTTAATAAAAAAACATTTGTGGTTTGGTGTTAAATTTTACAGGATTTTCAAAATATCTTGTTGTTTTGTACCTGAATATAACAATGCATCTAACGGTAGAAGATTCAAGGAAGGAATAACATTTCATGTGTAAGTTTTCACAAACATTTGTGTATTTACAAAATCAAATAATTTGTATGTTTTGTTGTAGCATACCAAAAATTTTTAGGAAAGAATAACTGATAGCCATAGGAAGACCATTGAATCATTTTGTGACTTTAGTATAAGCCCAGAAAATTTGGGGATACTAGCTGAAACGGGAAATGTGTTATTGGCTCCTTGTTAGTGACCTATGCTATTGTACAATTTTTCCAACACAAGTTCCATGATCCTTTGAACTTGGCTGCACCGTACTGATGAAGACCAATAGTCATAAAAACGTGTCGACCGTTACTTCTTTTTTACTTTTTTTTATTTGGAAAATGTCCACTATTACTACCTTGATGCAACTTTTTCTTCTGATGATGATTTTTTCAGAATATGGTTTTGTCTTATTTTATTTGTCCATGTACAACCCTTTATAGCTTACTTGTGTTCATTTAAATTATTTATGTACAACTTAATTTATGCCACTGTAATTTAATTATAACCAAGTAATTTTACAATAAAACTTTTCTGTTATATCGCATCTTTATGGTCCATTATTCTTTGTAATAAACTCATTAGATTTATATAGCCTATAAAAGTTGAGCAATGTGTATTGCATCATTCACTAGTTATATTACAAGTTCATGTTACTTCAGCCATGATGAAATATTTGCTGAAAAAAGATAATCACCAACAAACTCTTTCTATGTAACACACTGGTGTGTTAAGTCTTTGAATGTATATTGTTAAACTAGAACTTATTCAGTGAAATAACTTATGAAACAAATTTTTCTTTTTGCATTAACAAAAAACTTGAAAATATAGTGAATTGTGTAAAGAAACAATAATATGTACAATATAATATTTAAAAGTATGACGAAATCAAACGGCAATTTATAGACCAATATTATTGTGTACTTTTTATTATTTCTCTTTGCAATTGCATTTATTTACTATTTCCTGGATAATATTTCACAAGAACTTCAAAGTTTTATTAATAATCATTGAATGGTTATCAACTTATGCTTAATTGAATATGTTTCTGTTCATGTTTCGGATAACCAAGAATAAAGAGTTCTAAAGCTTTGGATAAGGTTGATCCTAGAAACATGGTCTCACAATTGTTTGATTTAGGTTCCTCTAGTGGGGTTATTATTTTATATTACATTTACTTATTTAGGTACCTGACGCATAATGTAATTTGTGAATTGCTATGTAGAAAGAAAATTGTTGGCAAGTTATTAATATTATCACCCCATCATCCAATGTTATTAAACAAAATGGGTATTTTTTATCTCTCGAGTTAATGAATATTAGTTATGAATGTCACATATCTAATTATTATTTGAATTTATGAAAGAAAAATTTTGGCAACAAAATTATTATTAATATTACCACTCCATTTATTAATTGCTATTAAACAACATGAGTGTAAACACAATCAAATTACTTGAATTTTTTAACGTTTTTTGGTGAAGTTTTATTTATTCATTTAGAGAAATATCTGAATGCATTATTTTAGAAATTTAGTACACTTTTGGACATATACTGCCAAAGAAATGATATAAAAATCGTAATTTTTAAAAACCGTTGCGACAATTTATTCTACATCTTTTGGTCAGGTTTTTCTATTAATATTAGTTCCGTTCTAAGTAGGTACATATTATAGTTTGTATGTTTTTTGCTTTATTTTATTATATGTAACAAATGATAGGAAATATACTTTTATAGTAAATAAATTGATTAAAGCAATATGTAAGAATAAGTTTATCTAAAGATTAAATTGTTAAAGCAATTTTTCATATCCATTATTTATTAATTTGTTTCATTTAATTCTTTCTTATTGAGTAAGTTATTTCATATAAATATGCGATACTTGTAAAATGTAATATTTTCTTTTAAATAGGTATATATTATGTTGTTCAGTTAATAAAAACAGAAATATTTTGTCTTTTATTCAAAAGAAGTTTGTAAATTTTTCAAAATATATTTACCTACCCCAAAAAAAGATTAATAAAACCATATACACATTTTCTATATATTTATAGAGGTACTTTTTAAATAACTTTCAATACATTCGAAATCTGTGGTTTTATTAAACTCAATATAACAAAAATATTTAAAAATAAAATCGAGATGGGACTCTTTTGTATAATTTAGTGACTATTCGCCTATGGTTAGTGCACTGCTGTATGTCCCTGGGTTTTCTACATTAGAACAATACTGCTTCTCCACTCTAGCAGTATTTTTTACATCTCGCAAGATTATATTTATTAAAACACCAAGGAATTGTTTTAGGCCTATTGCTGTGCCCTTTTCCAACATTTCCAAAGTTTTTTTTTACTTTCTGCTGATTGGATCTCCGATAGCGACAACTCCATTTGTTGTTCCACTAGTTTTTTATCAAATTTTAAAATAACTTCTATATATTTATCTTTTGCAACGACTTTGCTTACCTGCTTCATAATCTCTTCCCTATGTCCCAATTTCTCTAACAGATGAGATCTTATACTCGCTCTATTAAATCATTATAGTTTATTTGAAAATGCTTGGTAGCACAGTTTTTATGGCAAAGGTCCATATTTTTATATAATTTTGCTATTATTCATTTTCAAATAAACTATAGGAATAGGAGTAATTTATCAGTTTTTCTAAAAATACCTTGTTACCGATGTAAGTATATCTTTCCCTAGTTAAAAAATTCGAGTTTTTATTTTCATAATATAAATAAATGATCGGTTAACAAACAAATTCTTTTAAATAGTACATTTGACATTGAAGTAGGTATTGTCTCCATATTGCCAAACAGGAACAGATGGTTTACTTGTAATTTGAATTATATTACATAAATCTCACTGAATTTCTCTATAATTCTCATAGCAATATGTACACAAACCACTTATCCAATAATATATAACCATGTAAAAATAACATTTCAAGAACGAGAAATTTTATAAAACCGGTCCTGTCTGAACAGATCTAGGAAAATCAAATAGGTTTGTCAAAGTTTTGTTCTTAATTTGAAATTAGAAATTGTGCGTCTCACTCACTTATAACTAATAACAAAGTGCAGATTATCGGTGTTCACGTATTACAGAACACACAAACTAAAAATCAGTGTAGCCAAAACATAAATTTACTTAACATGGCGACAAGCTTGAATGGGGTCATTTTTTTTGTATTGACAGCATACGCCAAGCGGTATCTAGACTTTCTGAGGGCTATGGTAAATAGTAAATATACATCGATCACGATGTAACGAAAATATCCGTGTTCGTAAGTATTCGTATTCACTTCCATTTCATCATCCTCCAGGCATTCCCTATCATAGCCAATGCGAATATTCTACACCGCGAACCGTAGTATACGAGTAATAATGTAATCATTTGGTTTTTTGATCGTTACTTCGGTATCTTCACGTAACGATACTCGAGTACTCGAATGGTTACTTTTTCAACATCACTATTGACATCTATTAATTTTTCATAACAGTTTTAAAAAATACCCTTGGTATAGTTCAAAAGAAGATAGAACACAGAAACTTCCATAGAGTAAAGTACGAAGCCGATCGTTTAGCGAATGAGACATTCATTTGGCCAGTATTTCCAAAACTATTGGTTATTCGACTTTGGCGCAATGGCAACTTTTAATCAGTAAGGCTTCCTCTAAACAATATTAAAAGTTCAGGCAATTCGCACATAGATTACTTTTCCATAAGGTTTGAGCGGGGTCCTTTGACCTTGGCGACGCCATTTGGGGGTCTTAGTCAGGGCCGGATTAAAGCGAATTTAAAGATTTTGTAATAAAACAAGGTATTGATAGACAGGATCGTATTAAAACAAAAAAGTCAAAATTTACATAAAATATATTTTAATTTAACTTATAAAAAAAGCATTAAGAAAGACAATATGCTCTACAGATTGCGCTAAATAATTAGCTTGTTTTTATTAATGGTCTTAAAATTTCTATTAATATTTTTAAAGTGTAATATATGAGTAGCCTTACATATAACTTAATAACATATTTCTGGAAATCGGGGACAAGGAGCGTCAAATATTATCTCGGAATTAATTAAATCTAAAAAAAAAAAAAATACAAACGCCGGATTTAGTGATAAATAATTCAAAATTCTGTTGAAAAATTATTGTATTATTTGACATTTTTAAATTGCCAAAAATATCTTCATTTGCTTTTTTTGCATGGTTTATATTAATACATGGAGCTTGTATCCAAATCTTCGTGTAGTAAGGCATATTGTGTACATACGTCGCAACTGTGAATTTTAAGACATTTTTTTATTAAAAATCCGCATATATAATAAAATTTTCTTAAAAAATATTAATATTTTGTGCATGCAATTCATTAATATGCTTGTTTATATTTACATTTTCGACAATATTGCCAGCATTACACGCGATTTTGGAAAATGGCTCATCCTTACTAGTCCTACGAATTTCATGCAGCCTTACAAGTAAAGTATCCCCACCTGTTTCGCAGTTTTCAGTTCCAGGGGTAGTATTCTCAAGTGACGAATATAGATTCGCATGCGAGATTTATGATTTGTCTCACTTGGTTTTCGTTCAACAAACTGAGACACATTGTAAAACACGTATGCGAATGTCGGTATTCGTGATTCGAGAATACTACCCCAGAATGTAAAAAATTTAAACATTGCAATTTTTAGAACGTCCTTTGAAATTGGACCGATGTAGGGTTTACCATCATGGAGGAAGAATAATTAAGAGTTGCAGATTCCTCACAGAAATTTGGCAGCATGTTTACCTTCAGCGACATATGGAATAGTTTTGTGAAATTAATACTCAGTCGGTAATATAGAAAGATGTAATGCTATTTTAGTTTGAAAATTGGCGGGCTTTTGAATTTACTTCGACAAAATATAAGAATTTTACATTTTTAATAGCATTTTTTTAATACGCATCTCAGTATAATCCGTATCTTTATGATAATCAGCTGCACAGTTTTTAATTTGTTTAGCAGATAATAATAAAGCATTAGGCACGAAAATGTCTTTGCTTCCAGCGTGTACTATTATAATGCGTTTCACTTTAGAACATGACCCATTCAAACAGCAATTTTTACTACTGCCAACCCAACCGAAATTTACTACATCGTGACTGTCAAACCATGTTTCATCTAGATAAATTATGTGTCTATTAGAACTTCTGTAGCCTTTTATCTGACGCAAATAATCTTGTCGCCATTGAACTATCCTTGACGATTCGGTGATTGCATAGCCTCCTAAAATTACAAGCCGTGAAGCGTGAAATCTGGCATCACCGCGGGTAGTCCTATGGGACCACACGACACAAAAACGCCCCCGATATCCGAAATCACCGAAATAGGGATAGATACGATTGCATATGATTCGACAAAAGTGTGAAGTGAAAACTGTCGTTCAGTATGTTAGTTTATTTCATTTAAATAATATTAAATAGCTACTATTGAAAGTATTATAAGTAAATTATTTATAAGTTTATTCTGAAAAGGTAAGTTTCTATTAGTACTAATGTACCATGTACCTCATTTTTAAAAAACACTGCTGCGTACAATTCAAATTACGCCAGTACTTTAAAAAATCTGATGTGTCCAACACATGACTTTCCTATCTAGTTATTATAGGCTTTTTCCGGTTATTTTGTACAACCTATTGCAGCATCTCTATAAATGTTGAGAGGATAAACTAAATATATACATTTTACACATACATCTACCTCGAAACATTTTTCTATAGATATTCATTGAAAACGAAAATACAGAAAAATTTAAATTTAGCACTTTTCCATTACGGTCCATTTTAGAAAAATCATGTATAAACAAAAATTATAGAAATCGATATCGCAAACAACTTTTAGTTCAACAATTTTCATAAAAATCAGAATTTTGCACTTTTTGTCAAATTTCTCGAATACGGACCATTTCAGGAAATTTTGACATAAAGCAAAAATTATAGATAATAATATTAGAAGTAACTTTTATTTGAACAATTTTCTTCTCCAAACATAAATAACATATATTCCATAAAATATAAAAACGGCCTCCCATAAAGTACCCCCCCAGATGTTCCGACTTTGTCCAAAATCTAATCATTTCACGTCAGGCTGAAATAAACCTTAAGTTTAAAATTTAATGTTTTTTTCCTTTATCCGTTTTTGAGTTTTCTTCAAATTTCGAAATTTACACATTTTCTCAAATATCTCGAATACGGTCCATTTTAGAGAAATTGTGTATAGGACAAAAATTATAGAGAATTATATTACAAACAACTTTTATTTGAACAATTTTTATAAAAAATTACGTTTTTTACATTTTGTCAAATTTCTCGAATACGGACCATTTTAGGAAAATTTTGCATAAAACCAAAGAGGTTAGAAAGGGTAGAGGTAACATAGGAAGCATTTCTCGCTGCGCGAATTTTGCCAAAACCGAAAAACTGGGTGGAAGGAGTAGGGAGATGTTCTGGGCCGGACTTAAATATTTGTATTGTAGTACCTAATTTTGGTGGGTAATTAAAAGATGAAAAAGTATGAGACGTTTGTTTGACTTTATTTGTTAGCACGATTCATGTATGATGAGGGCAATAACACTTTATCAATATAATAACTAGCTAAGGGCCGATTCAACCGTTGTGTCAAACGAAGTTTAAATTATTAAACGAAGATTAAAATGACATTGTTAATGTAAAAATGTCATTTTAAACGCAATTTAGTAATTTTAACTTCGTTTTTGTTAATATAAAAATGTCATTTTAATCTTCGTTTAGTATTTTAAACTTCGTTTAACAAAACGGTGAAATCGACCGTAAAAGTTTATAAGTACTTTTTGCTCGAATTACACAAAAGATTTTTTCTACGATCACACCAAAATAAAGTAAATAACTAAATTTTATTAGAAATGGGGTTCGTTCGTTATTTATAATATTTTAAGTTTATTTGACATAGACCTACTGTTCTAAGAGAAAAAAATGTTTTGGTACTTATATCCTGGTAATTATTTATGATTTAATTATTTACGGAAAATACCGTTCAATGAATTAAAATATTAGAAAGTCAATTAATAGTTATTTATGTAACCAGTTACGAAATGACTTATTTTGTGTAACGAGTAAATATTTGCAAAACGAGCGGAGCGAGTTCCCGCAACATGAACGACTTACACAAAACGGCATTTCGTAACGTGTTTATATACAAGATTTTTTCTAATTTTGACTTGTTTTTTTTTTAAATTGTGTTGAAAAATGATTCACCATGATTCTTGTGTAGGTACTTCCAATCAAATATTTTAGAAAATTGTTGTATTTGATTGCCCTACGACGTTTTTTTTTTTTCAATAGTAATAATAAAAATAAGAGACATGTGCAGTGTTGCCGATCTAATTTTTGACATTACCCGCGAGAAATTTGAAAAAAAAACATTTTTACCCATTATCCTTAAATAAGTACGTCAAAATTTTACCCCCAACATTTCTGGGCAGTTTTCAATAACGGTGTTATTTTAAAAATTAAACGCAATTTACAGCTTTTCTTTTTTGTTTTTTAACGTAATGTCATATTTTCAAATGTGAAATGTCACTATTCATTGCCACTTTTTCGATATTTGGTTTTTTCGATTTTTCGTTTTTTGGATTTTTGGATTTTTTATTTTTAGATTTCAGATTTTTAGATTTTTTGATTACTCGATTTTTCGATTTCTCAATTTCTCGATTTCACGATTTTTCGATTTTTTAACTTAGAAACCAAAAAAGAGGCAGTTTTATTTATTTTCATTTCGTAACTGGTGACATAATCAACTTTTCGTAATCAGTTGCATAATGTTCTACTTTATGCAAATGTCCATATAAATATTCATTAAATTTATTTAGGCCAAAAATTATTGCAAGGACCTCTCTTTCAATTTGGGAATATTTTTGTTCGGACTTTGATAAGGTACGCGAAGCAGAAGCTATAGATTTCTTAATATTTTTTTTTTTTTTTTTTCAAAAACATGACATATCATGGCCCTTATTCCCACATTTGATGCATCTACGAATAATTTAATCGGCAACTCAGGCTGAAAATGCACAAAAGCATCATTTATTTTTGATTTATTCCAAAGATTCCTTGCAAAAATTATCCCAAATCCATTTCACCCATAAAAAATTAAATAAAAAAAAGTCCTAAAGCAAAATCATATCCTCCTTCCTGTTAGTGACTTAAAAAAATTACTTCCCAAAAAACGGTCCTCAAGCCAGGTCCCTCCATTTTGTGGCGATAGTACTGTTTTTTTTATTGTGATTATTTTCTTCACGAAAACTTTGGCTTTACACTTTGAGTAACACTGTTATAGAGAATTACTAAATAAATAGTTTTGAGAAAACTATTGAAACCAGTTGTGAAGTTTGAAACGAATAAATTGGCAATGAAATTGATATTTGATATTTGATTGAATGTTTCTCTTTTCACTTCCTAAAAAAAGATTTCCTATGAAACAAGAAATAGTAAACCGTTTATAATAATAACCTTTATTTGCTACTTATAACATGTACCAATGACCAAGTCCGATTCTGTTTATTTTCAAATCAACAAATATGGACGTCGACAGAATCTTTAAAAATTAAATATCTCACCGAAATAAATATAAGTTTCTTTTATCTCCGTCACATTTCGCAGGTTTATTATAAATAAAGCTTTTTACAACACATCTTGGCATTTTCAACTTACATTTCCAAAATTTAAGTCACTAAAATACCAAATTAATTCTCGTTGACACATTAAATTTGGATGGACAACGGTCTGACATGTGATGTTCTCAACTGTGATTGGTGGGTGTGAATCATTTTGAAATGGGATTATGCGCAGAGTCTTATGTTCCATCTAAGGTTTGTATAATCTAAGCATAAAACAAAAATTATAGATAATTATATTAGAAGTAACTTTTATTTGAAGAATTTTCTTCTCCAAACGTAAATAACAGATATATTCCATAAAATATAAAAATGACCACCTATAAAGTACCCCCCCAGATGTTCCGACTCTGCCCAAAATCTAATCTGCTCATTGGACGCTGAAACAAAGCTTAAGTTTAAAATTTGGTGTTTTTCTGTGTATCGGTTCATGAGTTATGCGTTATACAGACACACACACAGACACACACACAGACACAGACATCATCGCGAAAATAGTCAAAACGGATTCAGGGGACCTCAAAACGTAAAAATCCGTCGAAAACTCGAGGTCGAAAAAAATCATGATTCCTATACTTTCCTTATATCTGTATACAGATAGGAAAGTAAAAAGGAAGTAACACAAAGTACATTTTCATTTTCTAAAAAGGAAGAAATTAGAAAACAATGGATTAGTGCTATACATCGTAAAGACTATGTTGTTAACTCAAATTCAGTAGTGTGTAAAAAACATTTTGATCAAACTGATATTATAGTAAATGAATTCTACATTGATAAAAATGGAATTAAACATGAAATTAAACTGAAGTATCCTAAATTGAAAGAAGGTGCAATTCCAATAATTTTTGAGAACCATCCTCAGTATTTTTTAAATCCAAAAAATGCAGGAAGAAGAAATCCTGAACAAAGAAGAGCTGAAATATTTGAAAGACAAGAAAATGAAGTTGCAGAATTTTTAGATACTGCTCTAATAAAAAAATTTAGTGAATTATGTGGACAAGTGAATGTGAAAGTTATTTTAAATAATTGGAATGTAAAAATTTTACCAGAAAGGATTTACTTTTACATGCTTAATATTAGTACTCCAGATTGTTCCGATGAGTGTCCTAAAATTATTTCTAGCATAAGTGTTGGTATGGATTTAACTGTGTCAGTGTTTACTAATGATGTGCAACTATCACCACGAGATTTAAAATGGATTTTACCACATGAATGCAAATTAGGTAGGTGGTCGCAACTCCAGAATTTATTATCAAGATATTCTTATAGCTTAAAACATTCTGTGGACGTTAATTTTTATATTTTAAAGGCTTCAAATATTATTGATGCCATTATTAATTATTTAAGGTGAGTACAGTACCCCCTTATAATTTTTGGGACAAGCCTATCTCAAAAAGTAATTTTTTTTAAAAGTTAAAATTTTGGCATAATAAATTAGGCAATAATATCTAGAATATGCTTATATTTTAAAATTTAATTATTTTTAGTTTCCAAGAAAAAACATCAAAGGGCTTTAAATTTTGAAATATCATAATGAAAATAAATGCATTCCTCAACAGCAGTATTCTTAATATAATCCCCAAATTTAAGCTCTTAATCTCTTGTAAATGATTTTTTAAAATTCGCCGAAATTAGTGGCTAAAACGCCTCGTTAAGTGCTGCTTTCTGGTGTAAAGCGACTGTAACTATCGTATCGTACACTTTGAGTCATCATTCGTAATATATTAGAAATTGTTAGTTATTATTGAAAATTTGAGAGAAACGTACATGAATTTCCATGTTTACAACATTTTTTCTACTCTTATATATCCGTTCAGTGTATTGGTATCTGAGATCATAAACTTTTATATGTAAGTACTTACAATATAATGTAGTTCAGTATCATTATATCTTATCTCATTTTATATTATATTAGACATTGTTGATTATTATTGAAAATTTTAAGAAAACGTATGAATTTGCATGTTTCCAACATTTTTTTTTCCTACTCTTATACATTCGTTCATTGTACATTTAAGACCAGAAACTTTTATATGTACCTATTACACTATAACATAGTTCAGTATTATTATATCTTATTATATCACTTTATATTTAGACATTGTTAGTCATTATTGAAAATTTGAGAAAAACATCTATGAATTTTCATGTTTCCAACATTTTTTCTACTCTTATACATTCGTTCATTGTATTTATGAGACCATAAACATATGTACTTATAATATAATATAGTTCAGTATTATATTTTATCTCACTTTATTATTAGACAGTGTTAGTTATTATTAAAATTTGAGAAAAACATGTATGAATTGTGGATCAAAGGACTTCATAAGACGAAGATTGGGAAAAAATACTGTTGTCAATTTTTTGTTTTTTATTAATAACATTAAAGTTAGTCAATAGCTGCTAAATAAAAATCAAAAAAGATAAAATGGTACTTTTAACTATTTTGTCTTTCCCTATTTATATATGTATAAATAGATATTTATCAATGTGAAATTAAATTTTATAAATACTTATGAGTTGTTTTATTTATTTGCTTAACCTGTATATTCTATAATTTGTTTATAAATAATATAAACGACAGATACATTCATTTTTAAGAACGTGAGTATCCGTTTCATTTCAGAATCTAACCCTATTTTAAATGATCTTGGAATTAAATTTTCAAAAATTTTTACCAATACCTTTTATGACCCAATTATTTTTAAGATTTTTAATGGTTAGGTATTCAATACAACATTGAATAGAGTTCAGAGCACACAACACAGGACTACTTCAGTCAGCTGATGCGCCGTTGCCTTTTTCAGTGCACGGCTTGTAGTTTTAGGTGGCTAATTTGGCATGAGTACCGTACGTATATATTAAATATTGATGATTCCCCACATAACTGTGTTCTGCAATTAATAATGGAAGGACTATAATACTCCTGAGTCCCCCTTCCAAAAGAGATCACTTAATCGTTGGGCAGCTGGCCATTTCGACAATAAATTTAAATCACTTTCTGAAGTTTTCGTACAAGGAAGTGCAGCGTACTTGGGACCAATAAGAAAATGATTCGGAGTAAGTGGTTCAGGATCATCTGAGTCATAGGATATGTGAGTCAAGGGTCGTGAATTAATTATGTTCTCAGTTTCTGCAAAGAAAATTCTTAAAACATATTCCTGTGGATACCTATTATAAAGTGTTTCGGATAAAACTTTTTTTACACTTCTAATGAGCCTCTCCCATACACCTCCCATGTTTGCTCCATATGGCGCATTATATCTAAAACGAATACTTTTGTCACACAAAATTTATTAACATTTTCTCTGTTCAGTTCAACAAACGCCTTTCGCAGTTCTCTGTCAGCCGATATAAAATTACTTCCATTGTCGCAGAAGATTTCTTCAGGAAAGCCTCTTCTACTTCTAAATACTCTTAAAACTTGATTAAAACCGTCAGTACTTAGATCGTGTGCTATCTCCAGGTGTACTGCTCTTGCAGCCATGATTGTAAAAATAACTTCATATCGTTTTTCATGACTGCGTTTAACGGTAACTTGTATTGGACCAAAGAAGTCGACTCCAGTTCGAATAATGGGTCTTATTGTTGGTTCCAAGCGGCATTTAGGCAATTGACCCATAATTGGTATAGTTGGTTGAGCTTTTCTATTTTTACATTTTTGACATCTTATCCATGCACCTTTTAGCGCATTGCCTTTAAGAGATTTTTGTAAACGACACCGTAGAGTGTTTAAACTGATAAATAAAATTTGGCCATTCGATTGGATTTCCAATAAAATACGGCAAACTATTTGGCATCGATTTTCTGATTAAAATTTTAGTAATATGCGGGGGTGTTAATTGACTATGGGCATTATCAACAGGATTTTTTAGAAAAGATTTTAGTACAGTATTTCTTACCTCATTTACCGATTTCTTTAGTGTATCATTGGGATACAATTTATCTTTCTCCCATGGATTGTCTCCTTCTAGCCATTCATGTATGTAAGGATGGCTAATCATGGACTCACCCTGTGACTCAGATTCCTCTTTACTTTCTTCTATCATTGCCAGTCTCATAGCATACTCCAGGTCAAGCAATTCCTGTTTCTTTTTGAGTTCTTCTTGCACCAATTCTTTTCTCTTCATATCAAATACTAATTCAATTTTTCGTCTTCTTGATTCAGTAGTCTCATTAGTCTTCTTAGTGTTTGCTTTGCTTCTTGCTCCACCAGTACCTTTTAAACCCCGAGACTTCGGCGGCTCTAGATGTGTCGAAAGTTCTGGTTGCGTCGTATTAGTAGGTTATCTGTCGTCTAAGGTAGCGTCTTTGGTATTTTTGTTGTCTAGACTCTTTGCCTTTAGACGTTCACTCCTTCGTAGAGACATTTTCCACAGTGTAGTTCAGTTTAGACGAGAAGGATCATATGTAATATTTACCTGTAAAAGTCTTATTAGATCCCGGCCGAAGAACCATATGAACGTATTGCTTGTAGGCCAAACAATAAAAATGCAGTTCCATTTAAACCTTAAAATACCGTGAACACATATCTTCTTGTACTGTTCTTTTTCATCATCTAAACATATTGCAATTGCAGCTAAATTTGTTTATCTTACAATAGATATATGTTGATGCGTTTCATAAAACTGATTAAAAATATGAATTAAAAATATGAATACTACCTCAAATCCTTGATTATGAGCGGATCGTGAGCGTAATGTGACCTGAGCGTCTAGTGGGAATCGGCCTTAATGAGATGTGAAGTCATTTCCAATTTCTTTAGATCAGCTCATAGTTTACATCACTTCATTAATTTTTTTTGTGGAATTAAGTGCTCAAATAAGTAACACCAGTCAGTTCGAAATTTAACTTCACGCCTTTTAATGGAGTATTTAATGTTATCACTTGAAATTTGGTTCTTTGATATCTTTTAAGTAGCTTATTCTTTTCAGCAATTAATTAGCGTCTCTCAGTTCTTCTTAAAGACTATTTTCATTGACGTCATACTAATCAGTGTATAAATGAACTCGGCACAGATCTCTACCTGTATCAAAAATTAGTAGCTAAGTAAGCCTTTAAAATACGCAAAATTCGAAAGCCTTTAGACGTTGCAAATGCTTTAAAGGCACTTACAAACGTGTATATACCTGCATTTCAACTTAATGTGGGTATAAATGATTGATTAAACTTATAATTGAATTATTAATTTTTCAATATACTTCCACTGTTGTTTCTGGTTATATTGAAGAGTCTGAAGCGAACAAAATTAGTTTCGCGGTTCATTGCAGGGCTTGTTAATAAAGAACAAACAACTGCTGCTGGGTCAATCAACATCATCTTCAATAAAATCCTTGGATAATTAATATAACAACGTTGCAAATGAAATCCAAATATGAAATAATGAACATTGTGCATTTAATATTTATTTGAAATAGTCAATAGTTTATTCATTTTAAATAGTTTGACCTGTAGGTATATACAGTGTGTCCCATTAGTGAGCAATTGCTTTAATACAGTATTAGCAGAACATTCTAAAACTGAAATAGAATTGTTTCGTTTTTATTTGCCGGGCAAAAGCGGAATACCCTGTATATAAAAAACTAAATTAAGGAGAAATTCAAAATACAAAACCGTTTTAATAAAGTTGATTATTTTATTAATTCATAGGGTGTTACAAGAAACAGCTCCGGACGCTACTGCTGCGAAGCCACTAACAGAGAAGGTACTTCGAGAAGCCCCGTGTTTCATCTTCGTGTCAAATTCGAACCTGTTTGCGGGGACAGTAGCAGAAAAGTACTGGGAGCTGCCAAAGATGAACCTGTCAAGGTAGATTGCAAGGCAAGTAAAATAAACTAAGTAAAAATGATGAGATATCAAAGGGGCGAAAGTAATAACAAACTAAAAATATAAAATGTCAGAACTGTCAACAATGTCAATTTTCAGCTGATGTTAATGTGAAACTGTCTGCAATCTGACCAATCAGAAGTCTATACAGAATTGCTAACGTATATTCAAATTGCGTCTCCTATAGTTTAAAAACAGTATAGTATAGTATAGCTGACCCAAATATTAACGTTGAAATTATTAAAAAGCTAGCAATAATCGTTTCATTTTATAGACATAATATATATTTTAATTATTTTCGAGATATGATAATTATTTATTTAAAAATATAATAAAAAAGGGCCTTTAATCAAGTTTATGACTATGTTTATAGCGAAAAAGAATTTATTTCGCCCTTGGAGTCTTTGCCTTTCGAATTTTATCTGCTTTTCTCTAGAAAGCACTCGTGGAAATTTATGGATTTCGTAAGCTTAAAAACGTGCAACCTCAAGATGTTTATAGTTATTTGCGGTTTCAGCGGGTAGTTTTTATTTCGAATGTTTTAAGACAGAGCAATTTTTATTTATCAAAAAAATGTATATAAAACTTTATTTATGTGTCTAAACTAAATTGAAATACTTTCAAAATAGCGATTAAAACATGTGACGACAAATATAAAAATATAAATCAAAAAATAAATAACACAACAAACAAGTGCTTATTGACAGTTTGGCGCTGCTATTTAAAACAGACTTTAAAGACCTCAGAAAAAGAGAAGGTAATAGAAAAGAAAATTGTTTTTTTTTTATTTATTGGTCTCAACTTATAAGTTATTTAACCAGCACTAACATTAGTTACATGTAAATAAATATAACATTTAAAACACTATTTGGCTATGTACAGTTCATCAAATTTCTAGAGGTGTTCGACGCCCAGACAGAGAACGCGCTACGTGTGACTAAGATAGCTATTGTACAGTCTGCTAAACAAGTTATTTTAAATAGTTTTTAATATTTTTAGGTAATTAAATTTTAAAAGTGTGGAATAGTTTAGGGATTAAATTGGTCTGATTGGACTTTCTTAGAACGTTTTTAAAAGCAGCTAAAGATAGTATGTAGAATTGAAAATAATTATTATGCCATAAAAGGTGTTTTGAAATTGAGTCAGAAAATATAAATTTTATAGGATAGCGGAAAATACCTATAATTTTTTTGTAGGGCTTTGTAAATCGTGGAAATAGTTTATATTTTATTTCTACCTTATTAAGGAAAATGGTACCTATTATTAATAATGGTTGTTTCTGAAACATTACTAAAATTTTCGAAATTTTGTTTTTCAACAAAATAATAAACTATACTATTTAGAAAAAAATTTATTTCTCTTATAATTTTATAAAAAATAACAGGGGAATATTTACATTTCTTGATCTATTAAACAAAACGATAAATTATCTCGACGAATGACACCATGTTCTAGTACGGAAGCTAGGCTTTACATTTTTGTTGGTGGTTTCATGGGTTTCATATCAATTTTTTGTAATTGTAGTTTACACGTACATATACCTCTTAACACTTGTTTGCTTTATTAAAAAAGTGTGTTGTTGTGATTTACGTCGAAATAAGTTAAAAACAACTTGAAACCCCATATAAAATCAAAAAGGAGAAACGGAAAAAAATTGAGCCTGTAAATGAACACAACTCAGAAACAAAAATAGCTATCTAATAATAAAAAAATAAAATTTGATTCTTGTGCATCTTCGTTGTAAAAATAGATAATACTTTTTTGATCTTAGGTACAGATATAATTTTAATGGTCTTCCGAAAAACTTTCTTCAGTTTCCATATCAGATTCAAAATCAGTCTCACTGTCACTGTTTAAGTTAATTATAAATCTATCAGTTGCCTCATCCAAAGTAACTTCTCTGTCATAAAATTTAGATTCCCACATTTTAGCATTATTACAACGAGATTGCCACTCCTCTTTAGAAAACGTATCAAAAAAGTCTTCACACAACAGTTGTACGTCTTGCCTCTTAAATGTAGTGTTGTTACTAGCTACATATTGTTTCAATGATGCCCACACTAATTCGATCGGATTAAGATCGGGATGATACGGTGGCAAACGCAAACAACTAAAACCATGTTCATTTATCATTTCTTCAATTGCATACCTCTTAAATCGTGACTTATGCAATAGCACTAAACTGTATAATTGCGTTTTGAGCATATCCTCTTCGTAAGCAATATTATGATTCCTTAACCAATCCTGCATGTCAGCTTTTTTAGAAGTTGACGTTGGTGCTTTATTTACCTGGACATTATGGTAAGGAGCATTATCAACAATAATGACGCTTCTTGGAGGGAGGTTCGGAAACAGCCTTTCTTTCAACCATTTAGAAAAATTATTAAAATTCATTTCATCGTGGTAGTCTCCACTTTTGGTTCCAGATTTTAAAATTAACCGGGCATTCGGAATAAAGCCCATTTCACCTCCTGCATGGACAATAATTAGTCTATCACCTTTATTAATTGGTTTCTTTAATCCCTCATTTGAATTATCACTCCAAGCTTTCTGGTGTGTGTGGGAGGCATGAATGTATGTTTCATCTAAGTAGACAATTGGACGGCCCTCTGCTCGATAACTTTTTAAACGAATCAGATAGTCTAAACGTAGCTTTTGAATATCAAACCTTTCCATTAATATTTTTCTGTTTGTTTTTGTTTTCCGCCAACGAAATCCTAGCGACTTTATTATTTTTCTTAAACTTTCATAGCTTCCTTTGTACCCTGTAGCTTCTCTAAATTTAGTCAGAATTGTTTTTAATGTTGGAACAATATTTTCCGAGATTAACATGAACAGTATAATTATTTTTAAAATACCTTTGTCAGCTTCATCTATATCATTAACTGTTTTTGGTTTTTTATTGGTTTTTCTTGGTGATGAAAATTCCGATATCTCACGGTTATCGATTCTTTTTTTCTCTCCAGAAATGCGGACGACAGTGTTTTTAGATACTCCTGTGGCTGCAGCAACACGATCATTTACATTTTTAAATGGTATTGAAGGTGAATTAAAGTTTCCTTCTCTTCTCATAACCTCTATAATATTGGCTATTATTTCGCGAGATTGACTGTTAATCACGCGGCCTCTTAATTTGCTATTAAACTCCATACTTAGGTTCTATTAAACTGTAATGAGCAAAAAACACAAACAAAAATAAAAGAAATGTTTTAGGGAAATTTACATCTGACATTTACGTCTGAATAAAATAGTGAAATACTTGATGCGCAGAGTGTATGTACTTTCATTGCGTAAATCCGTCGGCCCCGCCAACCGATGCCTCTCAGTAGTGCTTTCTCTGTCTAGCCGTCGAAAGCCTCTAGAAATTTGATGTACTGTAAAATTAAAAAAATTAAAAAACAATATTTTATACAAATTAATGTTAGAAGATTTTAAAAATGACGTGATTATGACTGCACTGCAAATTGGTTTTAGTAAATAATCATTTAAACATAAAGGGGAATACTGTGGTCGAAAAGCTAAAACCATTTTTTTGGTATAAAAATTTTATATTGTCTGTATTATTACTGCATTCCATTAAGACAGTGGTCGCCAACCTCTCAATGTGTTGAGCTACTTTGGTAATTTTGGAATAAACAGCGAGCTACCCACACGGAAGCCACGTAACGCAACGTAAATGAAATAATCCACAGTTAGTTTATTATTATATGTATTTATTTTACTATTTAACTGGTAATACGTAATACATAGGTACTAATAATAAACTAATAACAAAATAACTAATATTACTAGTACGTACTTGTTCATAGCTACATTCCTACCTACCAAACGAAGGTGTTTTAAAAATAAACACAAACTTTTATCCAGCCACAACGGCATGTCACGTAAGATTTAAAAATAGTTAATAATAACAACAAAAAAGTAACGCACTATCATGAACATAAACATTGAAAAATAAAAAAGCACGTTCAATGAGAAGGCTGACACTCAGACTTAATGTTTGCAGTATAATTTGATACAGCCATTCGAATACAATTATCCAAATGTTCATCTGTAAGTCGATTGCGATATTTGTTCTTAATAAACTTCATATTGGAAAAAGAAGATTCACACAAATAGGTTGAACTGAATAATGCTTTCACTTTCTAGGCAACACGGCATAGAACTGAATATTTGTCTTTACTTACAATAGGCCAGATACATTTGGCACTTGAGACCATGGGCGTCGTTACTCAATTCTATAGGGGGGGGGGGGCAAAATTTAGAAAAAAATTAGCATATTTATTTATTGGAAAACAAAAAAAAAGAAACATAGAAGAGAATTTTCTTATGATGAATTTAATTATTCTGTGACGTCATGGCTTACTTCCGGTTTTTCCAGAAATAACAGAAAATGGCAATTTATTTTTTATTATTAAATGAAAACCCTTTTTCTTATTGAAAATTTGAATTTCTGGGACATGTTTGTATAAGAAGCGTGTATTGAAAATTTTCTCAGTAACATATTAAAAATATGTTCCAATATGATGATCATTTTGACAGCTGACAAAAAATTTTCAATACATGATTCTTATCCATAAATGTCCCTAAAATTCAAATGTTCAATAAAAACGGGGGTTTCTATTTAAAAATTAAAAATAAATTAAGATTTTGTTATTTCCGATAAAACAGAAGTAAGGCATGAAGTCACACACCAATTGAATCCAGTATATGAGATTATTTGTCCCAAGCTTTTAAACAAATAAGTTTTCATTCCAATATCTCAATTAACAACGAAGATAAAAGCGGATAGAATTATTAATCGGTTGGCTAATAATAAAAATGCTTAGATACGCCACTGGTATACGGTAAATGGGTCTCAATGGGAATGTTGAAGCCTAAAAAGATTTTATGAAGTATGTACATTCCTATATGTTTTTCCATAAACGAATTAAAAGTAACATATTTAGAAAAAAATATCCAATCCATTTTGACAGTTGACAGAAAATTATCAATACACGATTATTATACAAAAATGTCCCAGAAATTTAAATTTACAATAAAAAAGAGGGTTTCCTTTTAAAAATAAAAGAAAATCTGTTATTTTCGGAAAAATCGGAAGTAAGCCATGACGTCACAGAACAATTGAATCCATCATAAGAGAGTCTTTCAAACGGAACAAAATTAATCCGATATCTCACTGAATAGCGAAGCTAAGGGGGAGTGAAACTGTAGTAGTAACCCTAACAATGTCACCGACCTATTTGACAGAACTGATACTTAAGTTGTCATAACAAGTCGCTAATAAATAAAATAACCCAACAAAAAAAGACAAAATAAAAGTATATAGATTTATAAAACAAGTGAAAAAATTATTAATAATACTATTATTATATATTTTTATTACGTCAGCTAAAAAAAGTAGTATAATCAATACAAATCAATAATAAAACATAGGTAGGTATTTACGAGAAAATGTATGAGATCTTGCCTAAGCCTAATAAGTTATCATTGAAGAATAGGTTAAATAATGTCAAAATAAAAACACTACTATTATATAATAACGTAGAATTAAAACGTATTAACAAAAATAATTGGTATATTTGCAATTTTAATTTATATTTTCTTCATTTTTAGTTCGAAAGAACCCATAGAAATTAATGATTAAAACTGGTTTCCTATCAATAAGTCACAAGATTGCATTTCAGCCATATACAATAATTAAAGGCAGAAATCTAATCATTTGCTAAACATTTAAGATTTAAGGGATGTTAAATAATATCATAAAATAATAATTTATTGTTTATTTAAAACCTTTTCTGATGTCTATTATTTCCAGTATTACTGTTATTATTACAAAAATAAAGGCTTTTTCTTCTTATTATACAGCTATCTATTCATTTTTTGATTTAATTTCTATTTTGCTACCGAAAATTGTAACATAGCAACTCCGGTTGCTCATTTTATTGTTTTTAACCTATTTTTTAGTAAAAATTAAAATGTATACGTGTATTTGATACGCCAAAATTACAAAATATCGCCCTAAAGTACTCGAATTATCCGCAGCTTGCGCTAGTATCGCTTTTGCTTTCCCTACCATGACTTCGCACTGTTCGAATAGATTGCAGCCATGTTTTAACATGCCTTAGCTAAACGTTCTTTCGATTAACTCTGTCGTTGGTGGAAGAGCCATAAATATTTTTTAAACCACTTTGTATGTCTGGATAAAATTCACAATATTTGGATGCTATATCATTAATGGAGAGCTCATTGTGTGTAGAAAGCTCTTTCGTACTCCAGTTTGGTATTCAGCTTCAAAATTGTCGATTCCAAATTATTCCACTACTTTTATTTTCTAGGTAGTGAAAAAAGTATTGTTTTTATGCTTTTGGGATGTAACAGGCTTAAGGACAAACTAACAGAGTCTTCGGAAAAGCGTGATGTAAGCGACATTTTAAGGGAATCCAGATATGCAATAAATATATTCAACCTATAATATTCTTCAACTATATTAGCCTGAATATTATTATTTCTATATGAGATTGTTGTTCGTAAGGCATATCTTACGCGTTGTTGATTAAGTCGCTAAAAAAGCCAGGGGGGGCAACTGCCCCCCTTGCCCCCCCCAAACGACGCCCATGCTTGAGACTAACGATTTTAAGGCTAAATCATTTTGAAACTCAATTACTTCCATTTCTGTTGCAGCGATGTCTTCGCCAAAGTTCTGCATAACACAAGTTGCAAACTGTTGGATATCAATTTCCATAAAAGGTGAAACAACAAACTGCTCTACTAAAGCCATTTCGTTGAAATCCTTAAAACGATTTTTAAGTTATTATTCAGGGTAGAAACTATTTCTACATGATATTTGCTGTCATAGGGTTCTAATGGATTTTGAGATATTTTTTCTGAAAGAATAGGAAAATGCTTGGCATCGCTGTTAATTAGGTTTTGTTCCCGAAACTCCAGCTTTTTGATAAATGCTTTTATATCAAAAATCATTTCCGCTAGTTCTTTCTCCCCTGAAGCTGCAAATTAAGTTCGTTTAATTTCTCTGTAATGTCCACGAGAAAACCAAAATATCTAAGCCAGATTGAATTTTCTAGTTCCGGAGTCGGTTCATCGCGTTGTTTGAAAAATTGAACTATGCCAGATAGGACATCATTAAAACGTTTCAGCACCCATCCTCTACTAAACCATCGGACTTGAAAGTGAAGGAGTAGGTCCCCGTATTGACAGCCAACTTCATCGGCCAAGGTTTTGAATAATCTTTTTTGTAACGCTTGAGCTCTAATCTTGTTCACAATTTTTACCACCAGTTTCATAACGTTGTTTAGTTTCAAGAAATTTCCACATAATGCTTGCTGATGGATAATGCAGTGGTAACAGAGAAATTGCGGAAAAGTTTCATCTTTACGACATAATGCTACCAGCCCCTTATCACAACCCACCATAGCTGGAGCGCCATCGGTTGTCAAGCCTACCATTTTCGATATTGGAATTTTCTCGGAAGAAATAATATTTTTTAAATGAGAAAACAACTCTTGTCCAGTAGTGTGTCCTTTCAGTGGAATAAACTTCAAAAGATCTTCTTTAATCGTAAAATCACTAAAAACCATCCTGACGAACACGGCCATCTGGGTAGTGTCAACGACATCTGTTGATTCATCCAGTTGCAGTGAAAAATAAACACAGTTATCTAAATCAGTGCTTAACTGTAAAAAAATATCATTGCTCATTACTTCTACACGTCTCATCACTGTATTAGCAAAAAGTTGCATAGATTTTATAGCTGAAACTATCTCGTCTTTATTTCTAAAGTTGGCAAATAACGAATCAGCAGCTTCTAAAAACGCCTGTTTTATCATTTCCCGGTCTTCATAAGGTTTCTTTTTGTGTGAATTATGTGGGACACACGGTACGATGCTTCAGTTGCAGCCTTATTTTTGTCGATTGTTCTTAAAAATACTGATTTTTGTCCAATTAACTGCTTATTTAACTGTTTGTTTCTCCTTTCTGGCGGCAGAATGTAGTAGGAATGATTTTTCAAAATTAGAATGTACAGTTTTGTGATGTCTCTCAATATTTCCTTTTTTAGCAACGGAGACCAAATTATTACATAACAAACACACATTTTTATCTTTAACTTCTGTTAAAAAGTATTGTTCTTCCCATTCCGAATGAAAGTGGTATGTCTTTACCTTTTTACAACTGCTTGCCATAATATTATTTTTTGTTGTTCTCTACTAACCCAACCGCTGGACGTTGGTTACGCGTTCAGTTTTAAACTAAGCGCAATGTCGCCGCGCCGTGCGTATTTATCCCGTTCAAAGCAATCCTGATCGTTCTCGAACACTAACGCGCTGGTCCGGCTAGTCGGTTCTAGCCGATTCTAGCTTGATGGCGTCAGCGGCAGATTGCTCACCGCAACGTTCCCGCTGTTTATGTTTAATATTATTACAATTAGATTTTTTTGTGGAATTTTCGGAAGCTTCTCTGATTTTTGCAGTTTGTATTTTTTAAATTAAAATCGTTGTGGGAGCTACCAGAATTGCAAGGATACCAATTCACAACAGATGAGCAGAACTATAGCAGTGACCAATTCTCATTCGGCACATTGTACCGATTTGTCCCTTTGTTAATTTATTTTTTAAAAAACCAGGGTGTTAGAGGCAGTTTGTCTAATATATTAAAAATATGCTTTCTCTTAGTTTGACTCAGTTTGACTCAGTTTGACTCAGTTTGACTCGCCATTCTTTACTCCAATCATCCCAAATTTTATTTTTAACTTTGCGTAGAATATTTCCATTGTCATTACGTCAGAATATTGTTTGTTGAGTCCTAATTTAGTAAGTTTATCAGCTATGACATTTCCCTTTTCCCATTTCCCATTTATATACATATACATATGACTTTACGGGTTAAAATAAAAATTAACAGCAGATGTGTTTCAGTTGGTATTTTATACAGACCACCGAAGGGATCTGTGCCAAATGTAATTAATTTGCTGGATGATATGTTGACATCAATTGTCCCGCAATTTGATAATATTTTTGTAGTTGGTGATGTAAATATCGATTTAAGTAACGCTGACATTAATGTCAATCGTTGCTCTGAAGTCTATGGACTAAAACACGTTATTTCAGAGCCTACACGCATTACAAAAACCTCAGCTACGCTGCTAGATGCTATCTATATTGAAAAATCTAAAATTTTTTTAGTAAGTGGTACTCTAAATGCTGATCTTTTTTCTGATCATAGGTTTGTTTATTGTGTTTTAAAATATGAATGTGTAAATATCTTTAGAGATATGCATGCTTTTAATATAATCAATTAAATAATATACATTGGCTTGATATAGTTTACTGTAATAGATATAGAAAACAAAGTCGGATTTCTTACTAATAATATTATTAAATTATTTAATACTCACTGTCCGTATAAAACAATAAGGGTCAGTAAACCTCGATCTCCCTAGCTAACAAAAATCTCAAACTTATATAATTATAATGAACGAAATAAAGCACTGTCTCGTTTTAAGCGCCTAAAAACGCCAAAATCTTGGAATAACTATAAACAGCTCAGGAACTTTGCTATTCTCTCTACTAGAAATAAAAGAGCTGCCTAACTTCGTCACGTAAGTGCTCAAGGTACATCAACATTTTTTAAAACTATAAAAGCGATGACATACCATATAAATTAGCTGAGTAAAATATTATATTTCTGCCTCGTCTCGTAAATAAGATATATTCTCATTACGTATATTGAGCTACCTTTCGATTACTACATGGGATGAAATTTAAATTTCGTCTTGGCTTAGTAGCTATTCTATACCGTTTAGGCTCGATTGTACAAAGCAAGCTAAAACTTACGTTCAGGTGAACTCGGTAAATGATTGAACTTAAAAATTGGTATGAATTGTACATACCCCGCTCAACGTGGGTTTAGATAAACTTCATTGTTCAGGGTTGTCAGATTTCAACTTTACTAAATATGTAGGGTATCTCTGTTTCTCTTATTAGAAAATAAAGAAGCTATATAAAATGCCATTTTTGGCATTTTTACCATAGAAATAATATAGAAGACCAATATAAACATAACATTTAAGCAGAAATTGAAACCTACTGTGCATAAAAACGCGTCTCTGCGCCTGACATCGCAAAATAGTGTGTCTAGAAGCTTGCGCAATATGCATGGCTTGTCCCTGTAGTGTTGCCAAATATATTAAACATACCTAACAGAAAAGAATTTTAAATTAATTAATTTTTAAATTATATGATTTAAACAGTTTATATCTACGAAATATCGCCACAAAATAACTTATAAACATTTAAATAATCAACTAATAATATTTATGTGTAATTACATTCCCAAAAATATATACAAATACCGTATTAATGTCATTAATACCGTATTTTTAATGTTCAATAAGCGATTCACCTACAAATTCAATATTGACCTGGCAATAGCACTAAAATCCGGTGTTTCAAGGCTATATGACGCTGCCCTTACAGGACCGTTTGTAGTTTATTATTTATGCCGCGTTTGAGAATCCACATCGGATGCATCTGAGATGTAGTAAGTAGTAAATCTTTGATCACGTGATTCAGTATACGTAAATGTAATGGGACAGATGTGTCCGATGTGGATAAAAAACGCTCGAGATGTAAAAAATGCATCCGATGTGGATTCTCAAACGCGGCATTAATTACACGATGAAAGTGGCATTTTATTTTTAGTTTTGTGTAGTGTTTAGTCAAATCCTAGGTACAATAAAAGACATTTTTACATTGGCTAATGAAAATGTAATCAATGTATTAGGCAGCTGTTATATTTATTACAAGATTTATATCTGCAAATCTAAACCTACCTAAGAATTATAATTATGTAAATAGAGAGCTGTATATTTATATACAGGCTGCCCAGCGACGGGGAGACATTATCGATATCGGTTTTAAGGCATTTTAAAACATAAACCCGATCTCAACAATCTTAGGAACTCTTCTGTCACTCGATATTTTAATCGGTACTTCCTCTTCGCTTTTTGGCTGGCACAACAATTATTTACATTTCTTCATTCCTTACCGCGTTCGAACCAGTAAGGTTTAAAGAAATTAAAAAAAATAAACCTACTTTAAAAATAAAGATGTTAATGATTTTCTTATGGATCCCATCTTCAGATCTTGACTTAATGTATATAAAACTATTTCCTTTTCTAACAAAAATAATCCTAGAAATCGGGCAACGTGGTAAAGAATTATCGCTCAACATACATAAAAAAATATTTCAACGAATTGAGAATATCCTACCATTTTGAAGTATGTTAAAAAAAAATTGTTAATAAAGTGAAAAGTAGGGCATGAACATATATTATTAAAGTATATAAAATGATAGATAAATCCAGTTTAGAAGGTATTATAAATAAACTGTGGAAATATCGAGAATCTCAATTTTGAATCGGAAAAATATTCTACGCAATTTAGTATGAAAGCTGATCAAAATGAAACACATGAACGACAAACTGTTATTGACAACTTTCTTCAAACGTTTTCTATTTTTCCGAAAACTAACTAGATAGTTCGAAAATCATTTCCTTCGTTAAAACGCCTCATGTTCCGAAAAAGGTACACGCCTGCCAACATTCATCGTTATTAAAAAAGTGGTAGATACAAAACGTTTCGTATTGTAAGGCCAAAATATATTTAGAAATCGAAATAGTCATATAAACAAAAAAATCATATGAGTGAGATAACTACCAAATTAATGATTTACAAGTTTATTCCTATTATTTATAAAATAGGTTTGCAATGTGCTGGTGTGGAATGTTATCATCGACTAAAAACTTTAAATCTTTGTATTAAATTGATCGAAAACAAACTATAAATTGGTTTAGGCTATATAGAATGTTTCTAGTAAGCAGCAACTAATTTTTATTATGGAACCGAAACACCCTTTTAAAAAGGTTCAAAATTAAAATAAAATATGTACCAAGTAAATGGAGTAGTATTTTTTAATTTTTTAATTTATATTGAAAATGGTAACATGAAAGGTTTTCTGTCTAACGACTCATAGTCTCGGCTGACAAAATGTAAAAAAATATCGAACATAATATTCCTGGGCCCTATTTTGCACTCCCCAGATTAAATTTAGTTGTAGCAAATGATATTATCAAATAAGATGTCAAATCACAAGCAAAATCTCGTGACTACAATACTAATGATTGCCTGTTTGGAAAAGTATCTTTGTTTGTAAATATTTATATTCATAGTTATATTTAAATGCGCGAGTGTAATGTTAAGTATAAACAAAATCCGCCCATTATGTATATACGTTTAGTTACCGACCCTAGTAGATAGGCAATTTGTTATTGTTTTAAGTTTTACCGTAGGGAGAGAGAAAATCAATATTAGGATAAATGGTCCAGCTCCTTTCTGGTTACGTAGGTACCTAAAAAGTATTTTAGTTTTTGGTTAAGTAATTAATTATTGTAACAGTGATTTTCTTGTGATAGTACCTAATTTAGATTGTGGATTAAAGTTTTTGTATATAATTTCGCTGTTTAATAATAAACGTAGTCAAAATCGGAGCACGTGGTTTTTCTGGAAAGTATTTTTAAAATCACAAGCAAAATCTCATGACTACTGTACTAATGATTGCCGAAAATTAACTAATTCATATTTTATGCCATATCTTTCTTAATAAGGACTGTCAGAACCATATTTACCTTAACTTGAAATTTTTTTAATCGTTTTTTGTATAGAATCATCTCTAAAAATGTATGATTGAAATATCGTGCGAACTATTTGTTCGATCAATAAAAAACTTGCACCGGTCCTGTTCGCGCCAGCACCGTTATACGCATGAGCTCCGACACACTATTTTCTCCTTATGGTTTCATTTTTGATATATGGAATCGGCTTTCTATACTATTTCTATGATTTTTACTCTATTATTTTTAGAGGTTATACGTAGTTTTCCCTCATGTTTTCAGATTGATAATAGAAAATATGAATGTGCAATCAAACAATACACCAAACTTTACGCATGCTGAAGATTTTCTAGTGAAACTAGCGAAAAGATATAAAAACATTTTAGAAAATAAAAAAAAAACGGTTGTCAATGTAACGCCCAAGAAGAATGAGTGTTCTATGAAACCTAACTGAAGCAATCTATCTAATTCCTCTTTAAGTGGTTTTAACAATGGGATAGGTACAGTTCTGTTATTTAGAATATTAAAGTCAATTAAGTGAGCAGGAATGCAAGTGACATCTGCTCCTGAGTCTACCAAAAATAGAAATTGTTTGTTTAAAGCACTAACAACAATATATGCTTTATATTCTGTATTTAAGTTGTTTACCTGGATAGCTCCTAAATATAGGTCTTCTGTATCACTAGTATCCTCTCTTACTTGGAGCTGGCTTATTTTGGCTGAACGACAGACAGCTGCCCAATATCCTTGTTTTCTGCACGTTCTACACATGGATTTGTTAGCTGGACCCCAGTATAAAGAACAATACAGTAGCGACAGATTGCGTCGGCTTCTTTGATGTCGGGGTGGTCAGATTTTCAATGACAGTTGACGTTTTTGTCGCTTATTTCTACACGGAGAAAAGTAAACTCTAAAATTGCAAATTAGCGATGTACAATTAGAAAAAAAGTAAAACATGTACATATAACATTTTAATGTATTCTAGGCAAATAAATTAATCAAAATATTGTGTAACATAAATAAATGAGTTCCGGTGAAAATCTAGATGTGCCAATTTTAAAATTTTATCATTAGAATAAAATAAATTACTTTTGTATGCCATTCATTGTATGAAATGTGTTGTTTTTGGTTTCTTCCTGGAACTAATAAATTAACTCAGCACCTTATTTTTTTATTCAAAATGAGGTTATGTAGGTATCTTTTTAGAAGTGAAACAACATATAACAATAATATTTATTAAAACACACAATTACAAATTAGTAAGTTTTTAATGAATTTACAATACAAGAATTATTTTATTTCAATTTTTGTTCCTACGTACAAATTTTTGACTTCAGATGAGTTTTAGCAAATGCCTGTTGTAAGTCACCCGTTAAGCAAAATGCTGCCCAATTGCTTATATTACCTATGTATATAATTAAATACTATTAACGTCACATCATAAAAATTAGATGTTTATATTTAACGATTTTATGGTTTAAAATTTGTATGGGAATGGTTATCTGCTGCGGGATTTAAATATTTAATGGCTAGAAGAATCAACAGTGACTGTCTAGAAAAATTTGTTGGGTCCATTAGGCAACAGGGTGGGAATTTAATTAATCCAACACCTGTACAATTCGAAAACGTTTTTGTCAAAATTATCTTCATTGCAATTCCATGAATTGTAATGAAGACCTGGACAAGCACTTGCTACAATTAGATGTAAAAAATATTGTCTCTCTGTATCCTGAAATAAATAAACACTCGAGAAGCTGTTTTTCTTCCTAATTACAGCTACAGGACAGAAGATATAATAATTCAAAATCCATTTAAATATGTTTGTGGCTATTTGATCAAAGAAGCTTTAGGCATACATGGATGTGATACATTTATTAAATTTTCAAAAGAATGTGAAGATTTGGATAGTTCACAGATTTTAACATATGATTGCAAATAAAGCACTTATGGAGGCCTAAAAACTCCAAATGAAAAGTTTATTATCTATATATTTAAATTATAAAAAAATGTTATATCTATTTTTAGCAATACCTGTGTAATGTCTGGTATATCCCATAGCTTTTTTTGATATTATGAAAGAAATAGAATTTAATCATCCTTGTCCTAATTTCCCTAACATATATATCATACAACTGTTTATAAGATGATATATTATTGTTTAAGTGCTTAAATATTGTATAAATGAAACAAATCAAAAATTAAAAAACAGTTAAAATAATAACACCACAAAATACATTTTTTTGTTTTCTTTTTGCTACTTTACAAGAAATACATATATATTTTGATTAGATGTAGTCAATCAGAACATTTTTAATCAATGGACATAGTGAATCAAAGAACATCTAATTCATTATAATAATTTGGAGGTAGGATTTTTGATTAAGAATGTCCAAAGGTTGCACATGGTACGCTTTCAAAAATGTCTCGTTCATGTTCAATGATAGTCTCAACAGAGGAAGCACTTGGTCGATGTACTAGGGAGAAGATAGACATTTGGCTGATGACCTAGATGGATAAAAAATGTGGGAACAGCAGTAGGCAATAAACGTTTACGGTTCAACGTTTTAGAAAAACAATTCTTCTCAAAATGTTTCTCACACAACCTGTAATTCCGATGAAGACTGTTCACATCTATGTTACTCAAATCTTCCCTATTACAAGCTCTTAACTACATGTTGGCCCTAAAATATAAAAAAGTTGATAACAAATGTTTAGATTGACGGTAGTTCAGAAATTATATATTTTTTACATTATTTTTGTTGAAATTGTAAAAATTGTCCTCAAGACATTTAAATAATAAATATTTGGTTGTCAAATAAATATTTGGTTTTCAAATATAAAAATTGAAAGTATTTTCTCAAGACATACCTTTATGGCTCCATGGAAAATGCAAAATAACTTGTCCCTTTGTCTGTTTACTCTGTTTGAGATGGACAAGGGCGATAGACACATCTCTCTTTTTTCTGATCAGGTGCAGAAGCCATTTCAAAAATATCACACAATAAATGAAAAACTAAAATAATAAAAATGTCTCAAAATATGCACTGCAAACAAACAAAAATAATGACATATTTACATCGCATTGACACTATTGACGTTGACGTTTTTGTCCCTTATTTTCGGACATGCGCAGAAAAATATGGACACCTCATAAAAAATGATCTGTCGCTACTGTATTATTCTTTATACTGGGGCTGGACATTTATCCCTGGGATGATCGGCTAGTCCACAAAATTGACATTTTCTCTCTGGTTTCTTATTTAGAGATGGAGATGCGGCATTGGCCCCCTTTTCGTTACATCCTCGATTTTTGTAATAAAAAGCTTTTCTTTCAACTGTAGCTACGTTGTAGACGGGTGTTGGGGTTGAGTTGATACCATGTAACTCTCTGCTTTGACTTGCCTGCATTTCCGCTTGTTTCGTAGCAAGGATGCAGTCTGCTAGGGTTAAATTAGCTTAAAGCTGTAACCTTTCACTGGTTTTCTTATCTGTCATTCCTACGACGATTCTGTCGCGGATAAGTTCTTCTTTCAGGTTACCGTAGTTGCAATGCTCTGCTAGACTGTGTAGACTTGTAATGAAACTTTCAACTGACTCTGATGGTTGTTGAATGCGAGAATTAAATTTATATCGTTCAAATATGATGTTTCGTCTGGGAATAAAATGTGCTTCGAAACTGTTCAAGGCGCCTAAGAATGTTGTTGGTGCAGTGGCGAACTGAAGCATGACTTCTTCAGGCTGTTCCCCCATTACATAAATTAAGATACTAACCCAGTATATATACCAATCAGTATTGGCACTCTGAGGCGGCACGTTTGATCTTTAAAAGTAGAAATTTTAGTTGACACTTGACGTTTTCGGGATATGAAAAGTTTTCTTTACACGGACTTGGTATACCTGGTTAGTTGAATTTTTGTTCTGCTGCTTTTCAAATTTGTGTGTATGAGCGAGATGTGAGATACCTTTATAGACAACGGTTGAACAACTTAATTACTTTGAAGAAGAAAATAGATTAGATATCAGGGCAGTCTTCGCAAATGTGAGAAGGCAGAACCGTTTTAAATTTTTTTTATATATGTGAAATATTACTTTTTAGTGAAAAGTTTAATTACTTTTAGTTCAAAATATAACGTTAGCTTGTCAAGGAAAATATATAACACACAAGGTTAGAGTAACAAAATAGAGGTTTTGCTTTATTTCTTAAGAATTACTCTAATCTAAAACTTTTCTATGTTGTAGAAATTTATTATATACGTTATTTAGGTACTTACTGCAAAATCTATGTAGTTTTAAATATAAAAATTTATAATGGAGACATATTTAGTATAGTTTTTTTTACAAATATATACTCAGTGACTTGTTTTAGTGAATGAGTTCAAGTATGGAAGACTAAAATCGTTACTTTTTATTATAAATTTATTTAAAAATGGGAACTATATGTATATGGTTCGCGTAGTTTTTACACTTGTAATAAAAATATCAAAGTTATGTTTATTTGCCATTTACTACACACAGCAAATTCATAGACACTATACATATCACTATTTGACATTCTTATTAAACTCATTAATTTAAAATTAACTTTAAACTGAGTGACTACACACAGAATTGTTTGAAAGCAGCCATAAGGTATAATTTATTTATTAGATACTATAAAAAAATAATAGTAGTTACATGTAGAGTTAAGTAACAAGAACTTTATAAACAAAACAAACCTTTATATCTAGTGATCTTAATTTAGTACAGTCCTCAACTTTCTTAGGCTAACATTAAAGATATCTATTTGGACCTCGCTAAAAAACTCATTGGTAACAGCCATTCTCTTGTTAAAAGGAAATATACTACTTGAATCTAAACTAAATAATTTTTTCTTACTTGGGATTCTTAGATTAATCTTTGCCACATTAAAATTTATATAGTCAATCAAATCACAATCTTTGTACTTAATATTATTTAAAATAGAGTACAAAATATATCACAGCCTGTTGCTTTCTTCTTTGTAAAAGAGATTTAATCTTAAAACTATAGAGCATAGTTTTATATGAGATCTTATAAAGGTACAAGTATTTTTTATGGCATAAAGGTACGGTAAAAATATTTTTTGTACTTTTTCAATATGATCAATATGTGTGGCTTTCAAGGGCATCCATATTTGTGAAACATACTCAAGATGGTGTCTTAGTAAGGCATTATATAATCTGATTTTGGTGGTAATTCTAAATTTTTTTTGTATTTTTGATTTAAAAACCCAAAGCTTTTATTGTTATTTTGGTTATGTGTAAGAAATGGTTAATAAACTTCAAATTAGACTGAAAGACAACTCCAAAATCCTTTATCTCATATTCACGATTTAATGTGACATCACAGGTCTTGTGTCTAATGTAAAAAATTAAGAGGCTATGGATCCTTACAACTTAAAATATTCATATGGTTGTAAGTGTTAAATGGACGGATAAAAAGTGTTGTTTTTATTTACAATTATAATAAGA
The DNA here is from genome assembly GCA_927349885.1 of Psylliodes chrysocephalus. Lineage (NCBI taxonomy): Eukaryota > Metazoa > Arthropoda > Insecta > Coleoptera > Chrysomelidae > Psylliodes > Psylliodes chrysocephalus. The sequence goes on from OV651824.1 coordinate 41,418,508, forward strand.
AACATATCATTTTTGATACCTGATAATCGATAAACAATATATTTTTTGGAGTAGTAACAGATTTATTAATACACAACTATTATTTTGTTACAAATATTTATATTATAATATTTATAATTAACATAATAGTTGATATAAGTCCTTTAAGAATAATATATTTTGATTTAATTGTTGAATTTATACATGAGCAATTTTCCCTGTAGCGTTGTTTACATTTGGCAGAGAACTATTGTATTCTGCTTTTAGCTGATAAATTATGTACATGTAAACGGGTTGAATGTAGACAATGTTAATGTTTTTGCTACTACTGCTGGCTAGGAATGCTGGGCTGGGACACCAACACAAAAAAAAAACGAAGCACAAAGCACTAGATCAGTTTCTATCACTTATACACTTACAATTTACAACCATTCAAGGAACTAGCATGTTGGAAATACTTTACGAAAACATATTAAACATAAATCAGTCGAATGCAATGTATTTTCTTCTTATAAGACACCTTTTTAGCTTGATTACTTCTAGTACTCTATTTATTCCAATGTCCTCAAATAAAACGAGCAATAATACGTAACAATAAGGATAAAACACACACTAAAGTGTATTTGGGGTATTTTTGATCTAAATTTACTATCAAAACAACAAATTTTCCGTTTTTAAGCTGTGAATGTATTACAAAAACTACTTCGATAAAATGTAAACAAAAGTTTGTATTTGTGTACGAAATATGGATTGCCTGCGCATGGTAGCGAGTTTTTAACCGGATTTATGACAAGTGATAGGTTATATCCCGAAAACGTCAGCGCAGTAAAAGATGCGTGTCTTTTTCCCGCCCAGGGAGTGTCATGGGCCTGATACTAATCTTATCTTCGTCACTTTTATTGTCTTGTCCTGAGACTGCCATAAATCTTTCAAACCGCTTTTGCCATTGTGGCCATGCTTGCGGTTCCGTAAAGTTAAATTTCTCTGGTGGGGACACCTTGATTGGTACATGAATGTTACTGGGGCCTGCTCGGCCGACCGCGCCTGTTTCGTTGGAAGGCATTGAGAGCGTTTATTGTAAAACGACTGGATTTATAATCCGGTTTTCGCTCGATATGAATTTCGATGTGAAAATATTTTTTTTTGGTTAGGGCTCACGTTAATTTTTATTTTATTGAGACTAGGGTTCTCACTGCGCTGCCACCATGTTTGATAAGATGTTGGTAACGGGAAAAGAAGCACCCCAAGTTCTGAGTAACTCTTTAATGTTGTAATACAGTACACTATCCATCCAAAATAATGCCTATAATCAAAATAATCAATAAAATTATTTTTGGCCACTAAAATGTGGATTTGCCCCACTGTGCGCCGTATTAAACTTCATATTTTTTTTTTTTTAAAGTTCTGTCATATTTGTTTTAAATACTAGGAGTATGTTGGTTTCTGCTTTGGTAAAATACGCCAACTGTGTATCGTAGTTTTTACGGTGATCTTCAGTAACCTGAGCAGGTAAAGGTGCTAGTTTTACAAGCTTGCCGATGACGCGCTGTTAAGCCAGCTTAATCGGTTCTTTCACTCCAATTTAGAGATGGAATATTTTGGTTCTTGCCTTTAAACCAAATACATTTTTATCAATGACTAGTTGAGGATGTGGCTCTAACTCAATTGTTTATTACCTTTTTTTATTATCTATATAATTCCCCACAAATTAATTTTTATTTATTTTTTACTTTTCATGTCAAATGTCTTATAAACTATTGAAAAAACGATAACACTTTAAGACTTTTTTGTTCTTCGTTAATTAATGAACAAATTAAGCTTTGAAACGGAGCTCTAACTCAATTGTTTATTGAGTTTTTGGCAATGATTAATAATAAAAAAATTGTTTCGACTTGAAATATATATTTTTTATATTGTTACAATTTAATTTTAATTTTGTTTCTTTCATTTTTTCTTTTATAAAGAATGCACTAAATTTCATATGGTTATCATTAGACTGTATACGATTATATATATTGTCGGTACAGTTCCAGGATCTTTTGTTTAAATTTTGATTATCTCAAATAGTTTTTGAAATATTTTCAAAAAACCAAACCATTCTTTTTTTACGTTGTTTTATATCTTTTGCAATTTTTGTCGATCCCTATTGTCCATTTGATGGTTTGTTTTAGATGCTATTTCGAATCGAATAAGCCCAAAATCATAATTTTTGGTGGTCTAGTCTAGGTTAATGACGAAATGGCATTTGTGAACCAGACTATGTGGAGAACTAATCAAAAATCAGTATTTTTTGTACAAATGCATTTATTCTAATAAGTTTTTTTATCTAAAATGCAAGCAAGGACCTTTTTTTTATTTTAATTTGATTCTCAATCAGTAAATAAACAGCGAGGGTGGCGAATACATTGTTTTGCACTCAGGGGACTAAAATGAAGTAAGCTGAAAACCTCTAGTTAAATATCCAAATGGGACACAAAAAACGGTGGTGACAGTAATGACAATAAAATCCCAGAGAATTTCAAAATTGGTTGAAATGTAATAATATAGTCTTTAATTCGTTACGAACATTCTAAATAAAAAAAAAATAGTTCTTTTAAAGAATATGGAAAAATATAGTTCGTTTAAAGTTAATTTTTCTTTTTTCATCATTAAATATCAACTTTTGTAATAATCGTTTCATGTTTTTGTTTTTCGCAAAAAAGGCGCATGGCAAAAAATGAATCAAGAGAGCTATTATGTTTTTATTGAACGGGGAATTCAAAAATAATATTTATTTGCCGAAAAAACCCCATTGGCGTAACATTTATTTCTTCAAAAATATCGTACACACGCCACTATTAAAGCTAAAAATTATTTTTGTATTGATAAATATGCATATCTATTAACTGTTATTTAGTACACAGAAATATAATTGAAATATCTCAAGCGATTTCAAAAAGATTAATTGTTCAGTTTTTATACTCTTTATTTTTTTATCCGTTTAATTATTTGTTATTTTTATATTGTTCTTGGTTAAGCCACTGCTTCCATTTCCTCAACGGAAAAAGATGTAATGTTATGTGAGCCATTTCATTATTCAGTCATGCTCTAACCCTACAAGTCCCTCTCTGTCTTATTTGGCCTTTGAGGCTCAACTTGTCCCATTATTATACATAATTAAACCCCTTAAGACCAAACCTATGGGACGACTATGGTGGAGACACTTTCGCGAACATTCCTAAGTCAACGAGATACTATTTCTAGAACGTGATAACGTTTCTGGTACATACTGGCAATTTTGGTGGGGCAGCATTCTAGTCCACCAATTTGTATATAAATTGGTGGAGGAGAGCCATCAGGATCAGTTGTTATATGGACAGTGAAGATAAATAGTAATTAGTAGATAGACAGTGGTGAATATAAATAGTGAGCAATTCAAAGACATTCGATATATAAATTAAATAGTAGTGTTATAAAATAAATAAGTGTTTAAATAAATTATTTACAAATAAACTGTTGTTTTAAACTAAACAAACAGCACAGTAATATAAAAAAAATACAGTCCATTTTAAACAAAGAGGTTTCTTTTAAACCCAGCATTAATATTCTTTTTTTTTTTCTAAAACTTTAGCACCCCGTATTTTTATAACATTTTTTATCCACTATTTAAAAAAAACTATCATTTATTTGTCATGTATATAATATATACATAAATACTCTGTATATGAACAATCAACAATAATGTCTTCTACGTAGTCAAGAGACTTGCGAGGGAAATTTTCGACAAATCCATTTTAATTTCCGAAATGGAGTATTATTACCCGTTCTCTTCTGGAACATGGCGCATTCAAAGTACATTTGTATTCAAACACATCATGGGTGTCAAAGCAGGTTTCATCGAGATAAAATTTATTGCCGTTTGCTACGCAATACTCTTTTATTTTACGCCAATATTCCTGACGAAGATTTACAGCATGTTCGGATTCCGTAATAACATCCTGCCACAGTCAATTAAAATGTCCCTTAATGTTTCTGGAGACTTGTGCTCATAATCAGTATAGCCAAGCAATTTACATTATATCATCTCTAAAGTTGTCAGTTGGTTTTCCTTGTAAAAGCTGTTGTACACGATGTTTTAATCGTATGCTAGAACCTCTTAATATTAATATTTTGTTGCGTAACATTAGGTTTTCGTTAGATTGCTTTATATGTCACACGTTATAAATTTATGTTTAGAGAATAGAGAAACCATAGCCCTCAGAAAGTTTAGATACCGCTTAGCGTATACTGTTGATACAAAAAAATTACCCTGTTACAAGATCAGTAGATTATGTTATGGCTACACTAATTTTTAATTTGTGTATTCTGTAATACCCCAGTATATGTATCAATCAGTACTGGTACTCAGAGGCGGCACGTTTGATCTTTAAAAGTAGAAATGTTAGTTGACGTTTTCAGGACATGAAACGTTTTCTTGACACAGACTTTGGTATACCTGGTTAGTTGAATTTTTGTTCTGCTCCTTTTCAAATTCGTGTGTATGAGCGAGATGTGAGTTACCTTTATAGACAACGGTTGAACAATTTAACTACTTTGAAGAAGAAAATCGATTAGATATCAGGGCAGTCTTCGCAAATGTAAAAAGGACAGAACCGTTTTAATTTTTTTTATGTATGTGATTAAGCAACTTTCCTTATAGCATTATTTACATTTTGCAGAGAACTATTGTGTTCTGCTTGAAGCTGATAAATCATGTACATGTAAATGGGTTGAATGTAGACAGTATTATTGTTTTTGCTACTACTGCTGGCTGGGAATGCTGGGCTGGGACACCAACAAAAACAAACAAGGAAGCACAAAGCACTAGATCAGTTTTAATCACTTATACTCTTACAATTTACAACCATTCAAGTAACTAGCATGTTAGAAATACTTCATGAAAACATATTAAATATAAATTAGTCAAATGGAATGTATTTTCTTTTTATAACGCACCTTCTAAAGTCACACTTTCCTGGATGTGACATTATTCTTGACCAAGAGAACAGGAGTACCGAGGCACTAATTTCTAGGGCCTCAAAAACAAACTGGTTTCTTGCAAACTCAATAGTAAACAGAACAAAACTTGTACGGGCGATGAATTCGTTTCAACCATACAAAACAGCTAAACCTGATGGTGTAATCCCGGCACTTCTACAAAAGGGCCAGAAAGTACTGGAGAGACTACTGTGTAAACTATTCCGAGCTAGCATAGCCCTCGGATATGTTCCACAAAGCTGAAGGTGTGCAAGAGTTGTCTTCATTACCAAACCCGGGAAAGCGTCTTACGAGGAGACCAAATCTTTCAAACCAATCAGCCTAATATCATTTGTCCTAAAAACTTTGAAGAAATTGATCTATAGATATATACGGGATAAACCGATACATCGATACCAGTTTGCCTACCACTATCCTTGTCACTAAATTTGAGATACTCATGTGACCTGGCCTAATGTCAAGATTTTCCAGTGTATTTCCTAATCTGTAAGCACCTAATCTTGCCTCCCCTTGTATCATATAGTGAAGAGGTGGGAATATCATAAGTGCTTCCATTGCAGCTGTGGGGGTTGTTTGCATTGCCTCCGTTATTCCGAGGCAGGCAAGTCTTTGTACCTTGCTTTGCCTCGTCATTATCATTAACGAGGTTTCCGCTCTCCTTGTGGTTTTTTCTAGATGCTGGTTCCAGGAAAGTCTCGAGTCAATCATAACCTTGAAATATTTTACCTCCCCCTTAAGCTGGATGTTTGCACCTCTTGGGTTTAGAGGCCCTAGTCCCTCCAATTTCCTCCTGTGAGTGAATGCAATTATGTCAGATTTGTTTGGGCTAATGTTTGGTCCTTCCGCCTCTGTCCATTTTGTTACTATATTTAGAGCCTCTTGCATTCGATCTCTTACTATAGTATTGTATTTTCCCTGTGCCATGGGTTCTATGTCCCTTATGTTTGAGAGCCCTAAGCTCCACTACTAGGTTTCACAGGAGTGGAGACAGCACTATACCCTGCGGACATCTTCTCGCTACCCGTGCCGCTATTGTCTCTCCCATAAGGGTCAAAATAAAATCGATCCAGGACACGCACGTGTCCTCGATTCCTCTGTGTTTGAGAGATCTAATGATCGATTCAAATGCATCCTCGATATCTAAGAATGTTTCCAGCATTACCTCCTTGTTTTTCATTGTGTTCTTCACCCCTTTTATTAATTGATGGAGAGCTGTTTCAGTTGATTTCCCTGCACTATAGGCGTATTGGTCTTAGTATATTGGCCTCTGAACCAATATCCCGTCTCTAATATGCCTATCTAGCAGTTTTTCCACAGTCTTAAGTACAAAGGACATAAGACTTATTGGTCTTAGTGACTTTGCCGTTTCCCATCCTATTTTCCCAGGTATGTTAGTATGTTACAGAGTCTGTTGTATAAAATATCAGAACCTCTTTGTAATATTATTGGATAAATCCCGTCCATGCCCGGTGATTTATATGGTTCGAATGAGCTAATTGTCCATTTCAGTTTACCATAGTTCACCACCTGTTCGGCTATCCTCCAATCTTCCCTGTTGGCTCCATTATGAGCTTCCAATCCGTTTAGATTCCGCTTAGCCGATGTGTGTGCTATTGTGCACCAGGGAAGTGAACCCTGAAGAGTTTCCTTACTGTTTCCTTCACTGTGAGTGTGTACTCCCCCAGTTCATTTTTTACAGTGTTTATTGTGTGTTGTGTGTCTTTTGAGAGAATTTTTTGGAGTCTGTCACACTCTTGAGAGCCTTCTCCAGATCCTCCTCCCGCTAAGAGGTTAGAGTCCCCAGCTTTCGCAGTTCCTCCTTCCCTTGAGTTGTCGGAGTCCAAAACTAACGCAATCTCTCCGACAGTCATGTTTAAGGAGTCTGAGTCGTCTGTATCCGACTCTTCTCCTTGGGTGTCCATTTTTTCCAAATTATTTTGACTCATATTTGTTCCCACGAGTATGGGGAAGCGGTTGGTCCAACTCTGCAGTGTCCCCCGTACAGAGTCAAGGCTGGCTACTTGGGGGTTTTGCCCGGTTTCCCCAAGGGAACGTTCGCAACCGCATATTAAGTTCTGCGGCCATTCATCCTTAGGCACGTTACCTTACACAGTGGCGTTGGGCTTTGCTGAAGTGCCATTTGGTTAGTCAATAGTGGTGCTTCCTGAAGCATCGCTATTGGCCTTATACAATGGTGCCACGGGAGGCAGGTACTCGATGGTTGTATTTCTCCATCGTCCTGTAGAAAAGTTACCTACCCACAAAGCGGGCGTGTTAAGCGAGTATGCAAGCAAGCAATCTAAACTACAAAACAATGGCTAAGCTACAACCAACCCCACCGACTGATGGATTACTTCTATTCCTATTTGAAAATGATTGATAGCAAAGTTATATAAAAATATAAACCTTTGCCATAAAAACTGTGCTATTTTCAAATAAACTATAGTGATAATTTCATTTAATAGAGTGAGTTTAAGATCATACCTGTTAGAGGGAAAAGAAGATTATAAAGCAGGTAGGCAAAGTCGTTGAAAAAAAATTTTGAAAAATATATAAACAATAACGACTTAAGAAGTCTGTTTTTCCTAAAGGTGTAAGTAATTTACGGATTCCCTAAGTTACCTTCGTTGCTTTTAGATTCAGTAAAACTTAATATCAAAAAAATAACCTTCAATATATTAACACTAGGTATAAATGAGGTAAACTACATAAAAACAAAAATTATAGTGTAGAATGTTCATACAACAACTTTACCTTACCAACCCTTAACTATGTGGCCAGAAAATTAATATTTTAACTATCAAGGTACCACCATCTGTTTTATTTTAGCTAAAATAATTTGGATAGGTGCTCGTAACCTAATACAACCTAACTATAATAGAAAAAAATTACTCAGGCAAAAATCCGCCAGCGGGCTATTTTTTTAAGACCATTTTAGACCCTCTGAAACACATTTCAAAATACTTTTTTTGTCCTGTAAACGCTTTAAAATAGTTTTTTCTTACCTTATAAAACTTTAAAATGTGTCCTCTAATTTCAATGTTGAAAAAATGTTAACTACAACATTTTGATTAATTTCATTGTTATAGAAACTGCCAAATATTACAATAAACCATTTCAAATTTTTTCGTAAACAATTTATTTTCTTAATTTACGACCAGGTTAAAGTTCGTCAAAATGATCTAATTTTTCATGAACCCAATGACAATTGACATTGGCAATGTGATATATGTCTAAAAGAAATACAATGTTGTCATATCAATTATTACATATCAATGATCATTTTTACCTATGCCTTGTGTTGTACCAGGCCAACCAATTGAGTTCAGTAATAGAAAAAATATATAAAACTAACGATTTAAAAAATACTCATATATCAAGATCTTCTTCCTCACCCTCATCGACAGAGCACTCTTCGATATTGATATACAATAAGAAGACGAAGCACCGACTTCTTGCAGGCTGGCGGCTTCGCCGCCACCAAAAAATTTTAACCCATACTTGACTACGCCGACCGGCATAATATTTTTTACAAATATTAGATAAGTACCGACGCCGACGTACCGTAATCAACACATAATCATATCCAGTTGGGTCTGTAAAAAGTGGCAGTCTTGAATTGATGAGATTGAGGTAAATATTTTTAAGTCAGCAGCGAACAGCAGGTGATTGCATATTAAGTTTATTGCCAAGTCATTTATAAATATACTAAATAATAGTGGCCCCAGATTGGAGCTCTGTGGAACTCCAGATGTTGCTGTGAAGGGTGAGGATGAAAATCTGTTGTAAAAGACATAATTAAAACGATGATTTAGATAAGAATATTATGATCAATTTGACCTTTCTGATCGTCTACATCTAAACATAATAATATTTCCGAAAATGCTTCGTTTTTGAAATACATATTTATTAAGCAAAAAAGTTTATTTTGATGTCTCCTCTACCACCCCTAAGAGTTGACCCTTTGTATATTTAAATCTGTACAATGTAGGTACTCATCAGATTCTTGTTTAAAACTAAAAATATAATAAAACAGAGTTCAGAAGTTACACGAAAACTATTATTGAAAAAATAAAAATAATAGTTACCTATATAGATTTATAGTTATTGCAAACTACATTATGGACAGGTTGTACAAAAAATACTCTAAACTCATTTTAACTAACAAGAGTTTTATTTTTGACTAGTTATATTCAAAAACAAATGTCATTTTTAAAACTATATATAACAATAACCGATAAGTATTTCTTTAAAATGCATTTGATTCTGTTGAACAAAACCATTCGATAAAAAATTATAAAGTATGGGTATACAGGTGGTTTTTTTATATCTCTGCTATAAAGCATGCATTAGGGTAGCATGTATATTATCTAAGTAACAGGTCAGAGAGGTTAAAATTAAATAACATATGCAGTGGGATTCTCATCTTTCAGTACGTCTCCTATTCAGACTCCTGTCTTCGTTTGACAGACAGCGATTTTAATGTAATGTCTATCTCTATTCTGTATGTAATGTGTCGAGTTCGCACAAAAGAATCGCTGTCTTGATCAGAAGAAATTAACCATATCAAAGGAAGAAAATTAGGTCCCCTGTTATTTTTAATTTATATTAATGATTGTTGATGTCGCAATAATCAATATGACATTTACCAATTTGCCTATAATGTCCTTATTTATGTTTCTTGTAAGTTGTAAGGATTCAGATAACTTAGTAAGAGTTAATTGTCAATGAAACTCTGCAAAATGTTTATAAATGATGTAATCATTTGTTAAAAATCAACACAAATACCTAAAACAAAATATATGCTGATAAGTAATAACTACTTGTGGACAAACAATATAGGAAATTGGAAGAAATTCTATACAGATGAAATTCGCAGACCATATGCAAATACTATTATTAAAACAATTGCAGTTAAATTACATTTCCTATTTAGAATTTGATTATAATAATTATTATATTATTATTGCATTATTTTTTACTAAATTTCAATATTCTGATATTAGCAAACTAGCCAAATAAAGTAAATAAAAATAAAATAAAAACCGAAAATATACTTGGATCTACAATACATATAAATAATAAGTAGGTACATTTTTAATTTTATAGTTATTTATGCAACAAGTACAAAAAGTAAGTGTTTATTGCACGCGATGTGAAATTGCCCAACGAGGCCGTTAGGCCGAGTTTGATAACACGTCGAGTGCAATAAACACTTTTGGCACGAGTTGCATACAATATTTTTTTTACGTTCAAGAAAAAAAACAAAAAATGTTCTATAGAACTGCAGTTGTATTATTCAAATCATAGTAGCCGTGATCGTGTACCTTTGTTTGAGGCATTTATTTACGTTTGTGTTCATAATTTGTAATGACATTTTTAATAAAATACATTTTTTTGTTAATTTATTTATTAAATGATTGAAAATAATATAAAATATGTAATTGTTTTTAAAACGTAACACAGAAAATGAAAATAGACTATATTTGGCATTGATTTGAATATTTATGTTTGTCATGATCATAAAACGCTGTAGTAAAATGACAGATGAGTGCAATAAAATTTTTATTGCACTAGTGCAATAAAGAACCAGTTTTTTCACTAAATATAGTTCAAAAAAGTTTTGTTTTTGCATGAACGTAGAAAAAATTATTAAAGTCCATTAAATTGAAATGGCACGTCAAACCATAACAAATTTTCAAAACAAACATACCTACTTGTGTTGTATTCCAAACAGAAAATACAATTTATAGAATAATTTATTTACTTGTAACCTTTCCCCGCACAATACCTCGCCCCTCACCCATGAACATGGTCAAATTGGGCTAAGCCATTTTACATTCGTTTGCATAGGGAGCGATGTTGCAATTTTTCAATTTTTAGTGTCTATTTCGTCTGTTCAGATGGCAGCATCTGATGGGCCCTATATTTTTAAATTTTATCACAAGATTCCTGAAATAATTAGGCAAAAATAGAAGAATGTATTTTGCGTTTTAATTTTTAAATACTATAAAAAATGGTGGAGAGTCCACTTTTTTTAATATTTGTTAAATATCACTTATTAAAATATTATGCATTAAAAGTAAAACAAACTATAGACTTTCCACCATTCTTTACACTTTTCTGAACCCATTTTTGAAAAGAGTTTTTGAAAATATTATCGTTCAGAGCTGTATTTTTGTGATAAAAAAGTCGCCGTCACTTGTCATTGACAACACGTTGAACTTGCCCTTGATTAGTAAAAAACGCTTTGACAGCTGGGTACATTACCGTTCCCTTCACGGCGTACTATAAAGGTGTTTCAACTCCCTGAAAAAAACATACCAAAACCGATCGTACTTCCTAGCCAAAATCCGCTAGGTTCGCTAGTGTCGTTACGGTGGAAAATTGCGGCAATCTTTTTATCTGTCAAAAAAAGTGCAATAATAAAAATAGTTCTTCTATGGTGAAAATTCGAGTTTATATGAAATGAAAAATGACAAAACTATCAGAAGGAGTACAGATGAAAAAATTAATACAGATGAAAAAATTAATGGTCAACAAATAAGTTTATTGTTATTGATGGTTGCTTATAAGTGTTTTTTTTTAAACAAGCTGCACTGATGTGTGAGTTTATACGATCAAAAAAAGTGTTCAAGATTTAATAAATATGCTCCAATTAAGTTACAAGTTGCTGCCAGAGACTTGCTATTAAATAAGTGAAATGGGGGTGTTTATAAAAAACAGCTGATTTTGTTTTGTGTTCAAATATTACCTTTGGCTTTGGCAAAAACAGCAATACAGTGGGTTACTGATTATAAAATGAAGAAGTGGTACTATGGTACTATGGTACTCAGATTGAAGCTTATTATTTTTAAAGTGAGTTTTGTGATTTTCATTGCCCAGATTAAAGATATTCAATAAATAGCTACTATAATCAAATCCATACATAGTGATTGGAATTACAAACATTTCTGTGAAATAGCATTATACCAGCATAATGAAGTCTCACTGGACTGGAGTATATATTATGTTTCCAAAGATCAGTAAGTACCTATATCAATTATTATTATTTTTATTAATAAGTATCAATAATAAATACATCTCAAAGAATAACAAGGTTGAACTGTACTTTTTGGAAAAAATGAGATTGGTAGAATATATTATTTAATTTGTTTTTGTGACCAATATGTTCATCTGTTAATTATCAATGTTGTGTTATCGAAGCACTAAAGTTATTCACATGGTTCTATCTGCATGTACATAGAACTTATACAGTTTTTAGCAAGTGTCATTATAGTAGTCAGATCTTCGTTATTCCCTAATCCCTAGCAAATGTAGTCTCCATCCTCCACAATTATATTAAGATTAAAGGCCAGGTTTTTACCTCTGAATAAAGTTGAAAGTAACTACTTGCTGATTAGGCTATAGATTATACTTACACCTAACTCTACTCAGAGGTTAAAAAATCTGCCATTAAAAGAACAGTGAGTTTTAGAGCATAAACCTTATTAAATATAATGGGTGTTTTTTTTATTAAACTTTTTGTTTTTAAACAGTTTTGGTTGAAAATTATAAAAAAAATGATATAGGATACATGGAAAGATTTATAATATAAAACAACATTTAAAAATTCTGAATTAACAAAAGTATGTATTTTCTGTTCCAAGCGTTGTCTCTGTTACCTAAACTAAATACTAGAAATAAAGTTTTAATTGGCAGTTACTACTATGCTCTCTCAAATATTCTAAAAAATGCTGCAATGCTAGATGAAATCTTTAATTAGGCATCAAATTTGTAAAATGTTAGAGATAGTATGTAGGTATATAGGGAAAATAAAAAATATAATTATAATGAAGAGTAAGAACTTTTAAATTTTAATATAACTAGAACCAAATATTCAGTAATTAAAAATTTTGATAGGAATTAAAAATTATGCTCGAGTATAAATGTTGTGCTTGTTTTTAAGTGGTTTCGATTTACTTTAGGTTTGTTCCAACAATGCTCAGAAATGAGTTACTGACATCAGGATTCTGCACAGTAGTTTATCGATACTGCAAAATTGTGTACAACCCAGTGGTTTGTTTCTGATCATTGTTGGAACAGACCTTTTATTCAATACATAATTGAACAAGTTAAATGTGTATTTGGAATTTTTTTAATTTTACAAATCTCAAGCTTGAAAATGGATTTTCAAATTATGCACTTTTTGTAGTTTTTAATAATGCTTATTTTTTTTTTAGTTTCTTGTTCATTTAATAAAGATGCTTTTTTGTATATGGGGTGATAATTTTTAAGCAGAGGCGTGCAGCACCCACAAGATCACTGCCAGAATTAAAGCAAATGGGTAATCTAGAAATATTGAGTAGGTTCCCTGCATGTAAGATTTTCAAGAACTTGTAAATACAATGTTTTAATGAATTATTGCCGTTTTCAAAGTTAAAGGTGATGAAACACTCATGAAAATTTGTAAATATTTAACCCTTTCAGTGTATTTGTCCCTCCAGAGGGACACTGTCTTAATTAACCCTGAAGTATACATCTGTTAATTTTGGTAGAAATTTTTCTTTTTGGTTTATTTACTTTATTTGCATTACTTTTAAGGATTAATATTATAAAAAAATTATTTTCATAGTAAATTTTTGTTTTTGTAATGTCCCTGAACAGGTACGTTATGTCTTGGAGTAATAAAAAATACTATGAAAAAATTTTAATTTACTTAAAATAAACAAAGGAAACATACAATCTAGGTACTACAATGGTATTTTTTTTAATGAAAGTGGAAGTGAAAGGGTTAAAAAATAAAATTAATTTATCAGATTTATGTATGATTTGTTCTAGTAGTGACAGTCACTACAAATTTGAGAAGTGTGCTAATTGAAACGGGACAGGGCTCATATAGTTTTATTTAAAAAGTAAACCTTGTCATTAATTAAATATAAATGATTATTATATTACATTATTGAAATATATAATGTAAATCAAATTGTTGTAATGTTTTTCTGAAATCGGAAGTGTTGTCAGTTTTGTTACTGTCTGCTGCTAACTGTGATGTGTACAAGCGAACATAATAAACCTACTTATTGAGTACATTAATATGAAAAACTCATAATAAATCTGGAAACTATACATTTGAAATTTTCCTACTTATTTTTCCATTACTGCTATTATCTAATAGAACAATTCCGATGCTTTTAATTAATATTTAATTTTCCACAAATAAATATAAAAAAATAATTAGTAAAATTATAAAATGAGTTCCAATTAAATAATGAACTATATTATTAATTTAAATTGTTAATATAAGAAATGAATAAATTAAGTAAGTAAAAGTGTAATAATGGGAAATGTGTAAATTGTATTTATTTCTAATTTTAAATAATTTTGTGTGTATTTTTAATTTTCTTTCTAATGTAAAATTAATAAATTAATAATTTTAACAAAAATTTAATGAGATGTTTTATTTGTGTTAGAATTCGAATACAATAAGAAGAACAGTGCTGTCATAATGATTACTTCGAATTTCAAATACATAGTATCTATAACTTATCAATAAATAAATATTAAGTTGTTAGATATAAAAAAATATTTCCTATATTCCTAAAAGATTAACACTTCACCCCCAGTGGATAACTTCGGTAACTGTATCAGCAATACTTTCCACATCCTTGTCTCCTTTGAGAAGTAGTCCCATCATAAGTAATAAAAGCAGGAACAGCATTTTTTAGGTAGTTTTTTTTTATATTTGCGCTGCACATTAAATAATGGTAATCTTATAATTGAAGGGTCTGGAAATGCACCATTCTTGTTCTGGCTAGTTCTGATAGTTGGAATCATAACATATAGTTGCAAAGTTATATTTAATTATTTGAAATAACTTTTACTTTTTATCATGTATTTACCAATTTTTACATCGATTAAAAATTAAAATAAAGTAATACGATCGTTATTTTTAACTTCAAATTTGTGTCAAATTCTAGACTTCAGAGTTGTGTGAATATGCGGATTTCTAGACTCCTCAACTACAAGATAACCTTAAATAATTATTAGGTACATCAGAAAAAACATTGTTTAAATTATTAACCAGTGTATGTACAAATTATTCAATACACAAATTACCAACATTTACGACCCCGAACTACATTTATTTACTTACAGGGATTATTAACTCCTATAAAAATACGAAAAATACAGAATTGAAAAATCTTAAATATTTCTTACAGCTCAAATTTTTATTAATTTAAAATCAGTACTTCTATAAAAACCTAGTAAATACATTTAAAGAACTGGAACAAAACACATTTGGGGATGATTATTATTAAACAGTATATTTGAACACTTAAAAATAAAAAGGCTACAAGTAAAATAAATTTATCATAGTATCTATTTGATTCTTATAACCAGATACAACTTTTCAGCATTATAATCAGGCTAAAAGGAATAAGTCAAAGATTTTATTTATTCACAGGGTCAGAAAAATATCAAAAGAAATAGGTATCTTGTGTATATGAAATTTATATCATGAACACATTATAATAGGGTCCAAGTCATAACATTATTAGTACCAAGGAGACAGGATAAATAATACGAAATATTTATATAATAAAACTTTATACTAATAATTATTTTTATTACAAAAAAGACAAAGTTGAATAACCTATTTACATAACCTACAATCATTTAAAACGTAGACATTAAACATATTTACTTGAAAAATAACGTTTCCTAGTAGATTTCTTAGCACTTTTTCACGGATAACATAATTTGCATTAAAATGTTTTTCACAAATGGAACTTTTGGGTTTAATGTTTATTTTCATACCACCAATAATTTGCACCATATTCTGTATAACTGTTTTTTGGCATTATAAAACTGCTATTAATATTTTGAAGACTCTCTCCCATAATCACAATTAAAAACAGCACAACGATCCACCATGATTTATATATTTTAAGATTTTAAAAAATATTTATTTGTCAACACTTTTTAAATTGCAGCTCCTACTTTTATCTTTTATTTACTTTCTCGCCGGATAGATACTAGCGAACCTAGCGGATTTTGGCTAGGAAGTACGATCGGTTTTATCGCCGTTTTCATTTGTTTTTAAATAGGAGTTGATGCACCTTATAGTCCACCGTGGTTGCCTTTCACTACTGCGCCCTAGCACCTAGGAGCTGCATTCGCATAAAACTATTTTTGGCCAATTACAACAGCGTTCACTGAAATGGTGCGTATATAGTCGGAAAAAATATTTTTGTATATATTTTTTTGAATTCCACTTTTTAAATCTAGTTATTTAATAAAAATATTCTACATTAGTAATGGAAATTATTTAATATCGATAAACTTATATGATTTTTTGAAGTTTGATTTTAAAGATTGTAAGTTATAGGATGCGTTCTCGAAATGACTACGAATATATATTTTTAAATATTATAGAACATAATTAACTTCTAAAATGTATTGTACAATGTACAGTTAAAGCAAATGAACTTCAATGTTAGATTATGTTTTTTCCTCAATAAAATTATGATTTTAGCAATTTATTTGCTGGTAAAGCAAATTTTTCACCTTGGTGATTTTGAGCCCTCTATGGCTATCTCTTTTGGTATGCTACAATAAAACATACAAATTATTTGATTTTGTAAGTACACAAATATTTGTGAAAATTTACATATAAAATGTTATTCCTTCCTTGTATCTTCTACCGTAAGATGATTTGTTACATTCAGGTGTAAAACGGAAGTCCTGTAAAAATTTAACACCAAACTACAAATGTTTTTTATTGAAACCGACCGTAATCTTAAATAAATGAAAATCTTTTACCCGTTGAGTTTTTTTTTCTCTCAAACAAAAAAAAATAAAGAGATAAATCGTCATTAAGCAGTATTAGCCCGTCGAAGTTCGTTCGAATCCCAAAAGCAATTTCTGGATTTACCGTTTTTTCGGCACTCTTGTTCCAGGTCGATGCAGAGCCCGCGGCCACGGTGTTCCGTTGGAGTTTCAACAGCACCCCGGGGGTTTTCAAGGAACTGACGGACTTCAAGAACGAGGCCAGTACTAGCGTGCTAACGTACGTGCCGAGAGTGGCTGCTGATTATGGCACTTTACAGGTTAGTAGTTGGGGATGGGGAAATTGCTTTAATATTTATTGATAGAGATTGTTCTACGGCAGCTGTGTGTAATAAACGTTTAGCTTGGATTATTTTCATAATCGTGTTGTGTTCTTTTATAAATTAAAAAGAAAGTTAGTCATAGAATAATCCTTAAATAATTAACAACGGTGAGATAAAGTTTACGGCTTCTCTTCTAAAGGGAATATATTTTTTTATAAATTCCCTTGAGTATCTTTAATTTGAATTAATCTCATCTTTTCCAGATTTTTTTTCCTTATTGATAGGCTTTCGTGTGGTTTTGAATCCCATGGTAGAAGGTTATGTCTTTCTGTTATGGTATTTTACTTCCGTGGAGCTTTTTCATGAATGTATATTTATTTTACACTAAAAGTGTAGCAGCCGAATATGTTTTGAAAACCCAGTAATAACCATAAGATACGTGTTATTAAAAAAGACACCACTGGGCGGGGCATAAAAGGTTTTCTAAGCAGGGTCGTATTCAGGTTAAAGTCCTCGTATATACAGATTCACAGACGGTGGTTGCAAGAACGATTGTTAAAATCTCTCGTTAGCTAATGAACTCATAACTTTATTCACTCCCTAAATTATCTTCTAAATAGTAAGTTTGACAATGGCGCTTTTCCAAATGCCAGTGTCAAGTAAAGTGTGACGATATTCGAGATACGTCCATGAAGAGTTATAGTTCTTCCATTATCAATTGCAGATCATAAAAACTCGTTCGGAACCTTTACCGACAATTTTGTTTGATCTGCCATAGGCGTAGATACCTACCTCATTTTATAAATTTATTTTATTAATACTTTTAATATATATCATATGCAAGAAAGTATTCGTTAAAAGGAAATCGAATAATTATAAATTGGACGTTATTATGCGCCCTTATTTAGACAGATGCACTTAATTGTAATCTTACTTGTGCTTAAAAAAAATCATTATAGCTCGTTAACTTGCTACAACTGAATATTAAATTATAAAACGTAAAAAAGCGAGTAAAGTGTACCTGCCTGTAGGGGCGTTTGGTTTAAACAGGGTACCTTGACGATTCGGTGATTGCCATCTGTTTATTCAATTTTTTGCTGACAAAACTTGACGCAATGTTTCCAAACTGGTATAAGTGTATTCTGGAAAATCTGCCACCTTTTGCTGTATTACTTCCAATGTCGGAACCCTGTTCTCCTTATATAAACTATAAATTGTCCTTCGTATAAAATCTTGGGTAGCTCTGTCAACTGATTTCAGTTTTTCTTTACATGTTTTTCGGTTTTATGAATAATCCACAGCAACCCCTTTCGTGACTACCGGATAAACGGCAAATTTATTTACTTTAGTTAATTCAGCAATTGTTATTATGAACACATTATCAGACTGTTGAATATTTTCCTTTTTTAAACATTCGAATATATTTAAAATAACTTGTTGTGTTTGTATATCTAAATCCTTATCGTTAAAGTCATACCTGTCTTTAATCTCACTACACTGTGCAATTTCATTTTCTTCATTCGCCCACGGTCTAAAGAACGCCATATTTATATTTATTAAAAGAAATTTAAATTAAACCAACCACACATACAAAACACACCGCACGACAGTACTCCACTGATATCGCAGACTGTCTTCCAGGAATATTTTCGAACACTTCTGCCCTCCGTAAACCTTCGGCCAGTACAGTGCATTTAAGTTTACGATTCGATGTTTTCATTGGTAAACAACGGAGATGATGAATTTTGACACATATATATCAAGTACACATGGACTGACCGTTCGTTTAATATTTACCGCATTGTATAAGGGGAGTAAACTTTATTTTTCGTTCCTAAATTTGGCATGAGTGTCGTGCGTATATAGTAAATATTGATGATTCCCCACATAACTGTGTTCTGCAATTGATAATGGAAGGACTATACTGATCCTTGAACGCCTGAGTTGCGAAGGGTATTTAATCTACCTGTAGCCTTACGCCCGAAATGCGAAAAATTAAGTATTCCGCTCGAGATGCGACGCCCGAGATGCGCATAAATCGACGAGACTTACCCGATTTAGGGGATTAAAAGGGTCAGTTCAGGTACCTGATAGGCAATGGTTCCACTATTAACGATATTTTTCAACTATTCTATATTATTTAAATCCAAATTTTTGTTAAATATAAACATTTTTAGTCAAAAAACACTAAATCTGAATATTTTGTTTTTTTTTTTCACTTTTCGAAGCTTTCAAATATACGAATTTTTGAATTGAAAAAATAATCCTGGGATAGATTTTTTAGGAAATTTAATGCTCTACAAGAATCCGCAGTTCAAAAGTTCCACAATAAAAACATCTCATCGTAGCTTGTTGACACAATTTAATGACAAATGTGATGACAAATGGAAATAGAGGTTACGTTAAATAACATCCGGTCCGCCATATTATTTGCCCAAATCGGCCAATTTTTCGGAACGTTTTTTAGGGGGCTATATCCTATCCAGTAAAATAATGCAGATCAGTGGTTATGACAGATGGACGCAAAAGTGTAATGAAAATGGCGATTTGAGTGTTATTTTGATTTCTTTGAAGTCAATAATTTTATTTTGAAGACTGATATAATGAAAATGATTTTATATCATTTAAATGAAGCTATTTAACAAAAATTACATTCATTTTCACCAAAACTGACTAGGCAAGACGCGGGTTTCACTGGGCGAATTTGTCTCTAATGCATGCAATGTTTTCTCTCAATTTTGAATACTCACTTATAAATTGTAAACATAGTGTCAGAGGCAGAGTATTGCACTAAAGCACTCATGAGTAATTGACAATGAATAGCTTCGCAAAGTACTCATAATAAGTATCTGAGTATGAATAATAATTAAAATAAATAAGTAATTTCGCAAATTTTAGAGAGTACTCGTGTAAAATCAAGTATATTAAATTATACCAGATAGTAACTAAAGATGTTATAAATATGGCTTACATCCATGAATTCTTTATTAGTTTATTCTAATTTTTCTAATATACATTTATATAATATTTGCATTTACAATACTGTGAATAATGATTAATCTTTCGATACCTAAAATGGATTCGTATTTATAATCATTACATTTCTGGACAGTTAAATAACCCTTCGTAATATTAACAACTCACCACACATATGCACTATACAAACTATCTGGAAAAACATAAAATGTCAAAAAAATGATAATAGTTCTGTGAGTAAGATACAACAAACAAGCTGGGGCTTGTCTGGGCCTGGGCGCGTCGATTCTCGTACTCGTTACTCGTTGGCTGTAGGAATCAGAAGTACTGAGTCCTCTAAAGCACTGAGTCCCATCAGGATAAAGGCACTCAGGAGAACATATTACTGAAAACTTTGAGTACTTAAGTACAATTTTGAGCTGTTTACAGATTTTTACAGATTTAGATGTACATTTTATAGTTATAATTTACCTGGGCATTTACCATTGAGCTGGTAGGAGCTCACCAAATGACCACTTCAAAAAATTGGGGTAACTAGAAACGCCTCTTGGCGATGTTAATAAACTGCAAAACTTTGATGATCTGAGAAGATGGATATATGTAGTTTGTAAACACCCCTTAGCGTCAACCAGCAGGTTTTTTTTAATTAAAAACCTGCAGGACTTTGCTTAGTTGAGAAGATGGCTGTTTGTAGACACCTCTCAGAGTCAACCATCAAGTTTTTGACGGGTTGATAACCTGCAGATCTTTAATGAGCTAAGAAGATACAGCTGTCTCTTGACCTCTCAGCGGCAACCAGTAGGTTCTGATAAGTTGAGAGGCAGGTTTTATATACCACCTTCCCCACCTTACAGATACAGATAGTTTATATTGTTAATTGAAACTAATGTAGGATGTTGCTATGAAATTAGAATGTCCATTTTGACAAAAGATATCATGTGATTATGTTTACAAGATGGCAGAAATTTATAAAATTTATTTTATTTAGCAATCAAGAAAACTTTGTTCTGTATAATTAATAATACATTTTTACTATAATAATCAGTGTTTTCTATGTTTTATGGCTCAGATATTCACAATATGTCTCAGTTTATGATTTTATGTGTTTTGTGTAGGCTTTGTTACTGTTTCTTTGTTACAAAATTGTTTAGATCTTAATATTATTTGACGATGTTGGATGTTCAACATTGCAACACAAAAAAATGTTTCTAAAACACCTTACATAATATCATCGTGTTTTGGGACAGAACTATTTTATTCAGTGAACCCTTGGAAAGGCGCTTCTTTAAAAATGGGTGAGCTATCTTTATAACAATATATATCATTGGTTATATTGCCAAAAACCAATGAACTGGAGTGGGGTAGAATGCTTGTCAATAGGCTTGAGATGCGACTCTATGGGCAAAGACAGGTTATTTTTCATCTCACTCGGGAGTATTTATAATAACCATTTTCTATTTCACTTTGTTACTGTCTGGTCCACCAGCGTGTGGATTGAACAATAACAATGTGAAACAGAAAATGGTTATTATAAATACTCCCGAGTGAGATGAGAAATAAAAATGGCTGCGCCCATAGAGTCGCATCTTGTTCTATTGATACAATATGCACATTGGCTTTCTACCCCACTCCAGTTCATTGCCAAAAACGCACCGTGTTGCCAGATTTATAACGTTCAACAGCTATTGACGATCGGAATGCATTTTTAATAGATCATTAGCGTTAATGAGTCTATAAATAGTTAATAATCATACTTGCAACCGGCTTTTAGTATTTTAAATAGTAGGAAAATATAAGTTCATGTTTACCGAAGTATCATTAATAAAAACAATTATAAAAAGAAAGAGAAGTTTTCAATAATATTTTTTTAATTTTAAACCGAAAAACAATACTTTTTATCATTTTAATCGTATTTAATATTGCTATTTGAATTAAATATCATTAAATCTATACGAAATAATATTTTTAAATAATTCCAATTCACTTTTATTTCATATTTACAGTGTTGGGGTCGGAACGATATTGGCAATCAAGTTGCACCCTGTATATTTCATATAACTCCTGCTAGCCGACCAGACCCGCCACATTCCTGCAGCGTTGCCAATATAAGCCATCACTCGGTAACAATTTCTTGTCAAAGAGGATTTGACGGGGGTAAGTATACAAACACTTTTTTATTCAATAAAAGTATAAAGGACTAGACAGTCGGATTACGGAGAGATGGGTTTAGGTGAAATTTCCACAATTTTTCGTACTTTTCAGTTGTCGACTTGGTGAACAATAGTGTTCACGGACACAATTCAGATCTATGACTACTTTTTGATTACAGGATGTTGTAGTTGCAAATTGATTATATTTAAAAAGGCTGCTAGGTATTTTGTAAGGTTACAACCACAAAGAACCTATCCTATAGAAACCCAATGCCAATGTTATACTTTTAAACCAAATTAGCGCCACCTTTTGTTTGGAGTAGGAACTAAAATAACAATTGACAAAGTGCGTTAAATTCAAATTGTAATTTTTAGTAGTTACGTAATTCTAAATTAAATTTTAAATCAATTTTGTTGCGTTTGTACACCTACCAGGTGGACAGAGAACGTCAAATAATGAGGGGAAGGCTTGAGGAGTACTTATTTATTTAATATAAAAATATATAGACAATTCACAAAACATTATAATGTCAATTCAATTATAAAAGTCATAACTTTTTTAAACCAAGGTTACACAAAACGAAAATAAAGTACGTCAATAATACGGAGTACCAGTAACTTGAGTCACTAATACTCAATTCCCAACAAATTCCATATCATTTATTTTTATATTTAAACGACTTTTATGTTCTTACTTTATTTATTATTCAGATTAACTTGAATTTCCTTTTTACCATAATACAACTTCAAACTTCTCGCAAAAAAACATCTTATCACCTTTCTTGACATGACATGTGTCATTTACAGAACATTAGTTTTATGACAACTGACATAATGGTCTCTTTCTGATTAGGCAACTAAAACTAATCTTAACATACAACGTAGAAAGGATTTAGGAATTAATTTGTTATAATGGGTCTGATGTGAAGAATTTATTTTGCATATTATTAATAAATGAATATTAGATATTTCAATAAATAATAAATTAGTACATTCTTAAAATATGTTTAATAATGACTTAAATATTAGAATAAAATAAAGACTAACAATAAATACATAATATTTAACTATGCATTTAAGGAACACTTACTTGGAGCAGAAGTATATAAAGATATACAATCTCAAATCCTTAAATGTGAAGTAAACACTAGAATATTAAAGTTTATTAACACTATAAACAGAAACCAAAAGCCAAAGCCAACAACAAAATAACTAAAATCAGACGGAAAAATCAGAATAACCAAAAATATAAATAAACATCATAAAAACTTCGGATTCTTTGGTTAAGTTTCACCAATAATAATGAAGGAAGGTTTCACAATTTCACCAGTAGCACCATCTAGTGTTTGGAGTCAGTACCAGAAGAAATGTCAGTTGTCGGTTTTTACCTTTGGTCATTCTTGTTCAATATCTATGTGGTTATAACTTTTATTGATATTTTATTCAGCAGCCAATTCACTGATAAACATTTTTTTTTAATTTTACTTTTATAGCCATCATTGCGGCCTTTTTAAAAATGTATTTGACAATACTTATGAAGAGCTATCAAATTTAAATGTCCTTTTAAAGTCATTTTTCCAAAATTTGATCGAATTTTTTTGTGATTTTCTTAATTTTTTTTTAAAAATAATTGAATTTCGAAAAAGTTTCTCCAGAGAAACAGATATTTAAATTTTACCTGATCGTACCTATTTTTTCCTCTACCAAAAATTAAAAATACCCTATAGAAATAAGAATCAAACAGTATATTTAAATTTGACATAAAAAATATAAATTTCTACATAAAAAATAGGAAGACGTCATCAAAACATCGTTATAGGGATGGTTATCCAAAATATAAGCAAAACTAAATTTAAAAGTTGACGTGTCTCGATTTATATTCCCAGAAATACGTTATATATGGAAGACGTATTTCTGCCTATTTTGCTTATTTTACTTTAACTATAGAATACGAGTGCAATTCTGCGAATTTGCATTTTTACATTACTATTTTTATTTTATTTGAACTCAATTCATATTTAGAGCTTTGTAGATGAATTGAGCTCAAAATCATTGTTTATTTTCAATAATAATCATTTAACTCTCAACGTTGTTTTGCCTAAACGGTGCTTATACATAATTTCAGGTTTCTAACCTAAATTATATGTTTTCTATTTTTTTCAGGTCTTCGACAAAAGTACATTCTGACTTTGGCATCAAGCGATGATATTATCGCCAACGTTTCGTCTCAAACATCACCGGAGTTTAACATATCAAACTTGGAAGCGACTCAGGATTACGTGGCTACCATACATTCCATAAATTCGAAAGGTCCTTCCAAAAATACTCTGCCGTTAGCTATCAGAACGCTACCTGCTCCCAGTATGTATACATTTTTTTTACTATATTTTTAATAACTCTACAGTAACAAAATCTATAGTAACAAAATCTACAGTAACAAAAGGGTAACTCATAAATTATACCAGATGTTCAAAAATATTTAAAAATAGGTCAGATAGACTCAATTTACCTACGTACCTATATTCAAAAGTACGTACAAAAAAGTTAAAGCCTTTTGAAGTATCAAATTTACGATTTTACGATGTTGCGATTTTACGTGTTTACGATTTACGGTTTTACGATTTGATGACTACGACTTTATGATTTATGATTTAGTTTTTTGGATTTTACGAATTTAAAATTTTAAGATTTCAAGATTTTACGACCTTACGACTTTACGACTTTAACGACTTTAACGACTTTAACGACTTTAATGACGTTACGACTTTACAACTTGGCGATTTTACGATTTTAAGTTTAGACGATTTTACAACTCAACGATTTTAAGATTTTACACGAATTTACGATTTTACAATTTTAAGGTTTTACGATTTGACTCTTTTACGATTTTATGACTTTACAACTTTGCGACATTACGAATTTACGACTTCGAAATTTTATTACTACGAATTGACGATTTTACGGTTTTACGATTTTACAATTATTTACGATTTTACATTTTACGGTTTTACGATTTTATTTATTTTTTTTTTTTTTCGTTTTTATTACTTTACAACTTAGCGATTTTACTATTTTAAGTTTAGATGATTTTCTAACTCAACGATTTTGAGATTTTACACGATTTAACGATTTTACAATTTTAAGGTTTTACGATTTGACTTTTTTACGATTTTACGATTTTGAGACAATACGAATTTACGACTTCAAAATTGACGATTTTACGGTTTTACGATCTTACTATTAAACGATTTTACTATTTTAAAACTAAACGAATTTACGATTTTACATTTTTACGAATTTTCGATTTTACGCATTTAAAATTTTAAGATTTTTCGATTTATTTTACGACTTTACGGCTTTACCCCTTTATTACTTTACGATTTTGACTTCACGACTTTACGTCTTTACGAGTTGACGACTTCGCAATTTTACGACTTTACGATTTTACAATTTTACGATTAGACATTTTTACTACTTTACAATTTTACAACTTGGCGATTTTACGATCTTACACCAAATTACGATTTTACAGTTTTACGGTTTTAAGATTTTACAATTTTACGGTTTTAAGATTTTACAATTTTACGATATTACGATTTTATGATTTTAGGATTTTAAGATAGACGATTTTACAACTTTACGACTTGACCATTTTATAATTTTACACGAATTTACGATTTTACATTTTACGGTTTTACGATAATATTTTTTTACGATTTTACGACTTTACATCTTGGCGACTTTAAAATTTTATGACTTTATGACTGACCGAATTGACGATTTTACGGTTTTACGATCTCACGTTTAACCGTTTTACTATTTCATGATTTTACAGTTTTTCGATTTTACGAATTTACGATTTTACGATTTTACGATTTTACGATTTTACGATTTTACGATTTTACGATTTTACAATTTTCCGATTTTCCGATTTCACGATTTTACGATTTCACGATTTTAAAATTTTACAATTTTACGATTTTTCGATTACACAAATTTTAATATTTTACAATTTACCACTTTACGACTTTACGGCTTAACTACTTTATGATTTTATGACTACGATATTAACGACTTTACGTCTTTACGACTTGACGATTTGGCATTTTTCGAGTTTACGATTTTATGACTTTAGGATTTTACGATTTTACGATTTTACCATTTTATTTTATGATTTTACGATTTTACGATTTTACGATTTTACGATTTTACGATTTTACGATTTTACGATTTTACGATTTTACGATTTTACGATTTTACGATTTTACGATTTTACGATTTTACAATTTTCCGATTTTCCGATTTCACGATTTTACGATTTCACGATTTCACGATTTTAAAATTTTACAATTTTACGATTTTTCGATTACACAAATTTTAAATTTTAATATTTTACAATTTACCACTTTACGACTTTACGGCTTAACTACTTTATGATTTTATGACTACGATATTAACGACTTTACGTCTTTACGACTTGACGATTTGGCATTTTTCGAGTTTACGATTTTATGACTTTAGGATTTTACGATTTTACGATTTTACCATTTTATTTTATGATTTTACGATTTTACGATTTTACGATTTACCACTTTACGTTTTTACGCCTTTACTACTTCACGACTTTAACGTCTTTACGGCTTGACGATTTTTCGATTTAACGATTTTACTAGTTTACGGTTTTACGATTTTACGATTTTACGATTTTACGATTTTACGATTTTACGATTTTACGATTTTACGATTTTACGATTTTACGATTTTACGATTTTACGATTTTACGATTTTACAATTTTCCGATTTTCCGATTTCACGATTTTACTATTTCACGATTTTAAAATTTAACGATATTACGATTTTATGATTTTAGGATTTTAAGATAGACGATTTTACAATTTTACGACTTGACCATTTTATAATTTTACACGAATTTACGATTTTACATTTTACGATTTTACGATAATATTTTTTTACGATTTTACGACTTTACATCTTGGCGACTTTACGTATTTACGGTGTTACGATTTTACGATTTTACGACTTGACGATTTTACACGAATTTACGATTTTATAATTTTATGGTTTCACGGTTTTACGATTTTATAATTTTACTTTTTTACGAAATTATGACTTTAAAATTTTATGACTTTAAAATTTTATGACTTTATGACTGACCGAATTGACGATTTTACGGTTTTACGATCTCACGTTTAACCGTTTTACTATTTCATGATTTTACAGTTTTTCGGTTTTACGAATTTACGATTTTACGATTTTACGATTTTACGATTTTACGATTTTACGATTTTACGATTTTACGATTTTACGATTTTACGATTTTACGATTTTACGATTTTACGATTTTACGATTTTACAATTTTCCGATTTTCCGATTTTCCGATTTCACGATTTTACGATTTCACGATTTTAAAATTTTACAATTTTACGATTTTTCGATTACACAAATTTTAAATTTTAATATTTTACAATTTACCACTTTACGACTTTACGGCTTAACTACTTTATGATTTTATGACTACGATATTAACGACTTTACGTCTTTACGACTTGACGATTTGGCATTTTTCGAGTTTACGATTTTATGACTTTAGGATTTTACGATTTTACGATTTTACCATTTTATTTTATGATTTTACGATTTTACGATTTTACGATTTTACGATTTTACGATTTTACGATTTTACGATTTTACGATTTTACGATTTTACGATTTTACGATTTTAAGATTTTACAATTTTCCGATTTTCCGATTTCACGATTTTACGATTTCACGATTTCACGATTTTAAAATTTTACAATTTTACGATTTTTCGATTACACAAATTTTAAATTTTAATATTTTACAATTTACCACTTTACGACTTTACGGCTTAACTACTTTATGATTTTATGACTACGATATTAACGACTTTACGTCTTTACGACTTGACGATTTGGCATTTTTCGAGTTTACGATTTTATGACTTTAGGATTTTACGATTTTACGATTTTACCATTTTATTTTATGATTTTACGATTTTACGATTTTACGATTTTACGATTTTACGATTTTACGATTTTACGATTTTACGATTTTACGATTTTACGATTTTACGATTTTACGATTTTACGATTTTACGATTTTAAGATTTTACAATTTTCCGATTTTCCGATTTCACGATTTTACGATTTCACGATTTCACGATTTTAAAATTTTACAATTTTACGATTTTTCGATTACACAAATTTTAAATTTTAATATTTTACAATTTACCACTTTACGACTTTACGGCTTAACTACTTTATGATTTTATGACTACGATATTAACGACTTTACGTCTTTACGACTTGACGATTTGGCATTTTTCGAGTTTACGATTTTATGACTTTAGGATTTTACGATTTTACCATTTTATTTTATGATTTTACGATTTTACGATTTTACGATTTTACGATTTTAAGATTTTACAATTTTCCGATTTTCCGATTTCACGATTTTACGATTTCACGATTTCACGATTTTAAAATTTTACAATTTTACGATTTTTCGATTACACAAATTTTAAATTTTAATATTTTACAATTTACCACTTTACGACTTTACGGCTTAACTACTTTATGATTTTATGACTACGATATTAACGACTTTACGTCTTTACGACTTGACGATTTGGCATTTTTCGAGTTTACGATTTTATGACTTTAGGATTTTACGATTTTACGATTTTACCATTTTATTTTATGATTTTACGATTTTACGATTTTACGGTTTTACGATTTTACGATTTTACGATTTTACGATTTTACGATTTTACGATTTTACGATTTTACGATTTTACGATTTTACGATTTTACGATTTTACGATTTTACGATTTTACGATTTTACGATTTTTCTATTTTGTGATTTAACGATTTTACGATTTTATTACTTTACAATTTTACGACTGGATGATTTTAGGATTTTACACGAATTTACGATTTTATAATTTTATGGTTTCACGGTTTTACGATTTTATAATTTTATTTTTTACAAATTTATGACTTTAAAATTTTATGATTTTATGACTTAACGAATTCACGATGTTACGGTTTAACGATCTCACGATTAAACGATTTTACTATTTCACGTTTTTACAGTTTTACGATTTTACGATTTTACGATTTTACGATTTTACGATTTTACGATTTTACGATTTTACGATTTTACGATTTTACGATTTTACGATTTTACGATTTTACAATTTTACGATTTTACGATTTTACGATATTACGATTTTACGATTTTACGACTTTACGACTTTACGACTTTGGGACTTAACGACTTTGGAGATTTTTCTTTGTCTTCGTGCGACAAGATCATCACGCATACAGCACAAACACATTTCGGAAATATTTTAGAAATGTTACATTGAAACATTTGTAGTGTATAAATAATACGAAACATCTCAGAAACATTTCTGAAATGTGCCTGAATATTTCTGAAATAACAATTTGAAATATTTTAGAAATATTAAATAGTAATATTTCAGAAATGCATTCTACTTTTTTTTCTAAAATATTATTAAACTAAAAAAGAACATTTAAAAATATACATGTTTATTTAAAAACTCAAACATTGATTCATAAACAAACAAAAATAAATAAATAATGTTTAAACATTATTTTATAAAGTATAAAAGGGAATCACTTCATTTTCACCAATTCCTTTAAATGCACTAATCTGAAACAAATAGGTTTTTTTTTAATGTCCCAAGTAAAGAAACATTTACGATTATTACAATCTAAGCATTAAGATCAATAATTAGCAATTTTATTCTAACCTAACTTATTTAGAGATGAAAACTAAGAATTATTTAGTTACACTACCGTTAACGTATAACACTTAACCGCACTATACTCTGTTTTAAGCTAACATCACTGAACTAACTCAAAAGGCTTGGTTGTCTTGAGTCTTCTTATTAGATTGGCATTGTTGAGGAGCTAGATAATCTCAAGGTTTCCATGTTGGAGCAGTCGTTGTTGGCGACGACTGGCAAATTTTTGAATTGTATTTTCAACAGTCTCCACTTTAAAGTCCCTATAAAGATCAGTATTGCGGCAGTACCAGGGTGCATCGACGATGTTCCTTAATACTTTATTCTGGGAACGTTGAATAACTTGGATGTTACTTTTATTGGCACAGCCTCAAAGCTGGCGAAATGCTTATAAATTTAATAAACGAAATGGCGTCACTCGTCTCAGTGAAGAGAGTAAATAAACCTAACCTAAACAAGCATTATTTCTGTAGTACTCACCTCAATTTCTAAAGACATATTCTGTTTCTCATATAACAACAGCACAAGGCATATATAACAAAAAAAGGAACTGGCAAAAACCAACAACTCAAATCTATAATTAGTTAGAATATAGAGGTCTCTGGCTGGACATAGGATGAAATAAAATGTAATTATCCCATCATCTTCTTCTTATAAATCGGAAATTCTTCATTAAATGTTGGCCTTTTACAACATAACCCGTTTAGTAACCTTTTGTGTAACATGTATACCATGTTTCAGAAACATTTTCAGTGAAATATTTAACTAAAATATTTCAGAAACTTGTGCTTGAAAGTTATATGTTTGAAACGTTTGAAATATTTCTGAGACACTTCTGAAAAAATGTGTGCTGTATGGGCGTATCCACTCTTGTTGCACAAACTACTATTCTCTTACCTTTTTTTATCTGCTGTTCAATCATATTTCTTAATTAATTGTATTTATCCATTCTTGTACTCTTACTCTGTAATTGGATCTTGACCTGTTGAGTAATGTAATAATAAAAAAATAAATAAATACAATTTCGCTTCTTCATGCTGAATGATTTTCTTTTCACTTTTTAAACATACATTGTTTTATGGTTTAAGATAATTATCTAGAGTTAAAATTATCTCAATGTTATAATTCGCATTCAAACTTGAAGCAATAAAAATCAAAGACCTGAACTTAAACCACGCCATAAATCACCTTTATGCCCAATTTGTCTAAAGTTCCTGAAGTTGCAAGACAAATTAGGTAGGTACGCTCGAAAAAAGCGACTTCAACTTTATTTGTCATCTCCTACTGAAACAAGATATAACATATATATTCCCTGGAAACAGCGGAAACTTAGATGTACAATATTCTGGAAAGTTTGTAGACTTAATTAAGCAGAATAACATGTATTTTACATTTTAGAGTATGCGAATGGTTTAGCCGAAGCGTACATACAAAGCTCGGGATTCGAAATTTTGAATTGTTGAATTGTTCTAATTATTACGCTACTCATGATGTAAATGACAGGGGTTTAGTTAGTCAAATTTACCATGAAACGAAGAACAATACAACTAACTTAAAGTTACATAGATAATAGACTGAAGAGCCAACGACCGCCAGACCTTCGTTATCGTATGAATGTTAAGATGTTTCATGTCTGTGTACATTTTTCAGCATTTCTTAGTTTTTTTTTTAATTTTACACAAAAACGATGCGTTTTTATGAAAACTTTGTCAGGACTTTTTTTTGAAGAACAAACGATTTTCTAGCGATTATGCCCTTATACACTTTTTCCAAATTTCATATTTTTGCCTATATATTTTGCGGTTAAAAAAAGAATTTTCTGGTGGCACGTACCATTTGTATTACCTGGACACGTATCATAGTACAATTTAAAGATAAATTTAGCTGTAAGAAAATAAGTCACAAATTTGCACGTTAAATCTGGGACTATCAGATAAATATAAAGTTTAGAGTAGCGCTAGTTGTCGTAAGTTGTATGTTTATAACTTCTACAGGTAAATTGGTTTTGTTCATTGTATTTCAGAATATATCTAAACTAGTTAAAAAGTTAATTAAACTAAGTTAACTTTTTTTAAAGTTTAACTGTTGTACAAATTCAAAGTCTTTGAGGAGCAAGTTTTATTTTATTCTAGGAGACCGACTTTGAATATTTCATTGAATCAAGTTGAGTTTGATCGTAATATTTTACAGCCAATAAGCTATATACCATTACTCTATGGCCCATAAACTACAGACCACCCTGTTCATAAATGTTGTAAAAATAGCTTGTATATACCGTTGTAAAAATAAAATTTGAATTGTCGTAAAATTTAAACAAAAGTAGTTTGTGCAAAAAGAGCGGATATGAAGATCATAATATCGTACGACGCCGTAGGCAGAGTGCTCAATCGTCTGAGTGTAATATGGACAATCCACTCGAGTTGTACAGTATATAGTTTTCTACAAATTTTAAAAATAATTTACAATAATTAATGTAAAGATAATTTATTAAATAAATTAGAATAAAAAAGATTTAATTTAATTGGTTTCCAATCTTAGATTTGAATCCGGGACCTCTTACATGGCAGCTCAATACGGTGCACTCATCTTAACAAATACACCTATAGTAGAATCGCAATCGACACGAAGTAATAAATCAAAATTTTATGGGAGTTTTACAGCACAGGCGGCTCAAACAAAATCTGTGATTTTAAACAGCCGGCAGTTAAAAGTTGTGGTGATTTTAAGAATGTTACTTGTGCTGCCTGGTTTTGTGAAACGTAACAATAGGCTACCCTAATTTTAATCCCTTTTAAAACTCTGGTGAGCGCACGGTTGGGTAAATTAGGGGGTATTTATTTGTATTATTTTTTTTTACTATTTTAATCTTAAATAATTGTAATTTAACCACCGGGTGCTTGTTTTAGGTGAGTTCCCTCGCCACTCATTTTTTTTTTTTTTGTTAGCTCAGGCCAATTTTTTGTTTTTTGTGTTTTTTGTGTTTTTTGTGTTTTTTGGTAGTAACATATCAATATTTTCACCACTTTTTTGGCATGCTCCGGTTTTGCTTGTGTTTTTCCAGTATTGCAAGCTTTTGGGCTTTTTTTGGTGGTTTAGTTTCTGACAGCGTTAATTGGGTGGTCTCAACGCCGCGCCGTCAGACCCTACTTTTGTTTTATTAATATGTTTATGACATTTAGATATAAAATAGATATGCTTACTAGTCGAAGCATTGAAGTTAAAAAGTTCGGAATTTTTTAGACTAAGACAGATCGGAATGCGGTTTTTTGCATTCGCTTCCAAAAATATTTTGGAAAAATGCCCCTACTTTTTATCTTATACAAACCGAAAATTGCAGTGTTGCAGCCAATAATGCCTTCAAAAAATGCATTTTTTGAGACGGCTTTTGGAAGATTAGAGAACTTTGTAAATAAGAGTCAGAACTGGCCCAGCGACCTGGAGCTCAGAAAAGCCGATGAACGTCATCTCCGTAGGACTCTCTCAAAATTCATGTGGGAAAGGAGACAAACTCAGTGCTCGGGGGTTTTTTGGGAGGCTGAATTCAAATATGGTATCGGCGAACACCCCCGCATACCTGATATGCCGGAACCTGGACGTGGACGTCAAGACCGAGAATTTTCCTGACAAGATCGCCAAAAACAACCCGAAAATTTGTGTAGAGGCGTTTTTTGGGGCGCCTAATCCAAATTGCACATTGATAACGACCCCTTGAATACCTGGTGCGCCGGAACCTGGACGCGGACCTCATCTCCGCGAGTTTTCGTCATACAATCGAAAAAGACGAACCGAAAATCATTATGGGGGTTTTGGGGGTGCTGAAATCAAATGTGGCACCGGTCAACACCCTCCTGACACCTAGTGCGCCCAATTCTGGACGTGAACGTCATCCACGAGAATTTTCCTGACAAGATCACCAAAAACAACCCGAAAATCATTTTTGGGTGCTCAATCCAAATTTCACGTCGAAAATAATCCATCGAATACCTAGTGCACCGAAACCTGGACCTGAACATCGTCTCCAAAGGTTTTCCTCATACAATAGAAGAAGACGAACCCAAAATCGTTATGGGTTTTTTTTGGGGGCACTGAATCCGAATTTTATGTCGAAAGCGACCCTGGTGCACTAGAACCTTTATCGTGACATTGATATTATTCCCATTAATGTCAACCAAACCTGATGTTTAAGGGACGGACGTCAATACTGCAATAGTTGTGTGGAATTGTTGATTATAGTTAAATTATGCGAGGAGGAAAGAAATCGAATGAATAGAAAGTTAATATTTATGTAATTGGCGTTTAATAAATTTATATTAAACTCAAATCAAATATAATCTAACTGCAACTTTACCTTATCTCATTTTTAAATAATAATTTTTAGATACATGACTAAATATCAAATTCTTCATCAAGTAAGACATCGCTAGTCTGTTCATTTTCTTTGTCATCGACTGACGTATGTAAAACATCTTCCTTATCTAAGGCCTCTCTCTCTGTCGCAATAACGGTTTCAACTGAATATATTTCAGTATTGTTGCAAGTTGAGCCTACACAAATTTTACAGGCAAGATGGCAAGAGAGGCCGTGATTCTTGCAACTACAGGACAACAATTTACAATCTCCTTTACATCCACAGAATATTAGTTCCATAGTATTCTTGGGCGCAGGTTTTTGTGTTATTTCTACAGGGACCAGTGTAACCCCCATAATGATTTTGGGTTCGTTTTCTTCAATTGTATGAGGAAAACCCTCAAAGATGATGTTAAAGGCCAAATTCTGGTGCACTAGGTGTTCGGGGGGTCGTTTTCGACGTGAAATATGGATTAAGTGCCCAAAAAACGCGCTGAACAATAATTTTCGGGTTGTTTTTGGCGATCTTGTCAGGAAAATTCTCGGTGATGACGTCCACGTCCAGGTTCCGGCAAAACAGGTATCATCCGGGGGGTGTTCGCCTATGCCATATTTGAATTCAGCGACCCAAAAAAACCCCGGGCGCAGAGTTTCCCTCCTTTTTCGCATGAATTTGGGGAGAGTCCCACGGAAATGACGCTCATCGGCGTTCCTGAGCTCCAGGTCGGCTGTGAGTCAATTTGAACATCATAATCATGATCAGTCATTTCAAAAACCCCCGGCAACCTGATTTGGGCCAGTTCTGACTCTTATTTACAAAGTTCTCTAATCTTCCAAAAGCCATCTCAAAAAATGCATTTTTTAAATGTATTTTTGGCTACAACACTGCAATTTCCAGTTTGTATAAGATAAAAAGTAGGGGCACTTTTCCAAAATATTTTTGGAAGCGACTGCAAAAAACCGCATTCCGATCCGTCTTAGTCTAAAAAATTCCGAACTTTTGACCTTTTTATTGCTTCATTGCCTCGACTATACCTACTTTCGAAGATCTGGGAACGTGAAAGTTTTTGAATCACTATATTCACTTGATGAGTCATTATTTACTGATATTATTAAAGGTAGCACTGTAGTATCGACATCCAAGATTTTGTTTAGATTTCACACGTTTTCTTCTTCTTTTAACACATGCTTGATTGCCTTTTGCCAATTTTCCTTCGTAACAAGTGATATGGAGGTTTTTAGCAATGCTTATACGTCTTTTAACTTAAATGTCGACCTATATATCCTTTAACTTGTGCCCATATCAGTTCAATAAAATTTAGTTTGCAGTAATAGAGAGGAAGACGCACAATATCAATGCCATGTGTTTTAGCAAGTTCATCTACTCCATAACGTACTGGAGGCTTATTTAATTTCACAATTTCTAGTAGTTTTGTTTTTATTGATTTTTCTGGTAAGTTCATGTTTCTGTCTGTTAGCCACTTAATGATAACATCTTTCTTCCATGAAGTATTTGGCACACGTCCAATTAGACAGGAATGGTAACTAACGTTATTAATTACTATAACTCAACCTTTCGATAAATCTGCTGAAAATATTGTTTAAAAACATCAGCGTTCATATCTTCATGGTAGTCTCCGGTATTTTTAGATTAAAATATTAAAAAACCATGTTTTGAAAACCCGTTATCATTTTCAATATGAGTTACAATTAGAAGTCGTCCTTTACCGGAAGGAACCTTTAATCCTGTAGATAATCCTTCCGAAAAAGCCTGTCGTGAAGATTGAATGTTTGTGTCCTGCCACATGTTGCTATATAACCTTCATTCTCCAAGGTTTCGTCCAAATAAAATATTGTTTTGCCTTCCGCACGTAATTTAAAAATGATTCTAAGGTATCTTCCGCCTTCGTCCAAAATCTAATCATTTTATCTCAGGCCGAAATAAAACTTAAGTTAAAAATTTAATGTTTTTTTCCTTTATCCGTTTTTGAGTTTTCTTCAAAATTCTAAATTTACACATTTCTTAAATATCTCGAATATGGTCCATTTTAGAGAAATTATGTATTGGATAAAAATTATAGAGAATTATATTACAAACAACTTTTATTTGAACAATCTAAAAAAAAATAATTTTTTTACATTTTGTCAAATTTCTCGAATACGGACCATTTTAGGAAAATTTTGTATAAAACAAAAATTATAGATAATAGTAATGTAAGTAATTTTTATTTGAAGAATTTTCCTCTCCAAACGTAAATAACGGATATATTCCATAAAATATAAAAATGACCACCAATAAAGTACCTCCCAAATGTTCCGACTCTGTCCAAAATCTAATCAGTTCACCGCAGGCCGGAAAAAAGCTTAAGTTTAAAATTTGGTGTTTTTCTTTATATCGGTTCATGAGTATGATGGATACACACACACACACACACACACACACACACACACACACACACACACACACACACACACACACACACACGCATGCGCGCGCGCCACATACTTTGATTACTATACGAGGCAAGAGAGAGGTCCGACACGCCCAACATAGGGCGCGGCCATTTTGAACCCTGTGACACAGTTTACAGCTAAAGAATCAGATCGCTCACTCTGCGTCGGCACTTTTGATCTCAATGTTTCTGTTTATAAACTGTGCTACTCGGATAATACAATATATGACAACCGCCTATAATAAAACAGCAGTCTTCTGCGTATCCTGAATTTGTATCCCTGGAGTGGATGTTATTTTGGAACTTTCAACTGGTCCGAGTGAGCTAACTGATTCTTTAGCAATAAACTGTGACTTCAAAAATAATATTCACTGACACTGACAGCAGCAATCAAAATATCAGGTGCGTTTTAATCATCCGCTTCTGCTTCCGGAATTGTCGGTTTAGTCGTTTTAACCTGTCAGATTAAAACAAGAAAACCGACAATTCCGAAGCAGAAGCGGATGATTAAAACGCACCTATTAAAAATATTGCGCCAAGATGTAGGCAACACGTAATAAGGGTTCAAAATGGCGGAGTTTTCTATCTCCTTTTAAAAGGCACTCAGAAAGCTGTGCAGTGCGACCATTCTCCGTATAGTAAAAGAAAATCAAAGTATGTGGCGCGCGCACACACAGACAGGCATCATCCCGAAAATAGTCAAAACGGATTCAGGGGACCTCAAAACGTAAAAATCCGTCGAGAACTGAAGGTCGAAAAAAATCGTGATTCCTATACTTTCCTTATATCTGTATACAGATAAGAAAGTAAAAATTAGTCCAATTTTCTCCTGAGGAGTCGCCTTTTTTAAGCTGTTCTTAAAAGATTCTTGTTGTTTATAAGAATCTCTTGCTTTCGAGATGTCACCTACTTTGTGTGGATTAATCATACTCCGGCTACCGTGCTTGTTGGCGTATTGAATTCCT
The DNA here is from genome assembly GCA_927349885.1 of Psylliodes chrysocephalus. NCBI lineage: Eukaryota > Metazoa > Arthropoda > Insecta > Coleoptera > Chrysomelidae > Psylliodes > Psylliodes chrysocephalus. The sequence continues at coordinate 41,456,304 of OV651824.1, forward strand.
ATTAACATACTAAATATAAACAATAATAATGGCACTAAAGTTACTACTACTTACCTTCAAAAAACATGCAAAATCAAACGATAAAATGTTATGGTGAATGTTTGCAAAAAGTGCAAATGCCGCGAACCTTGGACAATGACGTGATATCTGACATTTCCAAACAGTGTCGACAACATAAAATTTTATATGAAAAGAAAAATTCCTAAAATCCTTAGATTTAAAATGAAAATCATAAATTGAAACAACGAAGGATAGAATCGACATGTATAATATGTGAGTAGTTTAACGCCTCATTTCGGAACCTGAGAAACTGGTCCTTAAATGACGTCATAGTACGTCTTATTTTGTTGTCACAATAACCGCTAAAAAACGATGTATGAATTATCTATTTATTTAATAATGAATAACAAAAACTCACAGTGCATTAATGACATAAATAGGTTTATTTTGTTCGCAGCTACTGTGTTCAAGTGTCAAATTAGTCCGAAAATTACGTCATTATTACGCTACTTCTGTGTCAAAAAAACACATTGACGTATTTGACCAAAATTCAACGTAATTATGACGATATCGGACAAAAGTGGGACAAAATCAAGACGCATGTAAAATCGGGACTAGTGGTTTAAAAGCACTTTAGCAACATACCAAATTTTTAATTCATAATTTTTTTTCTTTTACAGGTTTAAAGGAACAACGCCGTTCTACCGAACCTTCAGATGGAGCTCTGAAAGCTGTAACGGGTCCATGGATGTATATTTTGCTAGCTGCGGGATCAACACTTATAATTGCTGCAGCTGTCGGAATTATAATATTCGCAGTGAGAAGATTTAAGGTAAAATGTTTAATCTAAGAACTTGATAACATTATTTGAATAAGGATAATTTCTTGACCGTAGAAGAATTTTATATAAATAAAAATAATTTACTTGATTTTATCGGTCAAATGTATTTATTTTTATTGTTTAGCACACTACATAAGTTTCGCAAAGTACAAATTTTTCCATCTTCAGGTGCAGTCAATTTATAAAAATTAAAGGGACGAATACAAACAGTATAAAAAATTTTAAAATAAAAGATCGCCATCTTTCTATTTCACATCGTTTGGTGTATTCGAAATAATAATTTGGTTTAACACGATAAAGTAGGGAAATAAAAAGATGAATTTTTACAAAATTAAAAAAAAAACCAGTGGCGTTATAGTTAAGGATTAAAAAGCTTACAATTATTTAATAATATTAAAATAAGCGTTTGTTAAATCTTTTACATCCGAGTTGTTATTTTTTTAATATGTATCATCTCAAGGATTGTTCTCTTGTTGAGATTAGGTTAATTTTCGAGAATTCTTACATTTTTAAAATCGAAAGAGTGCAGCATTAAATTAATTATAAAAAAATGGAAATTATCTTTCATTTTATAATATTGTAAGGGATGGTCGAATATACAGAATAAATTTATAACTTTATTTTTACTAAATACAACATAAAACATAAATGACATTGTCAAGGAAGAACAACCACACCACAATATATCCCCTATAGTAGTGCATCTCACTTGTTAAAGAGTTGGCACTAAGTTTGCAGCGCAAGAATGCGTCTGTGTCTGGCCGCTCAACTAACTCGATATGGCGGTAAATTCAAATATAATTTAAAGGCGAAATTTAAATTTCCCGCCAAAATTGTAAATTTTCAGCCGCGGAATGGCGGGAATTTTTAAATATATTCATTCGGCAATAATTATTGTGAAGTATATTGCATGTTCGATTAAACGAGCTGTAAATCCAGGCGCTATTTTTATTTTGATAGCTAAAAATAATACTAATTCTTTTATTATTAGCTATTACAATAAGAGCAGCATTTGGATTAACAACACATTTAAAAGAACATGTAATATACTTTTCAATTTTACTTATTTTTTACCTATAGAGGTTAGATCTGAAAAAAAATTGGCTCTGGTAAAAAAAAACAAAAAATTGTATAAAGTATTTTATTTGAAAAATTATAAAACTTATTTAATATATTTTAAAGATGAAGATAACTCTAGCCATATCCATTTTACTGAAAAAAAAAAAGAAACTATTAAATGAAATCATTTAGTTATTAAGAGATATTTGTGATAATACAGTGACAGCTATCGAATGTTGTACAATACGTTTTGCTAATGTCCAAGTAAAAACTACAAAGAGTTAGCATTAGTGGGAGAAGGAATAGAATATTATGAACGTAGCCAGCCGGCTACGTGGGGATGCATCACACCGTGTACCTGTTCATATTACACAGCACACAAGGCAACATTAATATTATTCGTTTCCTGATCGAACTAATGCGCTAACTCTTTAGTTTTCCTTTCGATTCTAGCCAAGCGTATTGGAAAGTGTTCATTAGCCGATACTATATATAAATGCTAAAATCAATAAGTGAAATAAAAAAATTTTGTTTAAATGGACATCTACTTCGAAAAAAGTAAATTATTATACTTGAATTTTAAAGGCTGTTGCCACTGGAAAACTATTATCTAGGGCTTGGATGACAGCCATAGGACTCCCTCCTTGAATCGTGTCCATAGGAAAGCATAAGATCATAGTTAAATTATAATATTAAGAGGGTAGGTATTAACTGAAAAAATATGAAAAATTATTACAAACTTACCACAAAATTGGCACCTACATTAAAAGAAGGGAAAACGGAAACATAAAATTGTTATACTTGAATTTTAAAGGCTTTTCCCACTGGAAAAGTATTATCTAGGGCGCAGACCCTTGGATGACAGCCATAGATAGCAATCCCTCCTTGATTCCTCTTTTTCTGAGTTTGTTGTACATTTTGTTTCCCATATTAAATAAGAAAGCACTTAATACAACAACACAAATCACAATAAATATCGCTGAAACAAAATTAATAATAAATTTCGTAGAAGAAAAAATCAAAAAATTATCACTTGTCAACACTGAAACTTCACGCTTCACTTATAAAAACTCAACGCTAAAGAATGGAAGATGATTCGAAATAAGAATTATTAACTGGTATCTCTTTCTTTTATAAGTATCTAAACAAAGAGAAGGAGTGGGAGTGAGTAACGCTCCGATCAGATTGTTTTGAATTCGTCGTCAACCAATGAACGTGCCGATGTCAAAAATCAATAACGATACTAGCGCCATGAGACCTGTGTCTGGACGCAGCGTAACTCAAAGCCATTTCTTGAATCCCAGTAACATTACTATTCGCGATTCAAGCTAAGTGATACGCCCTCTGGAGGAAATTTGTAGAAGGTCCGTATAAGTAGGATATCGTTCGGTGTTGCCAGAAGTAGCAAAACTTCGCTACGTCGTCGGATTTTAGCTCTTGAAGAAGTGGACAAGAACTTTTATTTAAAAATCAAAATTTGTGTGTGGTAATATGTAATCATACTCCATATTTATTTAAGGATTTTTTTATAAAACCGATTTATTATATTGAGTTTTTTTTAAATTTCAGTTCATTTATTAATTTTATTTTAAAATCAGTTGATCATTTGGCAACATTGGCGTTCGTGTTCATTGTTTACATTTTAATTTGTATCAATTACAATTCGAGTTTTTTCTTACTTTTTACCTTTAAATTTGTTTATTTCTTATAGTATGTGATAGTGTTTATATTAAAAATGAAATCTGCGAAAACGTCCCCAGAAAATTGCAATCTGTCAAAATCAAAACTGAAGTATTCAATATTTTCCAAATGCAAGTCGTAAAATTTTGTTTTTTATGATAAATGAATATCTACAAATTCACAATATTGAAATTTTACAAAACTTTGTTTAGAATCAAACTGTAATCTGATTTGTGACGGTTTTATTACCATTTACATGTATACAAAGTACTACATGATTCACTTCATAATATAAGAATAAGTCTAGTAAGATTTTTAAATAAGTTCATCAATAATAAACGAGTGGTACCTGAAATGTCCTTTAAACCACATAATAAAATATGTCCTGGGTTTAAGGAATACATATTTCTAGATGTTCTTGTAGCAACCAATAGGTGAATATTTCCAACAAATGAGTCATACACATGATAAATATTATATTTATGACGAAAGCACGAGACTTAAACTTAAATTAACACTAAATGAAACTCAAAAACACTATTACAATGAGAATATTAACTAAAAACAGTTAAAAAAATCACAAATACAAAATCCGCCTAAAACAAAAACATGTAAATAAACAAACATCCTACTTATAAGTGACAAATGACAGGCGCGCGAAAATTAATTTGAATCGCCAATAGGGGATATATTGTGAACCACACGTGAAATTCAAAATCTAACCTAACCACTCTTTTTATACTTGTCTATTACATTGTCTTTTATATGTATGGCTGTTTACATATTCGTACATCACACGGCCTCTTACATGTGTGGCTACCCATGCAACATCATGCCGTCATTATGACTAAAATCATTTTCGGTTACAAATTAAGATCATGTAACAAGTATTAGAAATTAAAAATTAAAAAAAAAACCGACTTCAAAAACGTGCAGATGCCATCACCACATCTTAACCAAATTTATATGGGACCACCCCTGTGGTACCCCCTTACTAACAAAAAAAGAATCATATAAATCGGACAAGGTGATTAAGCATTATCGCTAAACATACATAAAAAATGAAGAGTTTGAGGATTTTCTCATGGAACCAATTATTAGATTTTGAATAAATTTATATGGAACCACCCCTGAAGTATCCCCTTTCTAACAAATAAAGAATCATTGAAATCGGACACCGTGTTAAAGAAAAATGGCTGAACATACATAAAAAAAATATCACGACGAATTGATAACCTCCTCCTTTTTTGAAGTCGGTTAAAAATATACTAAGTCATAATCAGTCATAACGGACATTTTTCATCATGGCTTAACTTAAGAATTTAAAAAACAACAAAATTCATGTTCAAAGTTAACAAAAAATCACATATAATCAGGTTTATCCTCCTAGAGTGCTTAAAAATCAATAAAAAAACACTAAAAGTCTCTAAATTAAAAATTCCTTTAGTTTGCAACACTGAATACAATACTTCGTTTGCTTGAGCAACGGTTGAAACTAACCAAAACTCAACAAGTAACATTCAGAAGACCCAACAAGTCACCATATTCATCTGTTGCGTCGGCTGAACGCGCCTATTATCATCTAAAATAAAAGAACTATTAAAATACAGCCCACTGAAAATTCTTAAAGATAGAAAATAAATTGTGTATCTAGTTGTAAAAACTGAGGTGATTACTTTACCGGAGGTTTAGATAGTAGCCCCAAAAACTACCTTCTCTGAGGTATACATATAGTCTGAGTTTATAATAAAAAAAAGATCACATATCCTGTGAGATGATAAAAGGTATCTAAATCAAGTGACCCTCTACAAATCTTTAATGAACTACTAAAAAAATACCCTGAAAGAACCCATAATCAAAAAATAAAAGTATACCATTACTCACCGGTCTTATATTATATTTCTTTATAAAGGCTGCTAAAAGATTTGTTTTTTACGCGGCGTCAGCCATTTTTTGCTCACCTTACAACCACCAGACCGTCTTCATCCGGTTTTTCAAACTCAACAATGCAATACATCTGTAAAATACCAAATTCGGTTTAATATACTTTAATATTTTGTCGCATTCTATTTTTTACCTTTTTCGAAAATATCTTGTCAAATAAAGTACAATTTAAAAATGCACCACGTTCACGAGGTCATGACTGTCACGAGAATCATGGAGATGGAGGAAACAGGAAACAAACATGACAATTGACAATATGACATTGCCAGAATATTTTTTAGTTTAGTACTAAATTGGTATAAATAATTGTATGAGATTTCATAAAAATGTACTAGGATCGGTTTCCTGTCTGGTTGCCTGAGGAATATTATCAATTGTTTAGGATTTATTAGGTCTTTACGGTACTTTTACTAGTTTAACTTATATTAATTACACTGGACGATAGCCGACAATGTACTGAATTTGGTTTCTAGCGTACCTGTTACCTTTAGGATGTACTAGATCCAGTACAATTGTACTAGATTAGCAAAACTCATTGCCATTTGGGATTGGGTTAGCCATACGCTAAAAAGAGACAGGCAACAAAATCTTGAATGATTAATGCTAGAAAACAGAACGTTACTAATTATGCATATCAAAACATATGGCACCGTAATTTTACCAAAAAAATTTACAAACTGTAGCTTGAACAAACTTAATATATAGGTACGTGTTTTTAGTTGAAGCAGATTTCCAATTAGGTTCTTTACAATTCAACACTTAAGTATTAAAATATACGAAAAGTAACGTAATTTGACGAATTTTAAGTGACGTGTATTCTGTCATCAATGCGATGTCAATACACGTTACTGGTTAGGATATTGTATTTCAGATAAATAAATACTAAAAAATTACGTCATAATAACGAGTCTGTATTGACGTCTAATTAACGTTGCAAAAACGACGTCAAAGTAACGTCATTAATTGGGATAATGACATTTCTGACGAGTAAATCCCAAAAAATCACGTCCTAATGACGCCACCTTGTTGCTTGGGTAGCGACATAACCTTACAATATTTAAAATTTACAAATTCTTTGCAGATCTAGAATTTAAAAAAAACCAAGTGCTTCTACTATATAATTCACGATTTTCCACAAACTATTTATAAGAGCTAATAGCAATGGCCCCCCTTCGAAAATTCGGCCTGGAGTGAAGTATTTTCATCCCATATTAATGCCACTTTAATAATTTCCCTTTTGGTTAATGCTACAAAACTTTCTTTACGTGTTCCTAAATTATTTTGTAACTTCTTATGCCTGGAATTACGTGCATCGCGGGGTTTCTTAAATACATAATCAAGGAAGGGATTAAAATTAACATGAAACTTTTCAAAATACATAATTTACAACATTTTATCTGTTGCCTTTCATATCGTTTCCCCAACGTCCTCTTTATAACCGTCCCCATTCTTTTTATTCATAATAAAACCCTAATCCATCTTCAACTGTCTGTTCGGTTTTCAAATCAAAATTTCGTTGGTTACAAAAAGGACTAAATTAATTCCAGATGGGTGGTTTAGATTTTTTTGTATTTTCAGCAATAGAATTTTTAATCTCGTTTATATTTCCATACTGAATATTATTATTAATATTACTTCGCTTTTATATATATTACTAATTAATATTTAATAAAAAATTATTTACTATAATACACAATCCTTAATAAAGTAATTAAAAAACGAGTTAAAAAACTGTATTAACGGAAAATCAAAGTAAAGTAGTAAGTTAAAATAGTTTACATGGAAAAATAATTTTAAAAAATTGTACACAAACAAAGCTTTCTTTTTACTTTGTAATATTCTTCTAAACATTCTAAATGAATTGAAAAATATATCATTGGCTATTCAATTCAATAAATATGCAAGTAAGTGGATTATAACGACCATAATTTGTTAAATGTCTATTTTCTTATAACAATAGTCATTTACTAGTTCTTAATACAAAATCAAAGTAAAATAAAGCAAGCATTTCCAGATAATTTATTAAACCATTTAACAACTTATATAATAGAATATTAAATCTGCATTATGCCTTCATTTTTCAAGAGAGTAAATGACGATAATTAGTATCTAGCCAGTTCATTCCTAAATTGTATGCATAATGTATGAAAAATCTCCTAAATACATGTAAATCACATAAATTTGTTTAGGTACAGCTTGTGTGTGATAAGATTTTTTATATGACTCAATAAAGCTTCTAAAAATGTATAAACATACAATTAACGCAGAGGATATAATAATTTAAAAACACAATAAAAGAATTACATATTATAAAATAAATTTAAATAAAATACAATATAAAAGTATCAAAAAAAATAATAAAAATTGGTAAGCGGAGTATCTATTTTCAAAGGCAATGACCGATGCTTGGAAAAAACAACAGTTTAATAACCTAACTTTTTCATTAATATTTCGCTATTAATGTAAATCGTACAATTAATATTCATATGTTCTTAATAAATATTAATTTACGCCATTTTTCAACACACCAAAAAAATCTAAACCCTCCAAAAAAATAAAACAAACTTACACTAATAACCTCACTAGAAGTGTTTTTGTCAAGGAAAGCACGTACTTCTGTCGTTTTTGCCAAGGGTCCACCGTAACAGTAATAAATTTTGATGATTTTAAGCGGAAGTGGAATTTGCGCTTGAGTAATAGAGATAATCAATAACTTGAAAGGTCTATTTAGCATATTTCTTTTCTTCCTAATTAGTCAACAGTAAACTGTTAGCAAATAGTGTTTTTTACATATATTAATATTTTATATCTTGACTTTCAGATTGATAGCCCAGTTCGGAACATCCGAGTAAGAAGTCCAAAAATCGAAGAGAATCTTCTGACAGCTCACGTTCAACCACTTTATACAGACGTGGTGTCCGACGAGAATAATCCAGATTTAATACCGGACGAACCAAATAGCGGTGAGTATTGTTCAATCGTAACAACAACAGAAAACAACAAAAACGACAAGATCGACAAAAATGACAAAAATGACAAAAACAACAAAAACAACAAAAACAAAAACAAAAAAACAACAAAAACAATAAAAACAACAAAAACAACAAAAACAACAAAAACAACAAAAACAACAAAAACAACAAAAACAACAAAAACAACAAAAACAACAAAAACAACAAAAACAACAAAAACAACAAAAACAACAAAAACAACAAAAACAACAAAAACAACAAAAACAACAAAAACAACAAAAACAACAAAAACAACAAAAACAACAAAAACAACAAAAACAACAAAAACAACAAAAACAACAAAAACAACAAAAACAACAAAAACAACAAAAACAACAAAAACAACAAAAACAACAAAAACAACAAAAACAACAAAAACAACAAAAACAACAAAAACAACAAAAACATCCCTCTCGACCATTCACTGTTGGGTTCTAATCAACAGTGCTGTTCCTAAAGTGGCGCTGGGAAACAGTAACAAAGCCTACACAGAACACGAGGCGAAATAACCTTAGCAGTTGAAGCCGATGACACAAAAAAATTAGGTTCTAATAAACAGTGCTGTTCCTAAAGTGGCGCTAGGAAACAGTAACAAAGCCTACACAGAACACGAGGCTAATGGCCTTAATAGTCGATGCCGATGACACCAAATTAAAAAAAAACGAACGCAATAAACGCAACAAACCCAACAGACGCAGTAAACGCACCAAACGCAACAAACGCGACCAACTCAATAAACGCAATAAACGTAAAAAACGCTACGAGCACAACAAACGCAACAAATGCAACAAACGAACGCAACAAATGCAATAAACGCAATAAACGCTAGAAACACTACAAACACTACAAACACTACAAACACTACAAACGCAACAAACGCAAAAAACGCGACAAACGCAACAAATTCAATAAATGTAATAAACGCAACAAACCCAATAAACGCAACAAACCCAATAAACGCAACAAACGCAATAAACGTAATAAACGCAACAACCTCAACAAACGCAACAAACTCAACAAACGCAATAAACGTAAAAACGCTACGAGCGCAACAAACGCAACAAATGCAACAAACGCAATAAACGCAATAAACGCTACAAACGCTACAAACGCTACAAACGCAACAAACACAAAAAACGCGACAAACGCAACAAATTCAATAAATGTAATAAACGCAACAGACGCAATAAACGTAAAAAACGCTACGAGCGCAACAAATGCAACAAACAAATGCAACAAACGAACGCAACAAACGCAATAAACGCTACAAACGCTACAAACGCTACAAACGCTACAAACGCAACAAACGTCACAAACACAAAAAACGCGACAAACGCAACAAATTCAATAAACGTAATAAACGCAACAACCTCAACAAACGCAACAAACGCAACAAACGCAACAAACGCAACAAACTCAACAAACGCAATAAACATAAAAACGTTACGAGCGCAACAAATGCAACAAACATAACATTATCATATATAAGTTATGACTAATTTCATTATAAAAATCGTTAATGGCTGCTTTGATTTTAAAACTGTATTTGCATACATATAAATGTTAAACATCATTTTGATTTTTTTTAAGGCAACCGTAATAAAAATCAAATAACACTATTTTACTTGTCTAATATACAGAAACCCAAATAAATAGGTTTGTTATATTCAACACATACTTTATCCATCTCAACAGCTATCAATGTATCAAAAAAAATTTAAGATCTTTCAAATGAGGTTTACTAATATAATGTTCGGCTCTTTTCTTTCTAAAGTAGTTTTCAAAATGTGTTAGAAGTTTAACATTAACTTTGTATTCTACATCCTCCATTGTTTTGCCAAATACACTGTTGTTCATCAATTTAAATTAAATCTATTTTTTAACCGACTTAGTTCAGCGAAATTTCTTTAACACGGTGTCCGATTTCAATAATTCTTTTTTAGTTAGTAAGGGGGTACCTCAGGGGTGGTCCCATATAAGTTTGGTCAAAATCTATTAATTGGATCCATGAAAAAATCCTCAAACGCTTCATTTTTTATGTATGTTTAGCGATAATTTTTTACCACCTTGTCTGATTTCTGTGATTCTTGTTTTTTTAGTAAGGGGGGTATCTCAGGGGTGGTTCCAAATAAATTTGGTTAAAATGTGGTGATGGCGTCTACATTAGTTTGAAGCCGAATTTTTAAAATTACTTTTAATACTTGTTAAATTTGTTTGTTGCAGTTTATTGCACGAATATTTATTTCTATTTATTAAAATTGTGTTTTAACCTTAACTCTGTATTCTATATTCTCCATTGTTTTACTAAATACGCTATTGTTTATCAATTCAAACGTGTATTTTTTAAATCTTTTTGTTGTAGTTTCTTAAACGAGTATTTAGTTCTATATAACTTTTTAATTAAGATCTTTGTTTAAATTTTAGAACTCGTATTTTAATTAATTTCAATCCATACTGTAAACATCGTTTTAAATTTTTTTATTAATAATTTTTTTTTTATTGTGTAAAATTAGAATTAGCTTTGAAAATTTTTAATTTGGAGGAATTTTATTTTCGGGCAACATGAAAGATCATTGTGTTGAAAACGGAAGATATTCTAGATACTCCAAGTCTACTTCTGAAACATAACCTGAATTAGAACAATCTGATATTTTCGAAATATTTAATTTATTAATAGCAGTTTCAAAGGCCACTCAAAACCTTCAGTTGGTAGATTTTGACTGTGGTCGTATAAATTCCCAGCATCTTAATACTTTTCATATAGTGATTCCGCTTGTTTAAAAAAAAAATGTAGTTGTTTGAATTTAAAGAAAAATTATAAGTGTAATGCCCTACCCTAAAACTTTATTGAAAAAACGACTCACTTTCCACGCATGCACTGTAGCGGCGTAAACTATGGGTTTCCGGAAAATCAGTTTCATGGGTTCGATAGGAAATTTTCCACTCTACAACTTTGCTCTGATGAAATTTTCCACCAAATAGCGAGGTTTTCATTTATTATACGAAATCCCCAAATATAAATTTTTTTTTTTTGAAAAATGTTTATGTACATAATCGATAGCAAATCATTTGTTCTTCAAAAAAAATCCAGTGAATTTTTTTATGAAAACGCATCGTTTTTGAGTAAAATGCAAAAAGCTGGGAAAAAGCGCCGAAAAATATATATATCTATATATACGAGTAATACCTTCTTCCGATTATTCTCATTTCTGCGCACAATAAAATTTTGTATAAAGAAGTTAAAACCTTCATTGTTATCTTGGTCTCTGTGCTGTACTAAAAATTTTCATTTTAAGGTTGTTTTTTTTTTTCTAATTCTGGTGAACTAATTGTTTAAATAAGTCTTTAGGAATATAAATAGCGTTTCAAAACTACTGAAATTGGCACAAAAATTTGCAAATCATTCTTGCACTCCCGGATTAATTTATTTCGCCTTTCCCCTCTACGCCCCTGTTCTTACATCGTTTACGGGCACTATACTGATACAGTTCATCAAATTTCTAGAGGTGTTCGACGCCCAGACAGAGAACGCGCTACGTGTGACTAAGATAGCTATTGTACAGTCTGCTAAACAAGTTATTTTAAATAGTTTTTAATATTTTTAGGTAATTAAATTTTAAAAGTGTGGAATAGTTTAGGGATTAAATTGGTCTGATTGGACTTTCTTAGAACGTTTTTAAAAGCAGCTAAAGATAGTATGTAGAATTGAAAATAATTATTATGCAATAAAAGGTGTTTTGGAATTCCTTCAACCTTTTGAAATTGAGTCAGAAAATATAAATTTTATAGGATAGCGGAAAATACCTATAATTTTTTTGTAGGCCTTTGTAAATCGTGGAACTAGTTTATATTTTATTTCTACCTTATTAAGGAAAATGGTACCTATTATTAATAACGGTTGTTTCTGAAACATTACTAAAATTTTCGAAATTTTGTTTTTCTACAAAATAATAAACTATACTATTTAGAAAAAAATTTATTTCTCTTATAATTTTATAAAAAATAACAGGGGAATATTTACATTTCTTGATCTATTAAACAAAACGATAAATTATCTCGACGAATGACACCATGTTCTAGTACGGAAGCTAGCTTTACATTTTTGTTGGTGGTTTCATGGGTTTCATATCAATTTTTTGTAATTGTAGTTTACACGTACATATACCTCTTAACACTTGTTTGCTTTATTAAAAAAGTGTGTTGTTGTGATTTACGTCGAAATAAGTCAAAAACAACTTGAAACCCCATATAAAATCAAAAAGGAGAAACGGAAAAAAATTGAGCCTGTAAATGAACACAACTCAGAAACAAAAATAGCTATCTAATAATAAAAAAATAAAATTTGATTCTTGTGCAGCTTCATCTATATCATTAACTGTTTTTGGTTTTTTAATGGTTTTTCTTGGTGATGAAAATTCCGATATCTCACGGTTATCGATTCTTTTTCTCTCTCCAGAAATGCGGACGACAGTGTTTTTAGATACTCCTGTGGCTGCAGCAACACGATCATTTACATTTTTAAATGGTATTGAAGGTGAATTAAAGTTTCCTTCTCTTCTCATAAACTCTATAACATTGGCTATTATTTCGCGAGATTGACTGTTAATCACGCGGCCTCTTAATTTGCTATTAAACTCCATACTTAGGTTCTATTAAACTGTAATGAGCAAAAAACAAACGAAAATAAAAGAAATGTTTTAGCGAAATTTACATCTGACATTTACGTCTGAATGAAATAGTGAAATACTTGATGCGCAGAGTGTACTTTCATTGCGCAAATCCGTCGGGATGCCTGTCAGTAGTGCTTTCTCTGTCTAGCCGTCGAAAGCCTCTAGAAATTTGATGAACTGTATATTTAAATTAAGACAGCTCGTCCATTAGAGATAATTGAAATGTAAATATCAATTGACATTTTTAATCAAAACTTTACCATCAACTCGAAAATGCCATTAATGTTCTGTAAATAATTATCCTTTTGTATGTACATAAAAGTAAAAGAAGGGTCCTTTCCGTTTTATTTTCATGCGGAGCGTTCTTTAATCCAAAGCCCCGTCGTCGTAGCCATGAAAAAAGTTTGCGATTTTAATTTCAGCTAGGCCCTCGAGGCTCCATATCAACCCAGGACCAGTCACATCTCTCCGTTCCCTCGAGACCAAGACAAAACTTTTCACATATTGAGTGATAGCTCAAAACTTTGAAAATTCATTTGCGGTCACAGTTCTCTCCGGTTTTTCCTAGAATGACGCGCTTAATTTATCGCCAAACAGAGTTGATTGGGTTTCTCCCCGAATTAATTGTTTGTCGTGGTTTCTATTGAAAAAATTAATCGATCTCGAGAACTCACGTAAAAACCAATATTGACGTGCACTTATTATTAATGAATTGGTTAACAGTGAAATTACCTTGTTCAATATTAGCGAATCAAGTTTTCTCTTTCACGACGACACAACGCACAAGTAACATAAAAAAGCAAATGGAAAAACCGACAACAAACGCAAACTTCCAATTATTTAAAATATGGGGTTGTCTCTGGATATAGAATGAAATAAAATTATAATAGATTATGTCATACAGTTCATTTCTCTTGAAAGACTTGGTGAAGTTTAAAAAAAAGAACATGTAATCTTAGTTGTTGTTTAGTTTATATAAATATTTAGTTGTAAAAATATTTCACAGATTTATTTAACTTTTGAATATGTGAATAGATTTCAAAGATAAATTTTGTAATTAATACCACGAGATGGTTTTCATGAATCTCATTTCAGAGATAATTTTGTAAAGTATACTACCACAAGTTGTTAGTCATCTCTTTATTTCTTATTTGCATCTACATTTATAATATCACAGAATAAATAATATACAATAACAATTAATATTATTTAATCATTTAAATGTACATTAGAAAAATATTATTATTCGAATTTAGATCCCAGTTCAATGTTTAGAAATGATTTTAAAATAACAATTCAGCATTTTTGTTATTACGATATACATTGAACTTGAAATGAAATTAAAATAGTTTATAGTACCTGCATATGAAAATAAATATTTTAATTAAATAGAATTTATTTCATATATAGGATGTTAATTTAGTATGTAAATATAAAGAAAAATCTGATGTGTCCAGTTATTATAGGCTTATTATAGGCTTTTTCAGGTTATTTTGTACAACCTATTGTAGCACCTCTATAAATTTTTAGAGGATAAACTAAATATATACATTTTTCACATACATCTAACTCGAAACATTTTTCTATAGATATTCATTGAAAACGAAAATACTGAAAAATTTAAATTTAGCACTTTTCCTACAATTTTTCCATTATGGTCCATTTTAGAAAAATCATGTATAAACAAAAATTATAGAGATCGATATCGCAAACAACTTTTAGTTCAACAATTTTCATAAAAATGAGAATTTTGCACATTTTGTCAAATTTCTCGAATACGGACCATTTAAGGAAATTTTTACAAAAAACAAAAATTATAAATAATAATATTAGAAGTAACTTTTATTTGAACAATTTTTTTCTCCAAACCTAAATAACAGATATATTCCATAAAATATAAAAACGACCTCCCATAAAGCATCCCTCATATGTTCCGACTTTGTCCAAAATCTAATCATTTCACGTCAGGCCGAAATAAACCTTAAGTTTAAAATTTAATGTTTTTTTCTTTATCCGTTTTTGAGTGTTCTTCAAATTTCGAAATTTACACATTTTCTCAAATATCTCGAATACGGTCTATTTTAGAGAAATTATGTATAGGATAAAAATTATAGAGAATTATATTACAAACAACTTTTGTTTGAACAATTTTTATAAAAAAGTATTTTTTTACATTTTGTCAAATTTCTCGAAGACGGACCATTTTAGGAAAATTTTGTATGGAACAAAAATTATAGATAATAATATAAGAAGTAACTTTTATTTGAAGAATTTTCTTCTTCAAACGTAAATAACAGATATATTGCATAAAATATAAAAATGATCACCTATAAAGTACCCCCAGATGTTCCGACTCTGCCCAAAATCTAATCAGCTCATTAGACGCTGGAAAAAAGCTTAAGTTTAAAATTTGGTGTTTTTATGTCTATCGGTTCATGAGTTATGCGACACACAGACACACAGACACACAGACACACAGACACACAGACACACAGACACACAGACACACAGACACACAGACACACAGACACACAGACACACAGACACACAGACACACAGACACACAGACACACAGACACACAGACACACAGACACACAGACACACAGACACACAGACACACAGACACACAGACACACAGACACACAGACACACACACACACACACACACACACACACACACACACACACACACACACACACACACACACACACACACACACACACACACACACACACACACACACACACACACACACACACACACACACACACACACACACACACACACACACACACACACACACACACACACACACACACACACACACACACACACACACACACACACACACACACACACACACACACACACACACACACACACACACACACACACACACACACACACACACACACACACACACACACACACACACACACACACACACACACACACACACACACACACACACACACACACACACACACACACACACACACACACACACACACACACACACACACACACACACACACACACACACACACACACACACACACACACACACACACACACACACACACACACACACACACACACACACACACACACACACACACACACACACACACACACACACACACACACACACACCACACACACCACACACACCACACACACACACACACACACACACACACACACACACACACACACACACACACACACACACTCACACACACACACACACACACACAGACATCATCGCGAAAATAGTCAAAACGGATTCAGGAAACCTCAAAACGTAAAAATCCATCAAAAACTCGAGGTCGGAAAAAATCATGATTCCTATACTTTCCTTATATCTGTATACAGATAGGAAAGTAAAAATGTTCTAATCTGAACAATATGTATTATTGATAACGGGTCTGTTAAGTCTATAGTTTCTTAAATTAAAACTAGGTCACGCCATCGTGATATAAAAAAAAAATAATATCAACTTGACATGCAACTTGCCAAAAATACCTAAATTTTCAACATTTGTAAAATTAATAAATTTTTATAAAATATTAAATTTAAAACAAACCTATAAAATGCAACTTGCCAAAAAATACCTAAATTTTCTACATTTGTAAAATTAATAAATTTTTATAAAATATTATATTTAAAACAATAAACCTATAAAATACAGTCCATTACTCATCGTAACAGGGTCATCCTTATTATCTTAACATTACGACAAGACTTACCTTATCCAATATACTAATTTCTTACAAAATTTTGGTAATTTATATAATAATTTCGTAATTTTTTCTTTCTCTAATTTATTTCTTAAATTTTTTTATCTTTTTCTTTTACAAAAATATACCTAATATGTATTTCTACTAATTTCTATTTTATATCTATATTGGCGCCCAACGTGGGGCATCCATTTGTAATATAAAACTCTTTAATTTGCAATAATAGTTATAATTAACGTTCAATTACCTTTTGTAAATCACTTATATGTAATTTTGACAAGCTCTTATATATTTTTTTACCAAACATTACTTACCTTTAATCAAATTAAAAAATCAGATGAGCATATAGACTATGGTTTTTCTCAGTCGTGAATTTAGGCTTTTCTAATAGACACTTTTGGGAAAATAGTTTTCGGAAAAGGAGGGCGCCAGTAATTCTCATTTTTATTTTTTTATATTTATCAAAAAGACAATTAATTGGAAATTATATATAATTTAAGTAAAAATGGAATTTTTGTTACCTCTAAAAATAAGATTCAATAAGAATATAAATAAATTTGTTTATTTTCAAATTGTCAAGTCTTGGCCTTTTGTGTAACATTTATGAAACATTTACTGTAAAATATTTAGCTAATATGCATTTTTCGTTTAGTATTATTTAGTTCACGCATATTAGACAGCTTTTACTTCGAAAATAATAAAAAGTGACGTAGATACTTTTTGTTGTCGGTCTGCTATACCTGTCAATTATACATATATGTATTCTAACAAAATACAATACGCTAGTTTAGTGTGAAGTCATTTTGGTTCCACTGACAATTAAATCTGACCAAACTTTTAACAAAAACATCTATAAATTTGACATATACATTTTTACTGTTTTAAGTTTATTTCTGAATGTTGTGTACAGGTCATAAAAAATAATTTAAAGATATGTAAATGTATATTTGATGCATGTTATCTACTCACTTTAGGAATATATTTATTAAAGTGAAAAAATGATATAATTTAGGTAAACAAAACGAACAAAACGCACTTAAAAAAATCTACTGTCACTTTAATTGTCAGTGGAACCATAATTACATCATCACTAAACTAGCGTATAAGTAGACGTACCTACGTCTAAAAAATTTCGAAAAATGTTAAATATTGGACCACTTTGAATCTTTTCTATCTAA
Organism: Psylliodes chrysocephalus; assembly: GCA_927349885.1. Lineage (NCBI taxonomy): Eukaryota > Metazoa > Arthropoda > Insecta > Coleoptera > Chrysomelidae > Psylliodes > Psylliodes chrysocephalus. The sequence goes on from OV651824.1 coordinate 41,474,429, forward strand.
TAATTATTTAATTTTTTTCAGAGGCGCTCCTGAACACATCAGTCACACCGTATACGATAACGCCTCGTCCATCGAGCAAACGAAATTGCGCTACTCAGATGCCAATAAAGCCTTACCACGTAACATGGGCGCCCATCTTGCAATCTCGCAACTGTTCCACGCAAACTCCTCCGCCACACAAGGAGAGTTCCGTCTAGTCCACGGATGCTCCCCCGGGACCGTTCCGGAGTCCCGGGGGAAAAAGACGAGGAGCTCCCCGCGACTCACGAGGATCTCAAGGTTGTTGGGGTCCGGGATGTGTGTTTATCGTTGACGGTCCTTCTAGCCGGAACCGGCCCTGTCTCCCCAATCAAGAGTCTCGACACCGGGACCAATGCCACCTGTGATATTTGTGAATATCTCGTATTTTTAAGTATTATGACATTATCAAAAAAAAATCGACGTTTTAAGCTGTTATTTATTTCATTGTCAATAAAATATCATTAAATGTGTATTTATTTCTACTAATTTACGAACGTCTATCTGAATTTAAATTTTAAAATCTTAGATAAAAAGGAATTAAGATGTAAATCTCCAGTCCGTACCTGTTACAACCAAAGTGTATGTACGCCGTTCTCATTTAATGGATAAAGTGAAAACAAGTTGGTATATTTTGTATTCAAATTAACTTTGCTTCAATCTACACTGATCGTTCGTAAAGATAAAAAAATATTCATATTCATGATCGATTTTTTAAGCGCAGAACTATGCAACCAACCTAACAAAATAAAGTTGACGCTATGCCGCGTTTGAATATCCACATCGGATGCATTTTTTACATCTCGAGCGTTTGTTTATCCAATTCGGACACATCTACTACATCTACATAAGTGCTTGTTTATCACCTTAGAATATATATAGTCAGGAAGGAGGAATCCTAAACGACCTTGAGATCGCAATGGTATCTAATTTTGACAGTGAACTAGACGAATATGGCGACAAGTGTTTTCGGTCTACCAGTGACGTACTGTCATAAAGGAGCATAGAAAAGAAAATAATAAATTCTCATTTGCATATTATCTAAAGGACCACGCAGTTTTCTTACGCAAACGGGAGTACCGTCAAAATGACTGAATTTTTGATATGTTAAATAACTTGATGTCCCCATAAAAAGTGTCTTGAGGTACAGGGTGTTGAAGTTAGAAATCCCTAATTTATTAAAATGGACATCATAAATCACCCTTAATTATTTTTGGAAGTTTTTTGCTCATTCTGTGTAGTCAAAATACATAACTACTATAATTAAAATATTTTACATGATTCGGCAAATCTTTTTTGGTCAAAGTAGGTATTCCCACCGAAAAAACAAATATCACCGTCAAAGTCTCTCAATATTTGATATCGTATAGTACTCGATGTACTCGTTCAAACTTCTTATTGGTAAAATTAGATCATATGACTAGTTTTCCAAATATAACTTAATATGTACCAAATATATGAATTTTAAACAATAAATATATACTGACAAAATAGATATTTTCAAGAGAAATATCTTATATTAAATATTTTGATATACTGTTTTAGATTAAGAATATACCCCCTGTACTATTTTCAAAGAGACAAAAAAATCGTACTTACAGGGTGATTGCGGTTGAATATGTAAAAGGAAAAAATCAACAAAATGCTGAAATTGTTGGCAAAAAATAGAAAATAATTGCCTTTTTAACTTGCGAGTTGTTTATTAAAAAAATCTTATTAGTTTACATACAGGATCATACATTATTGCATTACAAAAAAAGTTCATTATACGGTAGGTATAAGTAGGATCTAGGGAAATGAATAATGATCGGATTAAATGTTTATTTTGACTGGAGCATTGCCTCTTTATATTGTATATTTATATCAGATTGGGATCTCCTTTCCGCGTAAAGTGTTAGCCCCTGTAGGAATTACCAAAAAAACATTAATTTAGGCTAGTGTGAAAAAAGTGTGTTTTATGTGGTTTACACCCTATATAAAAATTAGTGAAAAAATAAAATATTTAGCTGTGACCTTAGGGGTGAGAAATTAAAAAACTAAAAAAATTCAGCTTTGTGCAGCTCTTCGCTTGATTTAAAACTCAAGGGGTTTAGGGCAGCTACAAGATAATAAAACCGGTTTTGAATGTTAAATCAACCCAGAACTCACCACGAGGAGGTGGCCGCTGCATAACCAAGAAACCATAACACTGATGCAACATGTGCGCAAGTACTTAAAGTTCTCGAACCGCATGGACATGTACAATAATAGTAGAAAATTGGATCAATATTTTCCTCTTCGTATGCCAACCACAGCATATATTTAGTTGCGTTTCTGAACCTAGAATAAATTCTAAAACGTAAAAAATTATTCTCATCTCTAAACTCGTCTATTTCTAAAACATTATTTTCCTCTCTTTGCAGTTTATCTTGAATATATGATGGACTTAAATAAATATGGTAAGAACCTACCAAGTCTTTTAGGAAATTGATCTCTACGCGAGGAAATTCAGGAATATGCATGTGGTTCAATCTTCGCCACCGACCATTTCTGGTAGTCAGATTTTGGGCTTCGACGCGTGCTTGTATAATATTAACGTCATCTAGTTTGTTTAAAATTTCAACTGCTATGTCCATTGTACCTGGTAGGTTTATAAAAGGATGAAAATTATTTAACAACGCACCTGCAATCTGATAAAAACCACTCAAATTAACTGCATGATGCGTGGATATGCGGCCTTTAAAAAATTTAAAAATGGATTTAAAATGTCCATTTCTGGCTTCTACAACCCAACGAGTTTTAGTTATTAGTCTCGCTCTATTAGCTTCACTTGTTGATAATTGCCGTTGGTTTTGATGAAGCAGAGGTGGCATATAAGTAATTAACCCAACTTCTTCTAATCTAGGAATAACATCTCTGTAGCCTCTATCTACTATTACTATATCTTCTACTGTAATCCAGTTTCTAAATTCATTATTATCATTAACCAATTTTTTCCGTAAGAGTGCTGCATCATTATTAGATGCATCAGAAAAATAGGGACCTTTGATTGATAAAATATATCCGTCAGGAGCTACTGTAATTACTGGCTTAACTAAATGTTCCTTCTTAAAATAGTAATAGGACTGACGTAATATTCTAAAATTACTTCTTTTTTCAATTGAATTATATGTACAATCGACATAAAATATGGCCTTTGGAATATTTGCTATAGGGTTGTAAAGCGCGTTTACGAATTCAGGGACATGATTTATGATATAGTTTTCTCTGGTTATTGATCTAAATCCATTATTACTAGGTACAAATCTTTGAAGCAGGGACATACGGACATTAGATATGACTATACTAGTGACTTGTCGGGATGAATAATTAAAAAGTAATTTTATGAACTCATCTGACAATCCATGTCTTAGTTTAACAAGGAAAGCAAGTAAATCTTTTTGAGCAATGCTTCTTAAGTTACCATATTGTTCTACTGGTTCACAAAATTCATATATTTCTTGAAAATTCTCTTTAGAAATTGAAGTTAAATATTTAAATTCTTCTAAACTAAAAGTATTTATGTCTTCCCAATTTTTATATTATTATTAGCATTAGCAGCCGCTCTTAAACTAGACAAAAATTGCTGAATATTAAAATCTATCAATCGTCTAAAACTCATAGGTTACAAAATATACAGGGTAATCAATTTTTGTGAAAATCTTCGGAAACATTATGTATTATCATAGTAGATATAAAAAAGCAAAACTTCAGGCATGCAGACAGTCTTTAGCTTTATATTTTATCATTACGAGTATACAGGGTTATTCTTAACACGGTATCAGACCCAAGTCGATTTAAAATGCCTTGGTTGTGTCGATTACAACAAGCTTAACGTCTGAAGTGAAAAATTACGGAGTTACAGGATGTTAAAGATTATCTATATTTCCAAGTTTAAATCATTAAATACTTAACAAAACGACTTGCATGCCTTTGCATAATGAAAATATAAAAACAGGCAGGTTATTCGAAAATTACGAATATTTTATTACCCTATATTCATATCATATTGTTTTGAGAAGCCCTTGAAAAATCAAGAGAGGAACAGGTAAGCTGTAAACTATAAAAATATCAACAAATGTTTCGTGAAAATTAAATTACAATAATATGTCTGCTCGACTTATGTTAAATATTTGAAACCAATAACATGAAAATACTATTTCTTATATGAATGAGTACCAATAAGTAGATATGACATTTATACTTCATTGTGTGCATAACTATTACTCAATGGATTTCCTAGAAGAAAACTCGCAATGAAACAGTAGTTAAGAAATGGATAATTTCCCAGATTTTTCTGCTCATTGACTACTTCATTCTGAGGCTCCATTAAATGTTTTTAATTTCTAGTTATTCCAAAAACTATGTCAGTTTGACAAAGTTTGGTATTGGCTATTTGAAATATTAATGTATGTATATTTATAATCTTTTTCAATAAAGAACTCACAAGCAATTTATTTTCTAATATTTGGCAATAATTTTATATATTGTTGATTTTTCCACCTTGCAAGTTCAACTGTAACCATCCTTCAAGGGATGCGACTTAAAACAAAATTTATTGGGGGCTTTACCTCATTGGTGGCGTGAATGGAGCTCATAATCTTATTTAAATATACAATACAAAGAGGCACTTATGACAATACTCGAGCCAAATAAACCTGTAATCCGATCATAAATCATTTATGTACATCCTACTGAGACCTACCATATAATCAACTTTTTGTACCGAAATAAAGTATGACCCTGTATATGGACTTATACTATTTTTTTGATGAACAACAATTATTTTCTATTTTTTAGCAACAATTTCAACATTTTGTTGATTTAACTTCGCGATCACCCTGTAAGTACGAATTTTTTTTACCTTTGCAAATAGTACAAGGGGTATATTCTTAATCTAAAACAGTATATCAAAATATTTAATGCAAGATATTTCTCTTGAAAATATCTATTTTGTCAGTATATATTTGTTTAAAATTTATATATTTGGTACATATTAAGAGGAGTATTTACTTGGCTGTAGAGCGGAGCATGCAAGGGTTTCGTAGTACCCCACTTTTAAAGTTTATTTTTGACTTATTTTGAAAGAAAAAAATATGTACGTGTAGGTAAAGGATAAATCTATCCTTAAAACAGTTTTTTCTAAAAAAAAAATACAAAACTCGACTTCTTTTACCCATTTTCTCAATTTTTTTTAGAAAAAACTAAATTGAATTTTGAAAAAGTGGTTCCAGAGGAGCATAGATTTAACCTTTACCTGCACACACATATTTTTTTATTTTAAAAATAGTCAAAAATAAACTTTAAAAGTGGGGGTACTACGAAACCCTTACATTGCAAGATTTTTCGTCTGGAAAGTGGCGCCTCTGTTAGATTTTTAAGAAATTAATATTTGTGAATGAAAACAATTTATAATATATTTTAATGATGTTTTACGAGGGATGAATAAATTTTACGTATTTGTACACCTTATTTTTTACGTAATTTATTTCTGTAATACTAAGATTGGCATATATATTATATGCAAGGGTTTCATAGTACACCAATTTTTCGGATTATTTTTTAATTTTACTAAAAGAAATTTTATGTAAGTACAGGTAAAGGCTTAACCCATACCTCTCTGGATTTACTTTCAAAAATATGAATCAGTCTCTTTTGAAAAAATCTAAGAAAAGAAACGAAAAGAAATAGAAATGTTAAAAAATGCTAGAAGAGAACAATATATTTAATTTTTTCCTACAGGAGCATTTATTTTTATTACAATAAAAATAGAAATACGTTAAAAGCTTTTTCATCTAGAAGTGATTTGAATTCATGTTGTTATTTTTTACATACAGTAATTTCGCTCAATTATATTAAATTAATTTTATCATTTATTTATTAAAAAATATATATATACGAAATTGGAAGGTATACACTGAGATGTGAATTATATGTTTTTGTTTAATGAATACTTCTTCGAGTCAACAATAATTATTAATTCCAGCATGTTAATATCTCTTCAATCCGTTAAAGTAATGTAAAAATTTTTTCTTGCTTTCGCGCATGGCTTTGATTTGTCGCACCCTTTGAGGCGCGTTGCAAGAGAACATTTTCTAAAAAGTTAGCCAATGTCTATAAATGAGAAAAACGATTGTGACAAGCTGATTGTGCATTGTGGCACAATAGAAGACGGAAACGAGTCACTCTTTAAAATTTGGAGAAATTTGTAAAAAATCTCGTAAAATCTTTTATTTATTTCTAAAGCCACCCGATATGGCATGGACCATAAATTCAAAACAAAATAAGATTTGGAAATTTATTTGCAAGTAAAAGTTTTTAAATGTGGACATTTTAATGAATTTGAATTTGATTATGTTGCTGCCAGTCTGGAATGGAATTAAAAAAAAAAAAAAAAAAAAAACTCTATGATAGAGTTAAAATGTCCATATGGAGCTGAAGTGCGGACTGTAGCAGAAGAAATATGCAGTAGAGAAATAACTTTTTGGAAAAAGAATAATTCCATTAAGGAGAACCACTATTGGTATTTTCAAATTCAGGGCTAGCTGCACATAACACAAATGGATTTTTGCATTTTGTGCTTTTGGACTTCTGGAGGAATAGAAGTGGAGAAAATATCTCATATTGACAGCTTTTGAGAAGAAAAGATACAAAATAAAATTAAATTTTTTTATATGCAATATGTCTTGCCGGAACTTGTTGACAGCGAAGCAATAGAGACATGGAAGTACGAGACAGAATATTAAATAATTCGTGAGAAATTTTGTTTAATGTTTATTAACATAACGCAAGGAATCTTAAATTATTTTGAATATTTTTATTAATTTAAGAATTACATTTTATTTATTTCTAAAACATGGTAGTAGGCGATCCATTTAAGATATAATTAATGTCTTATATCACACTATTTTAAATTTAGGATTTTACCAGTGGCAGTGGTAATTGATGATAGGTATATAATTATTATTACACCAAATGTTTTAAAACGCTACACCAACTAGTGGACCACGCTTTTAAGTCCCCAAATAATATTTCAAAATTTTGATTTGGATTACAAGTTTTACTATACAGGGTTTTGTGTCAAAGCCAAGTCATGTAGGTATTGTTATTGTAATACGTAGATGAGTAACTATCATCAATAAAAATTTAAAATTCAAACATAAATCTTTGTAACGACGTTATTTATAACTTTATTAACTTCATAACGGTCAAAAATGTTAGTTAACTTATTTAATTTTAAATATAAATTGATTTTAATTTTAACTTAGAAATTTTCGAAAAGTTCACTATATTGTTTAGGTGTTGCAACTTTACTGCGCTTAAGTAGCGTTCAGATTAAAATATGAATTTATGGAGCTTAACAGAAAAACAGAAACTAATGCTTTCATTCCAAAAAAAGTATTATGGCCAATAAAAAGAATTTCGAATTGTGATATCTGCAAGTCCTTATTTAAATCCTTTAAATTTAATATTATCATTATACAAGAGTTATTTTTACAAATTGATACAAATATCGAACATAAGTTTGTTGACATAAACATTATTTCCATAATACAAATAAATATATCTCTGTTAAAGAATACTCATAATTTATTTAATATATTCATTTAAACATGTTTTTGTTTTTTGTCTGGATGATATTGAATACTAACTTTTTCTATATAACTTCTTATCGACACATTGTGAGATAAAAAAACAGACAATTAATTAAAAGCGTACTCACAATTTCAATGCTATACTGTTTCCCAAATTATGAAAATACTAAAGAATATTTAAAAAAAAATAAAAAGCCAATTAAACAATGTGTTAATATCTAGAGAAGAACATCGTACTTCTTTTTTAGAAACGAAAAGTAGTCAAAAATTTTGTTTTTTATGTAAATCATATCATTTTCAAGGCAATAAAACAGAAGAAAAGTCACCGAATACCGATTTCAAAAAGGTCTATTAGTTTTTATAGGAAATGGAAAGAGAAAGAACTCTTTTTAAACGAGTTAAAATTCTTTACTAATTTCGATAACTATAAACGGATTAAGGTATTTTGTACCGTGTTAAAAAATTTAAGAAAATTTTTGAAGATTATTTCTTTTTTTTTTAAATTAGTAAATTTTGACAAACATATACAATATTCTAAAAGATAAATCACATTTATGTGATTATACAAAACTTTAATTTATTTTTCTAAAATAATATGGATTGTCCTCTAAAATATATATAGTGGCTCGCAAAAAGTCTGCTTTTTATGTTACTTTTTTCAGAAAATGTTATTCCTGATAAAACTTAGTGTTTAATTAAACCTAAAACTTTATTTATTCAAAAAATTCTGTACCATAAATATAAATTTGGCTGCACAATGAACTAGGTACTCTTCTAGGAACCGAACCCACATTTTTACATATAAGATTAATTTAAGAAGATGTATATAACTCCACATAGTAGTTTTTTAGTTATTACAAATAATATAGATTATTATATCCTTTTTAACCTACTTCAAAAAGGAGGAGGTTCTCAATTCGTCTGTATATTTTTTTTATGTATGTTCAGCGATAATTCTTTAACACAATGTCCGATTTAAAGGATTCTTTTTTGCTGGAAATGGGGTACTTCCGGGATGGTTCCATATAAATTTGGTCAAAATCTAATAATTGGGTCAATGGGAAAATCCTCAAACCTTTCATTTTTTATGTACATATGTTTAGCGATAATTCTTTACCACCTCGTCCGATTTCTATAATTCTTTTCGTTAGTAAGGGGTGGTCCCATATAAATTTGGTTCAGATATGGTGATGGAATCTGCACGATTTTAAAGTCGGTTTTTTAAAATTACTTTCAATACATCTTACGTAAATTAAAAGTTTAATAATTTGGTGCTCTCTTTATGCGTCGTTTTATGATTTCTTTTTGCATATGTTTAAGTACAGATAATTATTATTATTATTACTGGCAGTTTATTTTAAATCATTAAAATAATATTTTGTTGATCCAAAAAAAGGCAAAAAAAAGCCATGTCACAATCAGTGTAATAATAAAAATTAGATATATAAATATAGTATATTATGTACCAACAGACTAAACTTTCACTTTCAATCTCGCCTTTTGTCGTAAAAAACTTGTAAATTTTTACCAGTGACGTCCGTGCCGGGTTTGAACTAAATATTTTTGAAAAAAAAATATGGTGCGCCACTGCTTTTTCTAAAAACCAAAATTATCTTTAAAATTCTTATATATTTTGGAGCAAATTTGGTTTATGACGTACTTTCGTACGAAGCACTCTTTTCGGGTAAGAAAATGAAAACCAGTATATTGAAACTTCTTTTGATATTTTGTTGATATTTGGTAGCAACCCACCATGAGTGGAAACACTTTTTTGGGAAAAATTTCATAAAAATATCTAGAGTGATAAGAAACTTATGATAAAATAGTTATTTTTTTTTCTTAAAACTTTAACACCCAAAGGATTCACACCCTTAAGTATCGGCACTCAATAAATAAATACCCTGTATTAATTGATATTACCTTATTCGAACCAATCGTCTATTTTTTCGTTATTTGTATTTATATTTCACACCTCTATACTCTTAAATGTAATTTAATCTAACTAAACCTATTCACTAAATTAAAATATAAAAATAATGTAAAACCCTCTAATAAATCGAACTGCGTTATAAGAATATCTCGCAATGCACCGAGAAAAGCAAATACGATTCTGGTTCCCCTAATTTAGGTAACTCTGACTCACTCCGTGTTAGGATTTTTCGGTTCCTTTGTCTTAAATCCGCGCGTTAGAGTTTGGAATACGTATCCCTCGTATCTACAGGCAATTATTAAAATTATGAATGAATGCGGATTTTGTTTAGTCTCGGAAGTAATTTTGTAGTATTTAGGCTCCACCCTAAAGTTGTAATTTTTATACCTACTAAACTACCGTTGCCCCGCAGGTCTTTCAGTTTGTAATGTAAATTTTCCTCTTAACATAAATATTAGTTTTTTAAAGTAATAAAACTCCAAAAAATATAAATAAAGAAATATTTATACTAAAATACTTGAAACATAGGTATAGTTTAATCATTTAATACAAGTAAGGTGCATTTAAACGTTTATTACATACATAACATATACTCGATATTACATAACAATAATTATAAGTGAAATTAATAGTAATCTCCTCTCATTCTTGGAAAATTGACCTATTTTTGATGCAGGTGTTAGGTGTTTTCTCAGGGCGTTTTCTATAAAAACAAAAAAGTGTACATACCTTATTGAAAATTGCCAATTTAGCCCAATCGGATTAGGTGAAGAACAGGCTTGAGATTCTGAAAAATTCGAAGCAGCAATTTTCCTTCGGAATTCGTTGGAGGGGGTCTCTGGTAGTCTAAATTCAAAAAGTTGGGATTTCAAAGTTGTCGTTACCTCCGCCATCTTGATTTAAAGGGTTATTTTTTGTATCTTGAATAACTCATTTATTTTCAATTTTACACGGAAAATAGTTTTTACAAAAGTTATTTAAAATTAAGTTTCCTACAATTCTGCTTTTTTTTGTACGATCGATTTTTTTCGATTTATACCCGAAAAGAGGGGGTGGATTTTTGGTTATAGAATAACTCGTTTATTTTCAATTTTACGAGAAAAATTGTTATAAACAAAGTTGTTTAAAATTAAATTTCCTACAATTCTGTTTTTTTTTGTATGCTCGATTTTTTTGTATTTATCCCTGAGAAGAGTGGGGGTAAACTCTTATCATTGTATTATCACGTTTCTTTTTAATTCTAGGTATCAGCAAAAAAAAAGCAAACAGAAAAAATAATGGTACAACATCAATAATAAACGTGACAATACAATACTTAGGTTCACCCCCACTCTTCTCAGGGATAAATACAAAAAAATCGATCGTACAAAAAAAAAACAGAATTGTAGGAAATTTAATTTTAAACAACTTTGTTTATAACAATTTTTCTCGTAAAATTGAAAATAAACGAGTTATTCTATAACCAAAAATTCACCCCCTCTTTTCGGGTATAAATCAAAAAAAAATCGATCGTACAAAAAAAAAGCAGAATTGTAGGAAATTTAATTTTAAACAACTTTGTTTATAACAATTTTTCTCGTAAAATTGAAAATAAACGAGTTATTCTATAACCAAAAATCCACCCCCTCTTTTCGGGTATAAATCGAAAAAAATCAATCGTACAAAAAAAAGCAGAATTGTAGGAAATTAAATTTTAAATAACTTTTGTAAAAACTATTTTTCCTACGACCACTTAGGAAAGTGACACATATCACACTATATAGACCTATGGAAAGTGCCCTATATCACACGCGTATGAATAAGAATTTACTTTCCACCCAAGTGAGAATATGCTACTTTCCGCAGTAGCTGTCAGAAAATGTCAAACACATAATTTCTATTTTGATCTATGTAATGTCCATATTAATACTAAAATCGATATGATTGTTAAATTATTGTAAATTAGATCCTAGATATTTATCTTTAACAATTATTTTTAAAATAATTTTAAAATAACTAAGATATATTTGCTTTTTATTCTGGTTAAACACATAAGCGATTAGATCAATCAATTACCGTAAGGCCTGTTAGCTCAGTTGGTTAGAGCATCAACTTTGCAATTTGAGACCGTCCAACGACCGCGATCGAATCCTGGCTGTGCCAGATTTTTTTTTTTATTTTTTTTTTTATTTTTTTTTATTTGTTTAGAAATTATGAAAATTTAATAAATACGATTATTGTTGATTATTTTTTTAAATACATTTTAATTATTATAATAATCTGGTTTTACATTTTTTGATGAAATTATTTTGTGGTCGTAGGAAAAATATTGTACATCACTTGTGTGAAAAGTGATTTTCCACACTCGTAATGTAATATACTATTCCGTGTAAAATTGAAAATAAATGAGTCATTCAAGATACAAAAAATAACCCTTTAAATCAAGATGGCGGAGGTAACGACAACTTTGGAATCCCAACTTTTTGAATTTAGACTACCAGAGACCCCCTCCAACGAATTCCGAAGGAAAATTGCTGCTTCGAATTTTTCAGAATCTAAAATACTAATCCGATTGGGCTAATTCTTATAAGTACAAGTTAATTTTAATTAGTTTATAAACAAAAATTATTTCTCATAGTTCAATAGTTAATTTGAATTTTATTTTAACTGTAATACAAATCTGTTCTAGTTGATATTTATAACAAATTAGAGTTTAAAATTTCTTTTCATTTTTGACAGACATCAAAAGGATATCCTTTAAATTCTGTAATAATCATTAAAGTTCGCAAGTCCTCTCACCAATGCAAGGTTTCAATCTAAGAGGAGGAAAAAGTGAAACTTATTGACTATTAATTATATTGAAATTTATAAAAATACTAGTTAATTTAACAATCAAATTATTTAGTATAGGTTTACTGCAATTTGGAAAATGTAGCTTAATTGATTAATCTCTTTAACAAACAAAATTATTATAAATAAAAAATTAAGAATTTGTTAGTACTTACCAACTTTAGCCAGTAAATGAAGAGCAGCAACTCCGAGGTTTGAAAAAATCTTCTTTCGAGAATTTGCTTTTTGTTTACTGTTGCCCACATCCCACCACGAGAAGGTAAAGTAGTGGACTAACACATTGAGGATGCTTTTTTATTTCATTTTTTTCTTTAAAAATAATTTACAATTAGTCGTTTACGTTTTATGGCAATTTTGTTAAAAGACTCTGGCAAAAAATGATCTTCACAAAGATAGCGAGTTTTATTATCAAAAGTTAAATTTAAATACTTAAACCAGTTCTCTCGAATTTTAACATCAGAAGGAAAATGAAAAAAAAGGTTTTATTTGAATAACCAGCTTGTTGAATATTAGAATACCTATTTAAAGGCTGTATGTCACGATACTAAATTAAGTACTAAATTTAGAACTAAATTAATGCATTTTTTAAGTACTAAAAAAATTCACGTTGCAAACAGCAAATTTAGTACTAAATTTAGTACTAAAAAAAGTCATTAATTAATTAGATCTTGTTCTATTTTCTACTAAATTTAGTACTAAAAGTGCGCCGAAATGTTGCGCAGTAGTTTTTCATAGAAAAAGTTGACACGACGGTATTTTCTGTACCCTTTTATTTTTAATTAGCGACAATTTTACATTATCGCCTTGAATAAAGTTCGCTTGTTTGATTTTGTAGGTTTTATTGTGTTTTTTTCGTGGTTTTTATGCTGTATTTGGTTGTTGTCAAGTCAACTATATAGTATCAAATTGATAATAAAAACACCATTTACTTCACTTACACAGATTTCATTTCTCTGCTAATTTCACGTATTAATACGCCAATGCGCGTGCGCCTATAGTAAATTTATTACTAAAAATTGGTATCGTTGCAAACGGAAAAAAAATATTTTTAGTTCTAAATTTAGTACTAAATTAATAACTTAATTTAGTGCAAAATTTAGTACTTAATTTAGTATCGTGACATACGCCTTAAACCATTAGGAGTTGAACAAGAATACTTAGTTTCACCTTTCGATGCTTTACCCGGGTCGGACATGTTTTGATATTGTTACAAGTTACAAATATATTAAAAAAAGAATTGAAAATAGATTCAAAATGAAATTACCTATATTGGCTAAGAAAACAATGATAAACAAAGTCCTTAAACAAATCTAACACCTAATATTGAATTAAATTGTTAATACTTACTAATTACATCAAATCATCACTTATAAATCTTCTTAACCTAAAACTAACTTTCATAAAATAACTATTTATTTACTTATATTGTTGTAATGTAATTTGGCCATCATTTCGCCTTTCGCCGCCATTCCGTTTTTCATTTTTTCAAGGTTGTCAAACTTCTTTTTAAAATATCCCATCAATAGTATGCCATTGTATGGATGGTATCGAGCTTGACAAAAAAACAACATAATATGTTTGAAATAATTCTAATCTTATGAAAGTTTATGGAAACTGGCAACATCGCTTTCATCTTATTGCGATGGTGGCTCCAAGTAGTATGCTGAGGAACTAAACACCTAAAATACTTGTTACCAGTGCCGTGCATTTAAACGATTTATCTTGTTTATTAATTTATCTATGGATCCACCTTCAGTACGAGTTTGACCTCGCTCGAGTCATTTGGTTGTGCGTAGCGATTGTTTTTGTGAAACAGTTTTTTCTATTGTGTTCTAAAAATGAATGACATCAATTTCGAGCAACGGTCTGCTATCAGGTTTTGCTTCAGACTTGGGCACAGTGCAACGGAAACTTCTGAAACTTCAGCAGGCCTACGGAGATAGTGTTTTGTCAAGGGCCCAGGTTTTTCGGTGGTTTAAGGAGGTCCTTTCGCCACACCTCTCGCCTCAAATATTAAAAAAAAGTTATTAGATTATGACTAAAATTAATTTTTTTCTAATAGTTGAAGTCCTTATTTATCTAATAGTGAACTTTTAACTATACCTTACCTTGCAAATTTTTGAGATTTTTTTTTTAAAAATGTGAGTATTTGTACAGTGCCTCACGAGAAAGTAAGTCCTCAACAACAATTCTCGAATTATACTATTATTTATTAGATGGAGTAGAAAAAAAATTAAAAATAAGGTTTTTGAAATATTTAGATTTTGTTTTATACAATAAAATATATATAGTAAACTGTGGAACTTATTGAGAAATTAATATTAAAAAATCACAAAAAAATTTCAAGTAACCTAGTTGAAATTTTTTTGTGATTTTTTAATAATAATTTCTCAATAAATTCCACGGTAACCTATATATTTTATTGTAAAAAAACAAAACCTAAATATTTCAAAAACCTTATTTTTAGTTTTTTTCTACTCCATCTAATTAATAAATAATAGTAAAATTAATTATAATTCGAAAATTGTTGTTGAAGTCTTATTTTCTCATAAGACACTACAAACACACACATTTTAAAAAAAAAATTCTCAAAAATTTGCACGGTAAGGTATAGTTAAAAGTTCACTATTAAATAAATAAGGACAATCAGCTCTAAATAAAAGACTGAACAATTTTATAGATAGATACAACCTTATATCGAGTAATCAATATGGATTTAGAAAAAGTGTGTCTACAGTAGATACTATAAAAACACTAACATCAAAAATCTATAATTTGGTAGATAAGAGTATTCCTACAATTACCATATTTTTAGACCTTGCCAAGGCATTTGACACTGTGTCACACGCTCAATTGTTAGATGTCTTGGATGATCTTGGTATCAGGGGTATACCACACAAATTAATGACAAGCTACCTTAAAGAAAGAACACAAACGGTAAAAACCAAGAATTGTTACAGTGATGTTTTACATATTGAGTACGGGGTACCTCAGGGAACTATTTTAGGACCGTTGCTGTTTTCCTTATACGTAAATAGCCTACTCAATTTAGAAACATCTGGTGAGATATTATGTTTCGCTGACGATACTGCCATCATTTATAGCAGTAAAACATGGGATAATTTACAAAAAAAAATTGAAAATGATATGCAAAAAATTATGGAATGGTTTAATCACAACTTACTAACTGTTAATTTTGAAAAAACATTTTTTATTCCCTTTGCTGCTTACAATAACAGTATGCCCGATTATCAATTAATTACAATCAATATAAATAACAAGGATACAATAATAAAAAAAGCTAATGATATTAAGTATCTTGGCATTACGATAGGTTGTAATTTAAAGTGGGACAAACATGTACAAAATATAACAAAAACACTAAGAAGTTTACTTTATAAATTTAAATACTTAAGTACCATTTTAAGTGTTCATTACTTAAAAACTATTTATTATGCACTCGTTGAATCAAGGCTACAATATGGTATACTTGTATGGGGTGGGTTGTACCAAGTTCACTTAAAGAGTATGGAAATTCTCCAAAAACGATTTCTAAAATTATTATTAAGAAAACCTTTTCATTTTTCCACAGACCTACTTTTTCAGGAGGCCAATTTGCTTGATATTCGTCAGTTATATTGCCATGCAGTTTTAATTTTTACATATAAAAATAAGGAAATCATATTACATGAAATTGATCACATGTATGATACTCGTCAAAAATCGTCATTATTTGTTAAGACCCCGTTATTAAAAAAAACTATAGGACAAAGATGTTTTACCTTCTTAGCTCCTAAAATATACAATTTTCTGCCAGAAATCTATAAAATCCATATAAGAAAAATAAATTCCTTATCCTACATTAAAAAGATCTTCAAAATTTTTTTGATAAATACTGGTCGACAAAATATTCATGACTTAATTGAATTAAACTAAAACATCTAAATAAAAATTAAACCTAAAGTAATCTCTAAAAAAATAAAAATTAAAAAAAAAAACATCAAATTTAACCAAATTAGTGTAATCATTTTCATGCTTTCTTGTTGTCATCAAAAATTGTTCAATGCTTTTCATCTTTTTTTGTCATAATTTACAATTCGTTTGTTAATTCTACATTTCATATGTCAATGTGTGTTTTTACATGTTCTTGAAAATTCTGTTTTGTTATATTCTAATGCTTTTTCTTTTTATATAATTTTTTTAACTAATTATAATATTTACTAAGAACGCATTATTATTATTATTATTATTGTTATATTTATTTGTATTAAGTATTTAATTTAATAATGTTAACTACTCTTATTATACTCATGTTCATATTATTAATTAATCATTAGTCTGCCAGCTAGTACAATTAATTATTATTATTCATGTATATTATTTATTATTATTATTAATGCACATATTTACATTTATTAATATTGTAATTACTATTGGTATGATTATTAATCTTAAGTCTATTGTTATAATTATTAATTTTTATCAGCAATTATGGCGCTACTAATAAACAGAAGTAATTTCCGAGCACAACCTTATGGTTTTTTCGGACTAACCCATGTTTATTTACATTAAAAGAGAATTTATTTGTAAAAAAAAAATATATGTAAGAAGTAAAATAAACATTATTATTATTATTATTATTATTATTATTATTATTATTATTATTATTATTATTATTATCTACTATTAGAAAAAAATTAATTTTAATCATAATCTAATATTTTTTATTTAACATTGGTGGCGAAAGGACCTCTTTAAGGCATTTTCAGAAGGAAGAGAGTCAATTGAAGATGAACCACGAAGCGGAAGGCCTTCATCTTCAAAGAGTTTGTACCCCAAGGTCAAACGGTCAATCAACACTTTTACCGAGAGGTTCTTGAAAGACTTCGAAAAAGGGTCATTCGTGTGAGACCAAATATCAAGAACAAGTGGGTGTTGCATCACGATCATGCTCCTTGTCACACAGCAATTTCAATAAACGAGTTTTTGGCCAGTAAAAACATTCCTGTGGCTCCTCAGCCTCCTTATTCGCCTGACTTGAGTCCTTGTGACTTTTTTCTCTTCCCAAAGTTGAAAAGTCACCTCAAGGGAAATCATTTTGGGATAGTCGAAAAAATGCAAACGGCTGTAACCGACCAGCTGAAGGTTATTTCAGTATCGGAGTTCCAGCACTGCTATGAGGAGTGGAAGAAACGTCTCCAGCGCTGTGTGGCCTCAGAAGGAAGTTATTTTGAAGGTGACAATATTGAATTGTAATTCTTTTTGTATAAAAATTTTAAAAAAAATCAGTCTCATTACTTAATTTACAGACCTCGTATGTCTCGCTTTAATGTATGGAAGGGGTATAATTAACTCTTTCTTTGTTTATATTAAGAACTTGATTTGGCAGTTTTGTTTTGACATTTTAAGTTTACTTTATTTTTATGTGGATTGTCAGTTTGTAATTAATCAATAAACAAATTCTGAACTAAATCTTTAATATCTAAATAATTCTTTGAATCTAACATCAGAAAGTCCGAATGGATCACTTGCATCCCTCATTACCCTTTTAGCAATGCATAGTTCATATTTTTGTTGATCATTTTGAGCTTCTTGCATCACATGTCTTATGACAGGATTCATCTTAAAGTTAAAAATATAACTATTATAAACAAATTACATAAATTGTTTTCATTAAATTAAAAGTCAAATTACTGGTATAATCTGAAATCGCTTTTATTTTCTCCACTTACCTTTGAACACAGGGTCTGCTTTGAATTAGTGGTAAATAAAAATATTAAAAAGCAGTCGAAAATGAACTTTGATCCAGAATAATCAATGGCGTAATACTATCAGTAATGCGCATGCTCCGCAGCTAACCTGTGGATTCATAACGGCTGCTTTTTAACTAACTTCAAAAAAGGAGGAGGTTATCAATGCGTCGCGATATTTTTTTTTTAAGTATGTTCAGCGATAATTCTTCAACACAGTGTTTGATTTCATTGATTCTTTTTTTGTTAGAAAGGGGGTACTTCAGGGGTCGTCCCATATATATTGGGTCAAAATATAATAATTAAGTCCATGAGGAAATCCTCAGACTCTTAATTTTTTATGTATGTTTAGCGATAATGCTTTACCACCTTGTCCAATTTATATGATTCTTTTTTGTTAGTAAAGGGGTACCTCGGGGGTGGTCCCATATAAATTTGGTTCAGATGTGGTGATGGCATCTGCACGTTTTTGAAGTCGGTTTCTTTTTAAATTTTTAATTTCTAATACTTGTAACAGCTGATGTTCAACGTGTTCCCAATATTTGCATAGAAAACTTTTTGAATTTTGAGTCAACAGGCCCGAAGTTTTGGTGTTAAAGGTAATTTAAGTTCTAATTTTAATATAACAAATCAGTTTTTTTATCCGTTAGTGATTTTGTAAAACTAAATATTAAGTTTATGAAAATTAATTTAAAGTTATGTTTGACAGTGTCAATGTTAGCCCCTAGTCCAACATAGACACGGTCAATGTAATCCTTAGACCATTCCTTAGACCAACATTGACTCTCAAAATTTTTTGTAGATGGCACGCACAAAGAAACCCAGACGGCCTAATATTCGAAAGTACAAGTCCTATGATCCCGAGGCTATGCAAAAAGCTCTACAAGCAGTTAAAAAAGGTGACAGTTTTAAGGCAACCGATCAACGTTATGGCACAGAATAACCACTATTACAGAAATGAAGGCTTGCGTCGGCACGTTTGATGTCGGGGTGGCCAAAATTTAAAGTGACACTCGCTGACAGTTGACGTTCTTGCCGGTTGTTACACTGGTAAAAATTACCAAGATTCTTATAAATTCGGATAATACACTGAGAAAAGGATTTAAATATATGTAACAAACTTATTTAGCAACATCCACTATTTCTTCTCTGAATTGAAGGTTAGTGATATAATTAGAAAAAATAAGGCTTCACGATAATTTATTTTGAAGTAAATTGTACTGATCGCTATATTAAAAAAGAGTTTTTACTTGAGGAACCAGACCGAATGCTCGTTGTACTTAATTCATCAGTTTTTTTTAGATAACATTAACTCTTTAACAGAAGGATTCTATTACAAATTATTGATGTATTAATTAATTGTATACTTTCCTGAAAAACACCTTCAACTGTGATAGTTGGATCTAGAAAAATAGATTAAACTAATAATAACTGGCATTAAAAATGCAAATACTTCCGAACTGTCATTTTGAAAGCCTTTTATGTGTTTTAGAACCTTATCATATGTCAATAATACCATAAACAATCCTTGTATTAAGACTTTCGCCATACTCTTATAATAATTTGACAACTCGGTGGATAAATCTGTGATTTTTACAATTCCATTTTTGTAAACAAAATTAATCTTGTAGTCGTTGGTAGAAAAGCATCACCAATAATTGGCGTATCGATTTATTACACTGTTTTACACTAGCACTAGCTCAAATGGCTTTTCTTTCGAGTCTTTTGTGCAGAGTTGTCCAGTAATTGCAGCACTTCATTAACGTTGGAGTGGAGTCGACCCTCATGTTTTGCAGTAACCTCTTTTTCTTATTTGTCTGTATGAAGATAATCGTTTAGATATAGCCAGGGTGCATCAATGATACATCTTAGGACTTTATTTTGGAAAACTTATATTATGGCACATCCTCGTAGCTGTATTTCATAAATCCAGACGACTTAGGATTTGTTTATAAATCATATGAATTTGTTGTATACATAAATTTGCATTTTTAGATGCATAATTATTAGAACTATGAATTAAATTGAGATTTGAAGAAAAGTAGGTACTGTAGGAAAAAGGTTGTTATAAATAAAACACGTACCCATACTGACTATTAATTTTAATAAACCAAAATACGAAAAACACATATTACAAAAATCAGATTAATAAAAATATCAATATGAAAAATACCTACACATCAAAAGGCACAAAATTTTAGACAAAGGAATATGCCCTAGGTCCTAAAAAATACAAGGTAAGCACAAACTGCTTGTATTCATTGGAATGTCTTCTAGCTAGAGGCTTTTTGTTTTTAAATTCCGCTTGAGATTTAACTAATCTGCAAATGGTTGGTTTAAAAATTGTGGCCCAACCGAAGGATATTTTTGGGACTGGCACATGCATTATCAAAATAGAAACAACAATATCTCTTTAATCTTCAAAGTTAGTTATTCTTTTGCTGGGACCTAAAAAAAATATTTAAATTAAAAAAATACATAAAAACAACACTTTTATATTATTTTTAATACCTGGTGTACTGAGAAAATCGTCGTGGGATTTAGTAGGGTACAGATTCATTCAGAATGATCAATTATTTTATTTGTTGTGGGTGTGTGTCAGAATATTGTCAAACATACATTTTCAAATAAACATTTCCGAGTTGATCCAAATGAAAAACTACTGGGCTGGAAATGTTTTTTACACAACTGGTAGCTTTTGTGTAATTATTTACTGGTTATATTAATCAAGTCTTCTCGACTACAGGCTCTTAACAACATGGGAAACCTAAAAAAATACAAAATACATTGTCATAGGTAGATAAATATAATTTGATTTAAAAATGATAATAAAATAATTGTTTTGATTAAATAGCCAAATAAATAACATACAGTTAACATTGCTGCATTTGAAAAGTACCTCGTTTTACTCATTTTACTCGAAGCCGTTCTCGATGGGTTCTGTTCCATGGTCATTTAAATTGCATAATTTATTTTGCATACCTTTCTGAAACTTTGGGAAATGAAAAATAACTAGTATACGAATCCGTTCGAGGTAGACATGGGCGATAAACACATCTCTTTCTTTTAGATTCCATCAGTTCACTAAAAAATTATTTTGCTTTAATAAAATAAATAAAAATATGTAAATAGCTCAGAACATACCACAAAAAGTCTTCCATTAAAAACATGTTTACTGAACAATGTTCATAAAAGAGACAAAGGAAAGCACTAAACACAGATTTACTCAATAATTGTTAAAAAATATACAAAGGAAAACACTAAAATACACTTAAATTCGATAAAAAAAAAATCATAAATTATAAATGACTGATCCTGACACATCAAAACAACACTCGTGACAGTCGTGACATGACAGTTTTGCCGGTTATAAAATGGCGGCCCTGATCATGCGCAAAAAATTTTGGACCCCAAAAATTGACGTGCCTTCGCTTCTGTAAACGTATTCTGTGGTTATGGCATAAACCGGACAACTTTAATGAACCATTTTAAGGGATTTAAGTGTAAAACTGTTGAACATCCTACAGTTTTAACTTATGAAGAAGAGGAAATGTTGGTGCATACGTTAGTTAAGCTTGGCGAATGGGGCTATGGATTCGATCGACTACAACTCCAAAGGTGTGTGCAAGGCTATGTGCAAAAACTTGATCGACCGAATCCGTTCCGCAATGGAATGCCAGGTATTGATTGGTGCATGATGTTCGAAAAAAGATGGTCTAAAGAAATAAGTAGACGAGTGGCTCAAAATCTTCCCAAGAATAGAGCTGTAGCGGGGTCACGGGAGGTAATGGAAGATTGTTATAATAAATTAGAAGCTGTCTATTCGCGTTTCGGTTTGGATAAAAAGCCACAGAACATCTTTAACTGTGATGAGATTTGGTTTTCAAACCGATGCAGGTGTCCAGAAAGTTTTGTGCAAAAGGGGTAGCCGAAATCCAAACAAATTAGTCGGTAGCGTCACAAAAGCTACGTAGACGGGTTCTTATGTGTTGCAATGCTGTTGGAGACTTCTTACCAATGTTTATCAACTACAAAGGACTTCACCTCTATTCCACTTGGTGCGTGGGCGGGCCGGAGAATTGTCGTTATAATTGTTCACCGTTTGGTTGAATGGAGTGCCTTCAGTTTTTTGATTGGTTTACTATTCTTCAACTTCAGATTTAGAGCGCACTAAACTTCTTATTTTGGGTGGGTATAACTCACATTTGTCTTTGGACTTGGTAGAAACAGCCGCAAAACATAATATCAAAATATTTTGTTTACCAGCTCACACGTCCCATTTAGTTCAGCCTCTGGATGTTGGCGTTTACAAATCGGTTAAGGCGTCTTGGAGAAAAATACTTCAAGATTTTTTATCAAGAATCGATAAAATTATATTCCCTTCTTTAATGAAAAAATTGGCCAACACTCCAAGTTTGTCCAGAACTAATGCGGTAGGTAACTTTGACGGGTCGGGCATTTACCCTTTGTCTTTAGAAAAAATGACAAAAAAATCTCAGATGGCAGATATTGTTAACGGTAAGAATTCTGTTCAGATGCCATCCACATCTTCTGGGGACTCAGGCAAAAATGGCCAGTTGCCGTTGACATCTTACAACATAAGGAATAAAATAGCAGAACCGATACCCTGTCCTACTACACCAGAAGATATTAAAAGAAGTTTAGCAAATTCAATTTTATCAGTCCTAAGGACTGAAAACAAAAAAATCGTCCGTTATAAAGAAAAACAGAGTAAATAGAAAATTTGATGAAAGCCTAACAGACAAAGATGTTTTGAAGAGACTCCGTGAAGAGGAAGAAGAAAAGCAATCGAAAAAAAAAAGCAAAACCAAAAGCAACCATTGGCAAACAAAAGAAGAAAGGAAAGACACAAATATCAGGTTCCAGTTCTTCAGAAAGTGAGATAATTTATGATGATAACGGTGACAATGAGCCGGAAGATTTGATCACTGCAGAAAATGAAGCAGTAGAGAATGAGACAATTGAAGAAGGAGAAAATGGGGTAAACGAGGCTAAAACAAAACAACGGTCAAAAAAGTACCCATGCCGACATACAGAACGTTAAACTTGGGAATTGGGTAGTCGTTAAATATCCTGGGAAAAAAGATATCATTCATTACATAGGAAAGGTTGTAGAAGTAAAAGATGGCAGTATTAAGGTTAACTTTTTACGTAAAAAGGGTTTGTATTTTGTATATCCTGATGTTGAGGACATAGAGCCGGTATTATTAAATGCAGTGGTTGCAATTATTCACGAACCGACGATAAATAGAGGAATGCATTTTTTTAAAGTGCCCTACATTAGTGGAGTTAACAAAATTTATTAGTTTAGTATCATTACCTTGCCAAAGACACGTGCTAATATTTAGTTTTGTATGTTTTTAAGATGTAATTCCTAGCTTAAGTTCCAGTTTTTGATAATAAGGTTCCCACATTATATTATTCTTTTGTTATTCAGAATAAAAATATGATTTCATTAAAAACAACGTAGTTTTCCGACTTATTTTTGCAGAAAAATAAGGTAAAATTGTTCGTTTCTACCTAAAACGGCCATAAAACAGATTTATGTGTGTCAATGTTGCTTAACGATTTCTTAACATTGACTTGGGCTTTAATTTATATGGGATGTCAATGTTATACTATTCATAGGGTAACATTGACACCGGACAAAATTAAAAAAATTTTTTTTCGGATAAAGTACAAATTAGAACATTACGTACATCATTGTTTAGTATTACTACATAGTATGCCTGTCTCAGGAAATTATTAGAGGTTAAAAAAAAAATTGAGATCTAATAAAAAATAAATTATGAAGTTATGTCAATGTTTGCCCCATACAAAACTCCCAAAAATATCTAATATTGCTAATATCTATTAAATTAACATAACATACTTAAAACCAAACAATTAGAAATAGTTCATTGTACTAGTAAATTAAAGGACAAATCGTGTGAATAATCTCCAAGGTAAATAAGTCGAGTTTCTTTTAAAATAATCACGTAAAGCTTGATATAAATAGAGAGTCAATCGTTGACAAAAAGACTCAAGGGGCGTTGGGCCAAACCTATGCCCAAAAATGTAACTTAGTAATGGGCCCGTTCACTTTCATTTTTGAATGTGAATTATTTATATATTTATAAAGATATTAAACTCTTTTGTCTGGTGGTACTTTTCCCGTTAAGATATTTTTGCTAGAAGTAAGGGAATTCCCATAAAATTCTTTCAGTGACTCATTGCGTCAGAAAACCCCTAATTCCCTTCAGGTCCTGTATCGGTTAATAGTTAAAAGGGCGCGGTTGTCGGATGTATCATTGCACCACCATTCCTCTTCTGCATTTATTAAAGAAATTTACATGATAAAAATATATTATTTTTTAAAAATAATGTGTTTTTATTTTCAGATAAAGCTAGAAGCCTTATTTTTTTAATTTTAATAAAAACAATTAGTATTACTCAAGCTGAATATTACCGGATCGAAATTTTATTTGAGAAAATGTATCTGGTAAACGTGACAACGTTGTAAGTGCTTCTAGATAGTGTTGTCTACACACACTTCTAGAAATAAATGCAACGTTGCCACGTTTACCAGATAAATATTGCAAATCAAATTTCTACTTTTTGATTATGGTCTGGTTAATTTTCAGCATGAGTAATAATAATTGTTTTAATTAAAAAGTAAAAAATAAGCTCCCATCTTTAAATCTGAAAATATAAGTTCATGATTTTTAGAAAAATAATGGAATTTTACTATTTAAATTACATATATAAATGCAGAAATGCTATATTAGGGATACTTCCGACAACCTCGCCGTCTTTAAGCATAACCGATACGAGACGTGAACGGAATTAGGGATTTTCTGACGCAATGAGTCACTGAAAGAATTTTATGGGAATTCCCTTACTTCTAGCAAAAATATCTTAACGGGAAAAGTACCACCAGACAAAAGAGTTTAATATCTTTATAAATATATAATTAATTCACATTCAAAAATGAAAGTGAACGTGCCCAGTACGCGGTCTTCGGGACCCTATGTCCCGAAGCGCCTTATTGTCTATAGTAAAGTGTGTGTGTAGTGATTTTATTTCAAAGGTAATATCTATTTTATTTTAACATGTTTAAATCTCTTGTTTGGGTTATGTATTTTAAAACAGTTCATTAGTTTTCTTCAAATGCCAATTCTTTCATTTTCGTCCCAAGTTTATTTATTAAATATTTATCAGATTTAAGGGTTTTATCATATAAAGAGTTTTATTATAT
The DNA here is from genome assembly GCA_927349885.1 of Psylliodes chrysocephalus. NCBI lineage: Eukaryota > Metazoa > Arthropoda > Insecta > Coleoptera > Chrysomelidae > Psylliodes > Psylliodes chrysocephalus. Next base: position 41,499,827 of record OV651824.1, read on the forward strand.
TAAAAGTTTTTTTTGATACAAAAGGTTTTATTATATTAGAGTTTTATTATAGATTATATTATATTAAAATGATTTATCATATTAAAGATTTACAATTGTGGGTAGTAATTTCTGTTTGTCTTATTTCAAAAATAAAGATTATTTCTGATTTATTGAAATTGTTAATTATTTTTACTTATATTTTAAATATACATGTTTCTGTTTATTAACATATTTTATCACCTTTTTCCAAAAAAAAAAAACAGTAAGAAATATTTCGAGCATGTTAAGCCTCGGTATTCCTACCCTTAAGGACTTGAGAGTTTTAAGTCAATTGCCAAAACCGCTCGACATATGCTATTAAGGGACATTTTTTGTATTTTATTATTTTCTTTTGCCACTGGCGAATGGATGTTCTTTCAGGACTCCAGGACCCTAGGGCTGGTGACGGTGCTGCCTTTATCCCTTAATAGTATAATGACAACCAGTAGTTAAAATGGTCCTTAAACAAACTGGTTGTTACATTGGTGACAAGCGGTGGTCCGTTAAACAAACTGGTTGTTACAAACTTTCTTTTTTATTTTCAATTAAATAAGACAATAACATGACATTGAGATATATAGTAAGTAATATATTTGTAACTATAATATTAACTTCAACTACTAAGAGGGTGATTTTCCGTAACAACCTAATTTAAAGTATCCTGAAATTTGTATCCAAATTAAGATTCAATAATAACAAATTGGTTCATTAAAATATTTGTTAGATATGTTTAATATTAATTTTATCCATTTTATATAAAGAGTAATGATGGTGATGCACTTAAAAATTTAATGTAAAAAGACAATACAAAGAAAATCAGTAAGAAAGAAATTATGTGCGTACTCTTACCATACCCTGTATTTTCATTTAATTCTACTATTGTTTTATTGACAACGGAAGACACACTTCATGGCAGATTGAAATAAATTTAAGGGTTAAAAGCAAGGGTTGCTGTCTCTCTTCTACAACCCTTTATAAGATTTATATACAAGAAACCCTTAAGGAATGGAGTAGAAAGTTAGCGGGAATGTGTATCTAAATAGAAGACGGATATTTGTACAACCTTCTGTTCGTCGACAATTAAATTATAATTGCCAAATCATACGGAAAATGTTGCTTACATATTACTTTATTAGATTACGAGTTGTCTTGACACGTCTAATTGGATATAATGTTTAGTAAAATAATATTTGTGGAATTTGTAGTAGCGGAAACATTATTCCTAGTGAATTCAAAAACTTTCAAGAATTCTATAAACAGTGTGTTCTCTGATTGACTTAACTATGCTTGCAAAAATGTTTATTTTAATGTCGTGCCACAAATGCGACCCTGTACTTTGTTTATTTTCATCGCTGCTGTTATCGTTGACTCTGACCGATCAAGAATCGACTAGAATATTTTTTGTACACATGACGACACGTGGAAGAAGGATTCTTAAAGTCAGGATTGGATTTTTCTAAGCTGTTACATTTTGAATATAAGTGGATTCTTTTACAATACTAAGTTAAGTTTTAAACGCTAATTTGACCAATATGCAGGAGTTCAATAATAACAACTCTGCGGTGACAATATGAACCCCCCCCTCTCTCAAACTCCCTTCCCAACACTAAATTCCTTTCCCCTCCTTTTATTGCAAGTCTGACTTGAGGATTTATAAGTATTATGTTGATGTAATAAGAAGTAATAAGTACCCACAACTTTGCAGAGGGCCTCAGATTGGCAAGATGTTTGAGCTGGGCTTTAAACAATTGCTCAATTTCCTTTCCCCATCCTTCTTCATATGTACTGAGCAGCTCACTTAAATCTCTGTACGAAACTTGTTCAACCTCAAAGTGAAATGAGGGAGGGAAATTGATAGAATCCATTATCACCTTACCCAGGGCTGTAACAGTCAAAGTGTGCCCTCTGATAGCCCTGGCGTAAGCGTGCTCTCTCATGATCTTATCAGTGTTGTTAACTGCATACACAGCATTGAACAGTTCAGTTAGGCCACTGTCTTCCATTATGTAACCCACTGCCCCTATGGACGACATGAGTAAGTAAAACCCTACAAGCCTTACGACCACGCCACGTAACTGTCGTAATCTTTTGGAGGTGCATTGATGAAAGGCAGGCAGTCAATGTTATTTCATATGGTATGTCTCTGGCACCTTCTTCATGAAACCATTCCATCCGTCAATTCCCGAAATGTCTTTAGATTTACTGTAAAGCCACACCACAGTGTCAGTGATGGGACAATGAAGAAATGATCAGTATACGCGTGTATACTGATCCAAATTTGAAATTTCGATGCTCACTGAATGCAAAATTTGATGCTTTATAACTTTTGTTCTACGAGTTTTTTACGACGGATGAGTCACATCACATAGTCTAAAAGTGAGTTTCCTGCAGTTTTCACAAAAGTTGATAAAAATTGGCTTTTTTCGCCTGACGATGGCGACCTTATAAATCTGTCTAATTTGAAAGTTGGGGAGATTTTTTAACGCAGAATTTTATGCTCTTCAACTTTGGATAGAATGACATTTTCCGTACGATGCATCGTTTTCATTATATGAGCGGAAGACCAGAAAAACTCGTTTGCGTTTTTCGACATGAAGTGGCACTACTACGAGGCAGCAAACCTCAGATTCGTGTTCAGCACCCCAAAAAACATATAATTCCGCACTCATGTTACGTAAAAGGCACTTTTGAACACCATTTGATCAGGCTAAGGTAAGTTTCGTAAATAATTGTAAACCTCTGTTTTGATCACGTAAAATACACTGAAATAGTGGCGTTAAGCTGCATTTCTGGAAGATGTACCGGTAAGTTGGATGGAATATTGTTGATTCTTTCGTTTTGATACAGGGGGCATTCCACTAAGGCGTGTTTGACACTTAACGACACTTCATACGCGAAACATGTAAATAAATAGTAATTAAAAATAGCTAAAAAACTGAGTGATTATAAAGTGACCGAGTTACGTCAGAAACTAGAAGATCGCGAGTTGAAGACGACAGGAAAGAAAGCAGAGCTGGTAAAGCTGTTTAAAGAAGCACTAGAAAGTGAAGGTTTAGTTCCGGAAATGATAATTTCTTCTTTGGGAAGCAAAATTTCTTCTATGAAAAGCGTAATTTCTTCTGATATTTCGTCCATAAAATTTCCCAGCTAGCACAAAAACATCCCATCTACGTTAATAAGCTGCAATTTTAGGGTCTTTAAGCTCGCATGCTATGTACTTTTACTGTAACCCTATTATCCCTGCAACCACCGAATGTCCGCAACGGCAAGACTTTTATAGCACATCTGACAGAGGTTACAAAATTGAAGTTCGGAAAACATCTCACTAGCCCTTTTACGGTACTTACCCCGAAAGTTGCTCTGAAACTTTCTATAGATGTTATAATGTGAATTCATTTTACAGCATTATACAGTGTGTCCACGGATGGATTTAACAATACTTGTAAAAATATTTATTTTAAATTTAAAAGTACTTCTTCATAATTTCTTTTGCTTGTTAAATAAATACGATTAACGTTGAGAAATTATGAAAAAGACCTCTTGAAACATTTAAAATAAATATCTTTACAAGTATAGTTATATCCATCCTTGGATACACTATATTCAAAATAGTATATTGAGGATATAGTAAAATCTGAAGAAAATAAAATAAAAAATTGTATAAATTTATTATTAAGAAGCTTTTGAAATCAAGAACCAATAGCATACAAGTAGAGGTAGGTATTAATAATATAGGTAAAAAAACACTGACAAATTGGACAAAAGTAGGTATAAAGGGTATATAAGGAATATCTCAAAGGTTCACTAGAATCGAAAACACTGAACGCTTGCACGAAAGAGTATAATAAGGTACCTATATTGCAAAGGTTCACTGGTAGCTAAAATGGTGCACGAATGTACAAAAGTAGTAAAAAGTGTATTTATATAAGGTATATTTCAAAGGTCACTAGATTTTTATTAAGATGGCAGTTGTAGGATGCTAAAAAAAGATATTTGCCTACAACTGGTACTAATCATAGTTTTAATATGATATAACTTGCTTAAACTAAATATTGATAAATGTAAAGTCATAAGGTTTAATAAAACAGCTAATATCATTATGCATGATTGTCATTGCAGGTTCTGAACTAAGTTTTGAGCAAACTATAAATGATGTTGATGTTATTTTTGAGAGGGACCTATAAGAGTTTGGAATGCAGATGTCGAAAAGCATCATTTGTTTTCCTGTATAAGTTATTGAATGGTTTGATTGATAGTGACAGCCTGGTACACTTTATTAGATTCCTTGTTCCTGCCAGACTTACTAGGCATATGAAACTATTTTATGTAAATGCTCATAGAACTAACTATGGACAGAATTTATTTGTAGACCAACTGATGTCCAATTACAATAAGTATTTTTCAAATTATGACATTTTAAAAGTGTCAACTTTTATTACACTATTGACTTCATTTTTATACTGTGACAATTTTATTAATTTTTTTTTTTTTTTATTTTATATTATTATTTATTTTATTATTATTATTTTAACCATTTAGAACTTTATGTACCCGTAGCGTACTGTAAACAAATAAATATGTGAACTTAATTACATAGTTTCTTCCGTAAAAATAACTTTGTAGATAATAAATTTACTTGTTTAATTATTATTAAGAAAATAATATATATATAAAGAAAATTAAAAATATGCTCGTTTAAATCTTTGCACCTATTTTTAGTTGATTTTTATTTACTTTGTTTTTTTAAATAAATAATAACATTTATTTTGACTTTTACAAATTTGATACTTAATAATGGATGTTCAACTCATACAGAACAATGTTTTTTAGCATGATATTCTGCTATGAAAGAAATAGAAATAATCTCAGATGTTATATATTCTTCTTCAACCAATTCTGTTTTAACTTTAGCTTCTAAAATTCCTGAGATTTTTACTAGAATTATAATCCAGCACAAAGGAAACCTAAAACCCAATATTTTTAAAATTTATTTTTAGTGATTAAAATATTATTACACTAGGGCGACCATACTTACAGCAATTTTTCTGTATTGTAAAGCATTTTTAAAGTTTGTCCAGCAATTGGTATTGTGCAGCAAACGTACAGCAAAATGGCATAGGTATATATCCAGTGAAATGCTGTATTTATCCACCAAAACGTCACTACTGTCCAGCAATGGTAATACTTAATTTACTGAAACGTAACAAATTTAAATGTTATTTATCTTTAGTGAACTACATGAGCACTTCTATACTGCCGTTCTAGCAAGAAAGGTTTTATCTGCAAAATTAGCAGTTTTTTTATGTGCATTTGTCTACGTTTTATCTTTCTCGATACTGAAATGGAATGTCTTATTTGCAACAAAGGTACTAAAATGTTAAAAAGTTACACAAAAAAAGGTTTAAAAGATAATAAATATAAATTTTCAGATAGGACTTCTCTTGTTAGGATGGCAGTATATGACTTCTCTGGTTTTGTATTTTTATAGTTGGGAGTAGGGTTATGAGTATCGGTCAAAGGAATCAATACCGGTATCATGTGAGATACTTTGTAGTAGAGGCATCGATACTGTTCGATATTATGTTAAAGATATTGATATTTATAGGTCTCGAGTAACAAAGTATGTGACGAAGTCACTAAAATTCCCATTAATTTATTCCATAAATTAATTTCTAAAATTAATTTCCGTCTATGAACATTTTCAAGACCCCCTGTAACTAATGTTTCCATAGAATTACCGTTTTTAAATCTTTACAAGAGCCCTCGTAGTTTAAAACTTTTCAATATCACATTAATGTAAATCGTCTCGTAAAATTGCAATAGTAGTAGATTTTATCAGTAAGCTGATCAATTAACGTTTTTTTTTGCAATAACAATTTATTTCCTCTAGGTGGGGCTACCGCCCCACTCCGGCAAAAGTACGAATTCTGATAAAACTAGATGTTTGCGATGAAGGAGATCTCTTTTCCTGCTGTTACCGTGAGTTGAAGAATAAAAGTTGCCTTGCTGTAGTGCCGATTATACCGCAAAGCGATTTTGCTGAAAAGTTAATTAAGGTAGGCCTTTTTATTTAAAATTCCGTCTAATAATTCTCCCTGTAACATTCACTTCCGTACTATTAATTACATGAGCTATTCGACCGATATTTTTGATTTCTTAGTGCCTGTCAGGGTAACGAATTGTATTTAAATCCGGGGCGTTAGTGCCCTTCAACCATTTTCGTGTTAACCAAGGGATGATAGTGGTATTCGCTTGCTATCCCTGTCGAGAGTCGCAGCCGTTTCTGTTCTGTGGAAGCTATGGATTCCCAGATCTCCACATAAGAGAAACTTGAAACCGAATAAATAAAATAAAAATTCTCAAAGTATTGGTCGAATAATACCGCGTTAAGACACCCGTTATTTGGTCTATTGTGCCTAGTAAAATAATATTGCGGGGAGGATATTAGGCGTCGTTTTTACAAAGGCATCCGTCATTTTTTTTTCTCTCATGAGTGGAGGGTGATACTGTTCACCACCATTGGCCGATTACTGATATTTTTTTTATTACTGAGAGTAGCTTATTATTTTTTTTATTTTTAAAACGTATAGTTTGAATCATATTTAGTTTTATTATTGTAGATTTTTTCTTATGGCTAAAAGCCGGCCGTTTTCATTAATAGCAAGGAATTTGTGCTAAGGGTGTTAGTGCCCACCGTTTTAATTTTTTTTAAAGGAAAAATTGTTATTTTTATTTTCTTATGGGTATAGTATAGGTCATAGTTAATTTTACCGTTTTATCATTTTCTGTAAATACCGAGACCTTTTATTTTATCAACATACATAATTCTACATTTATTTTATTACCGTTATTAAACAGATAAATATATACCGATTTCATCCCGTTTATTTTATTTTAATTATTATTTATTTCATTTATTTTGTAAATATATTTTTGATTGAAATTCCTGAGTTTAATTTTGAATTACGCCTTTGCTTTTTTTTCCGTTTTCAGGGCGTAGTGATTAATAGGTAAAAGTGTAGTGAAAAACTTTATTTACTTTACTACCCCAGTGTAGGTCAACTTAACAGCGAAGGTCTATCCGTTTTATTTTTTTTATTTGTACCTGGACTCCACTGAGTCTACTGAGGGTGTACTCTACGTGCACCCCAGGGCCGCAGAGCAAACTGCGATATCAAAACTGGCGCCTGAGCAACCCCTATTCGGGAATTACATTCATAGCGCCACAGACTCGCTGAAGCACTGTAGGTGAATCAGGAGACTTGTCACAAGTATCGAAAAAGTACTCTACCTGGTACAAGTTATAGTGTCAATAACTGGCATTTACCTTATAATTAAATAACAAAAAAACAGTGGTAACTCTTAATCATATTACCAAGTTTCACCACATGCAAAAACTAAAATATTTCAGTACAAATATTTGAACAAACCTTATAATCTCTGACCACACACATAGGGATACAATACTTGCTTCTAAGTATCACTATGGCAATAGTATTGGTAATTCAGTATCAGTGCCTAAATATCCATACTTTCATTGTTTAATATCGTTACTTCTATTGTATTAAGGCATCAATAAGATCCCTATTATCGTGTAAAATAAATATAAGCAGTCATTTAATTGTATCTACTTGTTTACAATTATTTATTTTTTTTAATGTATTTGGAAATTGAAATTTTACCATCTAAAACAACAGACAATAAATGTATCTATTTTATTGAAAAGAAGAAAACAACTTGCCAAACTTATTCAAACGTATAGTTTCCAATTTCTTTAAAATCTCAAATACGTACAAGAAAAAGTGACAAGTGACATTTTTTTATGTTTTGTTGGTTATGACAAACGAATGGCTACGTTCGAAAACAAGATTATGTCCATAGTACTTCTCGTGGAGACTTTTTTAGCAAGTTACTTAATTACGTTGTGTTATTATAACAGGCAGGTTAAATACGTAAGTAACAAATAGATGTTTCGCGAGGTTTTGATTTCCCTCAACAACTTCTCATTGACGTTGCAATTACGTTGTATGAGTATGTTATTATGTTCCCTTAAAACAACATCGCCGAAAGGCTTGGCAACGTTATGTGCTAGCTGGGTTGATATTTCTTCCTTAAAAGAAAAGGTGTCTTCTGAAATGTCTTTTATGAAAATTAAAGTTTCCTCCAATATATCTTCTGTTAAAAATATAATATATTCTATTTAGGAGAAAATAAAAGAGATGGACAGAAAGATAGAACAGGCCAAGAAAGGGGAAATAAAATACCATGAGGTGAAGGCAAAATTGAAATTAGAAGAGTTTGAAACAGCTGCTAGAGCGAATGAACGATCTGACCCTCACCCATCGAGAAGATGCTTTAAATGTCTTTCAGACTGTACCTGTGGAAGAGGCAGATGATTTTGAACAACTTAAAAAGAGACTTGACATGCAATACAGACACGAACACTTGGATCAGATGTACCGATTGAAGTTGAAGAATTGCAAAGAGAAACTTGATGAGAGCCTTCAAAAATTCGAATTAGATATTGCGAAGATGGTGCGATTTGCCTACTCATCAGCTCCAGAATACATAATTGAATGTTTGGCTGTCCAAGCCATGTAATGCCTAAACGGAGTTTTGCCCATCACAAAATATTGGTCGAAGTCTTGTCCGCTGCTCTTGAATATAAAGCAGCTAAGCTAGCTTTTGGTGGATACAGAAGTAAGAACTGTAAAAGAGGAAGAATAGGGAAATAAATTCGACTAATTATTTAATATGATAAAAAGCCTTATTGACAAGCAGACGAAGACTATCAGGTGTTGGAATTGCGTTGAAATGGGAAATGTACGCAGTTAGAAAAAGCCCTAAAATCATTACGAATCGAAAAATCGTCCGGGTAGCTGTACAGGAAGGAACAGTGGTGCCTCTCATAGATGTGAAACCATAAGAGTAACGTGGCTGCTAAAGACTGTAGAAAAAGGAACGACTATCATGGCGGAACCTTCGAAACGCAATGGTTTTGGTCGAAGAACTCTGATTGGAAAAGAGTTGGCCACGTCTACTAAAGAAGTTGCAGTACGAAGAACAACTGTAGTCAACGACGGGTGGATCCCTAGTAAAATTAGGAAGAACAAGAGAATTATCTCGTTTTAAAGCAAATGGGACAATGGAAAGAGTAAAATCGTTGACCTACTTGCCAAGAAGTATCAAAGCTTCCCTTTAACCTCTTAGGACTAGCCGCCTCTGCATAACAATATGATGACACTTAATTTTGGATGTTTTCCTGGGTTAGTTATATAGAATACTTTCATTTTCCATACATTTGGTAAACACTTTCTATGATTGCTTTCTATTGTTACTTTTTAATTATTTTGATGTTTATTCTTTTTTTTTTTTTTTCTTAAAGAAGGGATTTGCTTTCGACTTCAAACATGTAAAATTAGATGAACTAGCCGAAAATTACACAAATTAACCATCAGCAAATTAACGATTTGAACTACTCTGTAACTTTTAGACAGTTTCAAATTTTTATGGACGTAATCCATCGGCAATAGCCGAGCTTAATAGCCGTTCTGAATGAGAACAATCAAAATTTTGTACAAAGCTTGAGGATATATTAACTGATAAAGTTTGAAATGAACGCGGCGTGAATGCAGCGATTACATTTTTGTAAAATGTTGATGAGAGGGTGACTTTCCCCAATCAGAACACTTAGAGCACAGGTATCTCTCGAATATCTATGTAATTTTTGAATATCGCTCTTCCAAAATCTTTAACGAAAGAAAGTTATAATGGTTAATATACGAGGGATTGTTGCGTTAGTGCAAAAATAAAGAAGACAACTTTTGGAAAAATATTATTCCATCAAACAATTTAGGGCAATAAATCGTACAAAAGACCTCGCACACCGCTTATGGAAAAGTGGCGACCTGCTAAATGTCATACATTTTTGCTATTTTGCAGTTCTCGACCTCTTAAGGCCGCCATTTCAGTGTATTTTACGTGGTCAAAACAGAGGTTTAAAAGTTTAATGATTGCAATGGGACATTTTCATTTGTCTTGTTAATTATTAAATACTATTAAAAAATATAAAAAGTGATAGTCATAGATGCAGTTCAAATTAATTTTCAGCATTCTATATATTTTTTTGAATATTCTTGACAAATTTTAATAAAAAATGTTGCGTACTTTTTAAACTGTGAACAAATTACGATTTTATGTAAAACTAAAAAATTTTGCTGCGTCCATATTGAATTTTAGTTCAGGTCCTAAGTTATAGGTGTCTGAGGGAGCAAAAGTAGCGAAAGTTCGACGCCGTGTTGCCATATCTTAAAATTGTCTTGAATTTAGAGGAAAATATATTATCATGTATATTATCCCATAATTAATTATTATGTTTGCTGTTATATTAACCATTCTGTAATATCATATATTCTCTGATATGTAATTCGATTTGGCAACATCGTAAAAATTTCGCCGGTCACGATACATCCAAGTGGGTAGTAGATTCAGAAACGTTAATTCAATATATATTCCTAGCAGCACCAACTTGACTAATGTTTTAGGTTCCAAATTTAAAAATATTTAATAAATTAAAACATTTTTATTTACTTTTTACGATTATTCAGTGTTTAGAATAAATCTTAGGTAGTGTGTAAAGCAACAAAAAGTTATAATAACAGGAAATAGACTAATTTTGTACGTTTATAAAAGTTTTAACGATAATTTATTGTGAAATAATAATATTATTATTTATAAAAAACTGTAAGTTTAAAAATTTTAGAAAAATTCTCCCAGTATTACAATGACATAGAGATCGCATAGAACAATTTTGAAAAAAATCTGATGAAAGATAACTTTTTTACGTACTTGAATTTTTGAACAAAACATTTTTTTTCTCAAAAACGGCTTACCAGATTTTTTTCAAAATTTGTCCATTAGTTACTTATTTGATGAGTAAGTAAGGTGAATTTTTTGAAAATTTTTGAACATAAGATTAATTTTTTGGTCGGGTAAGATAAACCTTAAGTGAACACATGTTTCTTAACCTTATTCTCCAAAAAGTGATAAAAATAAGATATTTCAATGAAAAATTTAAATTAAAAGGCATTCCTGTGATAAATGATCATACCATAAGTTCATAATTAGGAAAACGGTATGTACGTATGTTTATTTTCATAAAATTACCTTTGGAAACTAAAATTTTCAGAAATCCAAATAGTTTTTTGTCTTAAAATTATTCTGATAACAATTTAATAAACCTGATAATATAAAGCTGGCCAGACACTATTACCTTTTAAATTTAATATTCTAAATAAGATGTCAGAATCAATGATTAGAAGTTTTAGAAGAAGTAAAAAACAATAAAACTGAATTAAAGCTTGCCATAGACCTTTTCATCATGTGATGAGCGCAAGCGCAGCCACCATGTTGAAATAGCGGTAATTCAAAAGTTTCGTACTGTTTTGATCGACAATGGCTGGGAAAGCAATGTTATCTCTACAGAAAAATTAATCATTAGAAAAAATCGTTGATAGTGAATAACTTTTTTATAACTCTGTGGAAGCGCATAGTTGTGAGCAGTTGAAAAGGAGGTTGAAGTGTCTTGGATGTTTGTTACAAAGGAACAAAGTGGACTAATTGAGAGGTTAGGTGTATCAATACTTTTTAACTCTGTAAAAAATTAATGAAAACAAATAATAATTATAACTTTATTCTAATTAATTATGCCAACCAACTATTACTACTTGCAAAAACACTTTAATTAGCATGAAAGTTAATGACGAGTATAATTAATAAAATAAATTATTTATTATTTTGAGGATCAACATGACATTTTTAATCATTTAATGTGTATACCGAAGTAGTATTTAATATTAAAAAAATATTGTTTAATACCAGATGAGAATTTTCGTTTGTTGGACCACTTTCTCCATGAAAATGCAGTGAAATATAAGTATCTTTAGTAACATCATTAATCCATCGAAAACCGTTGTCACTTCGACCATATTTTTTCACACCTAATGCACATTTCGAATATCTTTTAATATGGATTTTGCCTGATAATTGTTTACGATATTGCAGTTAAGGCTTTGGAAAATTTATAAAATAACATCTATTGCCTTTGAATGATTTATACCGTGTGTCACTTTTACATAACAACACTGTTTCGTTGTTCCTTTCCGTACAGATAACATAATTATAATTGATTGTGAAAATGTATTTTTCAATTAAGACATTAAACTTATTATTACTTTACTTTTTTCTTCCTTTTTTTAAATGAATATAGACTTAAATTAATATTTATCAATTATAATTTTTTTCACGTAAGCATTTTAACATACTTGTTTACAAAAACAGTATGAAAAAGATGGCTGAAACTGACGCATGCGCACAAAAAAAAATTGTGATGAAAAGGTCTATTGATTCAAATAAGACTCCGTTAATGCTGAAGCTAGAGGAACAAAGAGCGAAAATAAGAATATTGGAACAAAAAAATTCTACACGAAAACAAAAAGTCAAATATCTGGAAAAGACTCATAGAAAAAATAATTTAGTTTTATTTTGGCTCAATAAGCCACAGGAAACTTTAACAATAGAATTAGTTACTAACGAGATAAATAAACTTGTTGGAGTCGAAGTAAGTGAAAAAGATATAAGCAACTTCTATATACTTGGAAAATCACCAACAGCTCCTTTAAAAATCGAGTTCGTGGCATATCTTAAAAAAAACGAAATACTTCAAAAACGAAAAAATATCAAAGGGCCTGGTTTCTCCATTAACGAAGATTTAACGAAGGAAGATAGGGAAACATATAAACAATTGAAATACTATTTAATAGAGTACAGAAAATCTGGAAAATACAAAAAGTGTTATATTCGAGGTAACTATATTGCGATTAGTGATGGGAAATTCCCGGGAAATTTTCCCAGTAATTTCTCCGGGAATTTCCCCAGTAATTTCTCCGGGAATTTCCCCAAGAATTCCCGATACATTTTTGTGAATTTTAGCTTGTTTTCTATTCCATCTATTCATTACGCAAGACGCAATCAAGATAAAAATTAAATTAAAATATCCATTTTTTTTTTGAAAACAACACATTTTCTTTGGCAACAAATTAAAAAATATATCTTCTTACTATAACAACACAAATAAAAAATTAAATCTAAATATCCTTTTCTGTTAAAAAAAAGTTTTCTTTGGTAACAAATTTAAAAAATATATCCTTTAACTAAAAAAAAAAAAACACAAATAAAATATCTGCCTAGTAGAATATAAAACTGTTGAGTATTATGAAAGGAAGGGATAAGTAGATGAAGGGATTATGTAACATTTTTAATCCTATTTTTATGTTGATTAAGAATTAATTAAGTTCATATGTGTCTTGTCTTGTACGTCTAATTAGTTGATAATCACACTTACCAACTCAAAAAAATGCATGTTAAAGACATTTTTCACTAAAAATGCCAATGAATCTAATTAAAAAGTTAATTGCTCAAAAACTATTTTTTATAACATAACCCCTTCATCCACTTACCTCTTCAAAGTATGTAAAAACAAAACTAAACTTCAGTTTGTGATCTATTAACCTCATCGGTCACGTCTTCCTCATCAGAATCAAAGTCCTGATAAGAAATTTCTTCGTCCTCCGAAGACGTTTCTGTCTCCGTCTCTGTCTCTCGGGTGGTGGGAGTGTAACGGACAGGTGAATATTGATTTTTGTGGGGGTGTCATGGCATCTTGGCTTAAACCAAACGAGAATGTTGTTTATTTATATTGTGGTTGTATTCAGTTGTGTTTTCATTTCCAATTTGTTTAATTGACTTAGTTGACCACTGTTAATAAGCTTGTTTTTCCATTATAAATTTGTGCTTTTTCCGCTGTTATTTTGTGCTTTTCCATAAAGATTCGTAATTATAGAAATTGTTGTGTACCGAATTGCCTTGATGTGGACAACAAGATGCATCGCCTGCCCCACCCTACGAATTCACCCGATTTATTTGATATTTGGGCACTTGCTGTTCGTTGTCCAAGATTTAATAATAAAACAAGACTACAAATTTATTCCACCTTTGTAGTATGTCATAAACATTTTGAAGAGAAGTATAAAGTAGTTGGCTCTCGTCGAGGTCTAACACCTGAAGCTTTCCAATGCTATTCCTCCCAGCAGTTCCTGGAAGAGTAGCGGATGGACTTTCCCTTCCTCCATGGACTTTCCTCAAATAACGTAGAAATTGAATATGTTGATCAAACACCTTCTACTTCAAGTAAAGGTTCGAAGAAGAAGCAGACTAATAATATATGTTGAGCTTCTTTTCGAGAAGGAAAGTTAGTAATCTACTCATTTATTTTATACTTATACTGTGTATTTTCTGTTTCATGACATTTGGGGTTGCAAAGCTGTATCGTAGAAGAAGAAGCAGACTAAAGGCTCAAAATTTACTGGTGATTTTGAAAGGCCTGAAGGTCCAGGTATCTTTGCTTCCGGCACTATCATGTTTCAGTTACTTGAGTCAAACTGGAAGTAGACGGACACTTGACAAAACATGGTACATCCTGTACAGCTGTCTTTGTTACGCGTTCGCCAGTAATGGGCGATGTACGTTAATTTTATTGCACGCAGAGTTGTTAGCTTGTTCCATTTCTTTATTTGAACTGCAGAAAATGTGGAAAAAGTTCGCTCAGTCGAAGATGAAGTAGCAGGAACAGAAAGAATTTTTACTGCCACTTTTGATAGCTGATTGTTCTGTACAATAATTCCCTTCCACCAAACGACAGGTGTTACATTCTGCGAAGCAGTCCAAATAAAATATTTTGCCCACATACCTTCGTGCGCTCTATAATTGGCAATTTCAACAAGCTTATTGGAGAAATGGCACCATCAGAGAAATGTGAACTTCTTGCGAAGCTAACTAATGGCATCGAGTTGTTCTTCAGCAATTAAATAGCAACCTTGCGCCTTTGGATCTAATAGACAAGATCCTTTATGGATAGATGTAAGCGCATAAGCTTTTCTTTCCAAATATTTATCCATAAAATTTTTTCCTCATTTTTCTGTAACACTTAGAGCGGTAAGTTTTTCGCTAAGCTTTCTTGAATTTCACTGAATAGAAAAATTCCCGTTTTTTTTCCCGGGAATTAGGGTTTGGGAAAATTCCCGGGAATTTTCCCGTTCCCAATGGAAATTCCCCGGTGAAATTTCCCAGCTACCCATCACTAATTTCGATAGACGACAATAAATACTCTTTAGAAGAGTTAAAATCTTTTGAAAAGGAAGAAAAAGAATCTATTAGTGTACTAAATACCCAAATCCCTCAACGCCGCTTGAAAAAGAAAGAGAAGAAAGCTTTCAGAATCCTACTTCAAAAAACTTGAAACTGAAAACAAGACTCAATTCAAACAAAAATAAACAAGTAGTTTAAATTTTAATTTTGATGTATAATAATTTTTGTTTTTTTTTTTTACTTAAAATTTTCTTTTTACCCTTTGTGCTTAATAAAATTTGTCTTTTATTGGCTACATCTCATATAGGAATATAGTTTGTTGAATATAGTATTTTTTAACTTAATGGATATGTATATTAATAATTTTATCGTTGAAAATGTTAAAGATTATACCTTATAGAGAATTACATGATGTTTTAAATGTAAATAGGAATACTAATAATTTCAAAATAATTCACAATAATATTCGTAGCCTTTATAGGAATGTAATTGAATACAAGGTTTTTTTGAATAATTTAGATATATATGTTGATTGTGTAGTATTAACTGAAACAAGAATAATAGATGACTTGGATCTATTTAATATTCCAGGCTATTCTATTATATACAATCGTGGTAATTTAAATCAATGTGATGAGTTGTTATTTTTATAAAATCCACATTAACACATACATATAAAATATTATCTCTAGGGGACAGTAATGTCATTTAGTTATTCATACAATTAAATAAACATACACAGTTATAACTGCATATTATACATCCCTAGAATTTACCATTAATACTTTTATAGAATCGTTAGAACAATTTCTACAGGTGAATAGTAATAATAGAATAGTAATAATAAATATTGTCATTCATTTCTAGGCGATATAAATATAGATGTTTAATCACAAACCCAACAGATAAATGCATATCTTAGCATAATGAACTAATTTGGATACAAATCGCTCATAAATAGTCCAACGAGGATCCATGGAGAATCTAAATCTTGTATTGACCATATTTTCATTAAAATAAAACAACAAACATTTTTACAAAATAATAAAAAATACAGTTACTGACGACTTTTTTAGAGCATTACAAATTGTTCACAATTTTGCTTCAAAAAATAAAGACATAAATAAGCAACACTTCAAACAACAAATTCTCTACGAAAAATTAAAAACTTAAATGCAACATACATCTTTGAAACTAATAAATCGGAATCTGTATCAAAAAAATTAATTAAAACTATAATTTCAAAATTAAATAAAAGTATTATTAATATTAAAGTATATAGGAAAAAATCTAAACTGACACCTTGGATGACTAACGAGTTAAAACAATAAATATAAAAAATAATTTTCCTACGACCACTTAGGAAAGTGACACATATCACACTATATAGTCCTATGGAAAGTGTCCTATATCACACGCGTATGACTAAGAATTTAC
Organism: Psylliodes chrysocephalus; assembly: GCA_927349885.1. Lineage (NCBI taxonomy): Eukaryota > Metazoa > Arthropoda > Insecta > Coleoptera > Chrysomelidae > Psylliodes > Psylliodes chrysocephalus. The sequence goes on from OV651824.1 coordinate 41,516,489, forward strand.
TTTCCACCCAAGTGAGAATATGTTACTTTCCGCAGTAGTTGTCAAAAAATGTCAAACGCCTAATTTCTATTTTGATCTATGTAATGTCCATATTAATACTAAAATCGATATGATTGTTAAATTATTGAAATTGTTTTAAATTAGATCCTAGATATTTATCTTTAACAATTATTATTAAAATAATTTTAAAATAACTAAGATTATGTTTGCTCTTTAATTTGGGTAAATACATAACCGATTAGATCATTCAATTGACGTAAGGCCCATTAGCTCAGTTGGTTTAGACGTCGAACTTATCAACTTTGCCATTTTTTGACCGCGTTCAATCTATGGTTCAAATCCTGGCGGAGCCGAATTTTTTTTTTGTTTTTTTTTTTATTAGTTTTTTTTGTTTAGAAAATATGAAAATTGAATAAATACGATTATTGTTGATTATTTTTTTAAATACATTTTAATTAATATAGTAATAATAACCTTGGTTTTACATTTTTTTGATGACATTATTTTGTGGTCGTAGGAAAAATATTGTACATCACTTGTGTGAAAAGTGATTTTCCACACTCGTGTGATAGTCGCACTCGGCTTGCGCCTCGTGCGACTATATTTCCCACTCGTGTGAAAAATGTCACTTTCCACACTCGTAATGTAATATACTATTACACAAGCAAATTAAAAAATATCCTCACAACGAAAATTAAAATATGAGTATATTACAGAAACAAAGTAACAAACTCAATTAAAATAAATCAAAATTTGATTAACAATAATAAAAATAATTCACAACTCTGGAAAATAATCAACAATCTTTCTAATGATGTTAATAAGACAAATAGCAAAATAAAATCCATATATAGTGACAATGACTAAGGTCTCTTAGTGTCGGATCCTAAACTTATTGCTAATCAGCTTAACAAAATCTTTTCAGAAACTGGAGAAAAATTATACAACCTCCCAATTACCTGCCCCCAAGAATTTCTGTTCCAAATAGTTTTGTATTATATCCAACTAATAAAAATGAAATAAAAAATATAATTAATAATTTAAAAACTAAAATATCACCGGGAATTGATCAAATTAAATCTGAAATCCTACAAATTATTTCTCCTTTTATTGAAGAACGTTTTGCTTACGTAATTAATAAATCTATGGAATATGACCACCATCCCTAAAAGAAACTATTGTTGTTCCCGTTTTCAAAAAAGGTGATCAAAATATTACCTGCGTCATGTTAGCAAGTAACCAGCCAACAATAAATTCAGGTGGACGCCAAAGCGCCAGCGGTCATACTAAATTTTTAACATCTAATTATTTTAAATTTCGAAATAAAGAATATTATAAATCATAATTTGTTGCATTATAATTATTATTACCCTTTCTTAAAATTATAATAAGGGATTGAAATGTCAGAGTTTTTATTGCTGAACCAAAATTTAAATCTAAATCCCTTATTACCCATATAGCATTTAAAATGGTATTTGAAAAAGTTGTTTGTTTTTTTATTATCTTTCGAATGGCCTAAATGAATTTTCAAAAAAAAAAAACAAATTTTGGTTCAGCAATAAAAACTCAGAAATTTCAAAGCTCTCTAAATCCCTTATTATCCATATAGCATTTAAAATGGTATTTGAAAAAGTTGTTTGTTTTTTTATTATCTATCCAATGACCTAAATAAATTTTTGAAAAACACAAATTTCGTGCTAGTAATAAAAGCTTTAGCCCTCTCTACATCCCTTATTATAATTTTAAGAAAGGGTAATAATAATTATAATGCAACAAATTATGATTTAATATATTCTTTATGTCGAAATTTAAAATAATTAGATGTTAAAAATTTAGTATAACCGCTGGCGCTTTGGCGTCCACCTGAATTTATTGCTGGCTGGCTACTTGCTAACATGACGCAGGTCAAAATATTGCTCACAAAACAATTACTTTTAGAATGGAAACTGCAATGTTAAAATTTGAGACAGTTTTGTAATACCCGGTGAGCGTTCTTTGAACTATTTGGCGGAAGTGGCGCCACCTCACGTTCACTTTACTTAACACAAAACGCGGGAACATTCAAAATGGTCATTCAATATTTAGTTTAAAAGTGGTAGTCAAATTAAGATTTGTTCATACCAGCTCCTTTTTTACGTTTATTGTAGCAATAAAATTATATTTGTTACAATAAAGCAAAAATGAGTAGTATGAACCAATCCTAACTTGACTACAAGTTGAAATAGTTTTACAAAAAATTAAAAAGCATGATCAACAAAATTAATTTATTAAAACAAAAAAACATACAAAATAGAATAAGTAAATGTAGCGTGTTAATTAGCTGGAAAGTTAAGTCATTGTCCACAGAGGTTGAAGAGTTTTATCTAGAATAAAAAATAAATATTAATAAACTTATAAATTATTATTATTATTATACATTGATAAAGGCCTGTGATAGCCTAAAAACAAAATAGAAAAATTCTAATAAAGTAAAAACACTGAAACAAAGAGATAAGAACACTAAAAATTAAATAAAAATGTTAATTAAACAAACACTCGTCTAACTTATTTTTAAAGACGTTAACTGTTATGGCACCAAAACTTCGTCGCAGAGGTCGTTCCATACATTAAAAACCCGGTTGGAAAGGAATGATTGTCTGTGCTTCGTTTTCAATCAAGAAGGGTACAGGAAGAAAAAGCAGCTAAGCCACATTTTTATCAAAATTGAACTGGTACGCCCTATTTTGTAAAATACCAGTATTAGCAAATGCAAAACAGTGCATTTAAAATTATGTCCAAGGACTTTCCTACTGTTTGTTTGTCATTTTCAGTATTTAGAATAAAAAATTACAACTGTCTGGTAAATTAAGTGGTAAACTACAATATAATCAGGCAACATTTAAACAAAGTAACATCTTTTTGTAATCAATTACCTTAAATTATCAAAAGTTTGTATTTAGTCAGTCTAAATTAAATTTGGTTTTCTGAATTGTGAATTGGCCCCTTTTTTTCCTGAACCCTTCAAATCTGTTAGGGAGCCAGAAAGTGAGGCATGAATAAAAAAAGGTATACTGGCCATTACTGTGTGTGTGTGTGTGTGTGTGTGTGTGTGTGTGTGTGCGTGCGTGTGCGTGTGCGTGTGCGTGTGCGTGTGCGTGTGCGTGTGTGTGTCTCTGCGTCTGTGCGTCTGTCTGTGTGTCTGTCTGTGTGTCTGTCTGTGTGTCAGTGTGTGTGTGTGTGTGTGTGTCTGTATCCACCATAACTCATGAACCGATACAAAGAAAAACACCAAATTTTAAACTTAAGCTTTATTCCAGCCTGCGGTGAACTGATTAGATTTTGGGCAGAGTCGGAACATTTGGGGGGTACTTTATTGGTGGTAATTTTTATATTTTATGAAATATATCCGTTATTTACGTTTGGAGAAGAAAATTCCTTAAATAAAAGTTACTTATAATATTATTATCTATAATTTTTGTTCTATACAAAATTTTCCTAAAATGGTCCGTATTCGAGAAATTTGACAAAATGTAAAAAAAATATTTTTTTATAAAAATTGTTTAGATAAAAATTATTTGTAATATAATTCTCTATAATTTTTATTCCATACATAATTTCTCTAAAATGGACCGTATTCGAGATATTTGAGAAAATGTGTAAATTTCGAATTTTGAAGAAAACTCAAAAACGGATAAAGGAAAAAACATTAAATTTTAAACTTAAGTTTTATTTCGGCCTGAGGTGAAATTATTAGATTTTGGACAAAGGCGGAACATTTGGCGGGTACTTTATGGGAGGCCGTTTTTATATTTTATGGAATATATCTGGTATTTATGTTTGGGGAAGAAAATTGTTCAGATAAAAATGAATTACAATAGTATTATCTATAATTCTGGTTCTACACAATTTTTTTTTAAATGATCCGTATTCGAGAAATTTGACAAAATGTAATAAAATTCAAATTTTTAGGAAAATTGTTTAAATGAAAGTTATTTGTGATATCGATCTTTATAATTTTTGTTTTTTATACGATTTTTCTAAAATGAACCGTATTGAACGAAAAGTGCTAAATTAAAATTTTTCAGTATTTTCGTTTTCAATGAATATAGAAAAATGTTTCGAGTTAGATGTATGTGGAAAATGTATATATTTAGTTTATCCTCTAAACATTTATAGAGGTGCTGCAATAGGTTGTACAAAATAATCGGAAAAAGCCTATAATAACTAGATAGGAAAGTCATCAGATTTTTAATAAAACGTATCATATGCAAAACAATTGCCTCATGGCATCTCCATTAGTATTATACCTCCATGGTACACCTATATGCTTCGCATTCGATGGTAAAAAATCTAATGTGATTGACTGTAACTTGTAATCATCAGTAATAAAATGGGCTGTAATTCCATAAAACAAGCGATGTGAAATAGATGACCAGCCATCAATAGTACAGGAGATTTTTGATGTATTTGCTAATAAAACTTGTTTAACATTCTGCTGTACCTTCGCAAAATTTTTCAATGTACTTTACTTCATAATATATCTACTTGGTAGTGATACCTCTTCTTTTAAATATTTGTACGAATCTATTACAGTTTGATCTTCAAAAAAACTGAATGGTAAATACTTCTTGATCGTCATGTTTACTAATAATTTAATAAATTTTTTTTGGGTGTACTTGGAAGTGATCTAAAACAAAAACATACAAAAATATCGAAAATATAAAAGAAAACAACTAATAAAGTATCGATTAAATCAAAATAAATAATTATCGAAAAAACCAAATACCAAAAGAACGAAATACTAAAAATAATCGGTAATTGTATTCACCAGGATGATGAAATTGTAGTTGTGGAATACAAAATTACCACAAAACTGTTCTTACCAAATTTCACCATTTAACAAACCTCTTCAAATTTGGTCATACCTAATTTTCATTTTATTTAGATAAAATTAAATGAATAGCAAATAATATTTAACATAAAGACTTATTTATAATTAATACCAACAGTATTTTCTGTACTTTAGTTAGCAATTAAAACAAAGACTTATTTACAATAATTATAATCAACAGTATTTTCTGTGCTTTAGTTAGCAATAAACAATTTGATTTTTATTATTTTCATAAAATTTTGTAAAATCCCTAACTAAATATTTTCATTTAAACCGTGTCTCAATATGCCCTCGGCCATATTTAGCTTTAATTAAGAATAAATAGTCCTACCCATCAAATTTCAACACTTATCATCAATAATTTGCATTTTACTTAAATAGGAATAAATAGTAAATAATGTATCAATTAAAATATGTAAGACTTATTTAGAAATAAATACAACAGTATGTTCTGTGCTTTATTTAGCTATAAACAAGTTTATTTTTATTATTTTGACAAAATTATGTATAATTCCTATAAGAAGCCATGTATTTTGAACTACGTAAATCGTACCAGCGTCCATGCGGTTAACTATAAAAGCTCAATTGTCGTGAATTTTGGGACCGTATTTTGAGCATGCCGATTCGCCTCCTTATCTCTAGTCTTCATAGTAACGCCTCACGGGAATCAATAATCAAGAAATATCAAGAGTCTTGATATCAAGACAAGAAATTGATTGTCAAGAAGTTGGCAAGACAAGATCACACTATTTCTTGTCTTGAAAAAATCAAGACTCTTGACATCAAGACAAGAAGTTCCATTTCTTGTCTTGTTTCCATCACTAATATTAAGTATATGTTACGGGACGTTGTTTATACGTGCTATGCAGATACTGAGAATGTACTTCAAGTATGTGTACAGTATGTAATAAGTAGCTACTTTCATTTGATAGTACTTTCTAAATATATGCTAAGTATTTAAATTTAGCATATACTAAGCATATCGCTGTCCTAGTTCAAAAGTGTAACCTCCAAATCAGCCATTTTGAGATAAATTACTTTAAAGATTTTTCTTTATTAATTTGTAAAATTTTTCTTTACTAATTTGTAATTTATTATTAAAATAAATAAATAAATAAAAATTTTGAGATGTTACAGTTTTGAACTGGGACAGTGATATACTAGACACCCTAATACAGGATGTTTCATTAATATTGAATATTAAAGAATATGTGTATGTAAACATAGTTTGAATCTTTATTTCCAAAAATTAATACTTATTCTTATTAAAAATTCTTTATTTGGCCTTAACCAACCATTAGTTTATTGTATCGATGGATTGCGTTACATTTGCTTGCTTACATTGATTGTTCATTGAACCTAAAAAAACAACAAACTTTGTATGTAACGTTCATTTTTGACCGCTCAAATTATTAAAGGAAAAATTCAACTCACTTTTAATATACATATAATAAACGGAAAATTTATTTGTTTGATAAGCTTTTGAAGCCATTATTTTTGTCGTGAACTGGCTTTCAGATATGATTATTATAATTTAATTAATCGTATCACTGGACAGGGGTTTCGTATTTTGTTCATATTGTCTGAGTTATACATTTTTATAGATTTTACCCAAATGGTTTGTTTCAATGTGTTAGATTCTCCTAAAAATAGACAGTCGCGTTGCTAATTTGTTTATATGTTATGTATAACCTTACCTTTAAGTAATTGATTATTTTCGATACCAATTTCTTCGAAATTGTATAGTTTTTGTTCTCATTGTTTATTTTAATTCAATGTTATGTTCTTAATTTTGACAGTTAATAGTTCTTTTCTACCAGACCAACTTAACTGAGAACTTAAATAAAAGTACGGCTGTGTATATTATTTTGCCAAACGACTTTTGCTATATAATTGATAAAATACATAGGTTAAAGAGTGTAGCTACACCAACTTAGGAAAGGATAAACTAAAATTAAAATATAAATTATGTTATCAAAAACCAGAAGTGCTGTGACGTCCTTAATAGGTCGAGACTTGCAACATCAAAAACTTATGACATTTAACGGGGTTTTTTGTTCAAGGTTTTGGACCTTTGGTTCTTATTTTCTTCTCGATTAATGTCTTCGATTTTCGTCAAGACAGCATCTGGGAAAAGAGGAACAATTTTAAAACCTCTGAATCCAGACCTTATTCTAAATTTTGGATATAACCGATAGCGTTTTTGAACAGCTTAGGGAAGTCGAATTTCAGTCGGCATCCCATATTTTTCATTTTCTATTTAGTTACAATTGCATGCCAAGATTTATTGAGGGATGAAAAAAAAAATGCCACATCCAAAGGCATTTGGTGGAAATAAAACTAAATGAATTCCAAACTGTACATTGAAACGTTATAAGATTCCATGTAGTGGAACGCATCGCACATAAACGAACACATCCTGTGAACAGTCATGTGAAGTGTCACTTGTCATCGGGTACTTTGTAAACGTATGTACATCTGATCTGTATTGAATAAATAAAATACTTTAAACAGAGTTATTTATTACTATAAACAACGTTACATCATGCAATGTAAAAGTGTATAGATTTTAAAAGCAAATATTTAAAAAAGAGCAATGGGCCCGTTCACTTTCATTTTTGAATGTGAATTATTTATATATTTATGAAGATATTAAACTCTTTTGTCTGGTGGTACTTTTCCCGTTAAGATATTTTTGCTAGAAGTAAGGGAATTCCCATAAAATTCTTTCAGTGACTCATTGCGTCAGAAAACCCCTAATTCCCTTCAGGTCTTGTATCGGTTAATAGTTAAAAGGGCGCGGTTGTCGGATGTATCATTGCACCACCATTCCTCTTCTGCATTTATTAAAGAAATTTACATGAGAAAAATATATTATTTTTTAAAAATAATGTGTTTATATTTTCAGATAAAGCTGGAAGCCTTACCTTTTTTAAATTTTAATAAAAACAATTAGTATTACTCAAGCTGAATATTACCAGATCGAAATTTTATTGGAGAAAATGTATCTGATAAACGTGACAACGTTGTAAGTACTTCTAAATAGTGTTGTCTACCACTTCTAGAAATAAATGCAACGTTGCCACGTTTACCAGATAAATATTGTAAATCAAATTTCTACTTTTTGATTATGGTCTGGTTAATTTTCAGCCTGAGTAATAATAATTGTTTTAATTAAAAAGTAAAAAATAAGCTCCCAGCTCTAAATCTGAAAATATAAGTTTATGATTTTTAGAAAAATAATGGAATTTTACTATTTAAATTACATATATAAATGCAGAAATGCTATATTAGGGATACTTCCAACAACCTCGCCGTCTTTAAGCATAACCTATACGAGACGTGAACGGAATTAGGGATTTTCTGACGCAATGAGTCACTGAAAGAATTTTATGGGAATTCCCTTACTTCTAGCAAAAATATCTTAACGGGAAAAGTACCACCAGACAAAAGAGTTTAATATCTTTATAAATATATAATTAATTCACATTCAAAAATGAAAGTGAAGGGCCCATTTACAAAACTTAATATGTGTTTCCTTTTTACATTTTTTGCAAACTTTGGTAGTGCCTCTCGTATATCTATTTATTTGTACGTTTAATACTCTAAATAAAATTTTATTGTGATGTATGTAACATCCACTTGAAATTATCTATAAATTAATATTGCAGGAACTAATTTCAATAATTATTGTGTATTATTGATTTTAGTACAAGTATCTCATTACGGGTTACATTTAAATTTGTTTGTATATTATGTACCCGACATATCTATATTTGTTATTCAACCGATATATATCAGTCCGGGCGTCATTTGAATTAATTTGAATATCTGCAGTTCTCAATTTTATAGATTTAATTACAGTTACATAAAACTGTTTCAATTTATTGACGGGAAACATAATGATAATCAAAAATATTTTAATTTTATTTACAGTGCAGGATATATTAATAAAATTACTTTTTTTGATATTCTTTTATTATATCTAAAAAAATTTAAACTAAATTATAAATAATAAAAATATGCTAGTTTACTTTTTACTTCATTATGTATATTGACTATTTTTGTAGACAATATCGTAGTTTGTAGATTTTTGAATTAGAAAATATAATTAAATTTTTTAAAAACTTAATTTTAATTTGAAAGATTTTTTTGGCGCAGTCAGTAGGATATCTAGAATTGTCGCGTCGTGCTCGATTTTCGTCTCTACTTTTAACCAGATATTGAAAAATTAAACTGTTGTGATTCGCGAGTGAAGGTGTTGGATGTGGAGTGTCTCTCAAAAAATCGAGAAACCCAGTCTATCGAAGACCCATTGAAGAACCCCAAGTCGAATAGCAATGAGGATTGTAACAAAATCGTCCAGTTCTGCAAGGCTAACGAATTTTGGAAGAAAATTCGATTACTTATATTGATGGTAGGGATATGTTCAAAATCGGTTTTATTTTAATGTAAGTAACTTTTATTTATGTCTATTGAATCATTATTAAATTCTTTAGAAAACAACACTTTAACTGACTCTGATAACTCTCATGTTGTTTTAATTAAAACTACAGATTCACAAAGTACTCATTTTTTCCTTCCTAACTTTACAACTAGTCAAACAAATTTAGAAAATTCGGAAAATATGTCCAAATTCAAGCCCGAATATTTGCATTGCGTGCCTGAATTCGACGGAAATCCGAACGAGCTCTATCGATATTTATCAGTTTGTCATTCAATCATTGCCAGTTTTTATATAGCAAATCAGCCGAATAATTTCCGAAATATATATTTGTTAAACTTACTTGTTTCTAAATTAAAAAGGAATGCCAGGTTAGTGGTGAATATTCAAAATGTCGCAACTTCGGAAAACTTAAAAGATGCGCTTACTAGAAATTTTGCAGACCAAAGGGACGAAGCTTGTTTAAATCACGACTTAGTTTTGCTTAGACAAAACCCTAATAACGACCTCAATAATTTTATGACAGGGTGGTAAATATATTAAATCTCCTCTGTAGCTTTGTAGACTTACATGAAGAAACTGTCGAAAGTAAAATACTAAAAAGGGATCTCTATAATAAATTAGCTTTAAAGACAACAACGAACAACTCAACTAGGACTTTTAAAAAACCAGTTTGTAGAGAATTTAAAGACGAATTTAATGATGCAAACCACTTTTTCCTAGTTGAAACGATAGCCGAGTTATAGAGAGTGTAAGTAGAGAGTGAGAGTGGAGTGAGAGTGAAAATCCCATTTTCTACCCTTACGAACAACTCAACTAGGACTTTTAAAAAACCAGTTTGTAGAGAATTTAAAGACGAATTTAATGATGCAAACCACTTTTTCCTAGTTCAAACGATAGCCGAGTTATAGAGAGTGTAAGTAGAGAGTGAGAGTGGAGTGAGACTGAAAATCCCATTTTCTACCCTTACGAACAACTCAACTAAAACTTTTAAAAAACCAGTTTGTAGGGAATTTAAAGACGAATTTAATGATGTAAACCACTTTTTCCTAGTTGAAACGATAGCCAAGTTATAGAGAGTGTAAGTAGAGAGTGAGAGTGGAGTGAGAGTGAAAATCCCATTTTCTACCCTTACGAACACTCAACGAGGACTTTTAAAAAACCAGTTTGTAGGGAATTTAAAGACGAATTTAATGATGCAAACCACTTTTTCCTAGGTAGACAATACAGGGTGTTAAAAAAAAAGTGTCACAAAATGAAATGGTGAATAGTATGACCCAAAATAAGCAGAAAAGTCTTAATAAATGTATGACCGCAAATTAACGGTTTCGGAGATACGGACCATTTTGTGTTTATAACAATTTTTGGTGCAATCTTCCAAACACACGAACTGAAGGGATGTGGCGATTAGGGAAAGCGTCGATATACTGACGTAGCGCTTCCCTCGCATTGCCATTTGCACGACCGTACATAAAATGCATGTCAGCTAATTCAATATTAGTGTAAACAGGCATAACGAAAATTTATAAAATTATTCACCCACAACAAAATAATAACTGCAAATAGTATCTATGAAAAAACATCGGTAGACTCCGATAAGAAAAGCAAGTTTTTGAGAATGAAAAAAGATAATCAAAAAATGATACAAAACACAAAACACTCCGTATTTTTGAAACCATTCATTTGCGGACATATGTTTATTAAGACTTTTCTGCATATTTTGGCCCATACTACCCCCCGTTTTATTTTGTGACACTTTTTTTTTAACACCCTGTATATTTATACTGTCCACCAAGATATAAAAACAAAAAAACAATATAAAGGAGACAAATTCATCATAGGAGAAGGCTAATAACAACTGAAGGTAAAGAACTTTTACTAGCATGCAATCAATATAAGTGTCAAGTCGGCTGAAATATCAAGAAATGTTATAGAGTATACACTATTTACATAAATGTATACCCTAATTAGGTTCACGTTTCCACTTAGGTCATCTACCGAGCACAGTGTGGACAAGGGTTTAAAGAACGAATTAATTAACCACTCTGAAATATGTCAATCTAAAAAGTGATCGAAATCCTAACAAATCAAAAATTAGTGAAAAGCCCGACACCTTTCAATGCATTAGGAATTATTAATGTGTTTTCAACAAAGGACCAAAATAGTTAACTATAATTGACACCCTCTCATTCAAAATTATATCCATTTCTCGTATTAAGTCGAATAAGAATTTTGAAACCAATTTATGTTTCTCTCAATAGAAAGGTACAATAATTGACTGTTCGATGGCTCAATCAAATACTGCCACAACTCAAAAACTATTGTTTCGAGAAATTTCATTTTGAAATTTGTAAGTCTATTATCATTATTTTGTTTTTGACATAAAATCGTTATATTTTATTTAAAATATTTGATATTTTGCTGTTAAAATTAACGATTACGATTATAAAAGCGGGTTATTGCATAGTTTTTATAAAATTTGGGTGTTTTTGCAGAAAATAACTCGAATTGAGGTAGTTTTAGACACAGTCTGTGACTAGATTTTAAATGATTTTTGGGCATATTTAAGGATATTTTTATTTGTGGCGGTATTTAAAGTAAAACCTTAATGATATTTTGCATCCATTGGACCAAAAATGTCATTTTTTGTTTTTTGACTTGTGGCGGTTTTTGATTGAGCCATCGTGTTATTATACGAATTATAATAACTATATTGTATAATAACTTTCCTGACAGTGCATTCACCATTTTTTACACTTAAGGAAGACAATATTATAGAATGATTGTTTAACAATGAACTAAAAAAAAATATTACTTATTTGGAATAAAATACTTTGCTATTCAAGTTAGCTTGGTCTATTAGCTATTCAAATACCAAGTGGATGATGTTGATAAAACTATCCAAAGTGTGATCAGTCTCATTTATAGAGGAGCCTTGTATACTAAAAGGTTTTCAAAGGATGTTACTTGAAGTCTGACTAAGAAAATTATATTCTAAATACAACTGGTTTCTGAATATGATGACTACCTTTAATTCTGCGTTCTGAATCTGAAAATGTTATGTGAGCATCTTCATTTTAGCTCATTATCTAACGTATTGTCATAAAGTAACAGATAATATCGCAATAATTCTCTAGCTTCGTCAAAAACTTTGCCCTTTTTCACTTTAATTTAACACCTATACGTAAAATACTGAAAGCAGCAACGAATTAGAGAATATAATCGAAACTATAACTACTCTCGCTGATTGATTAATTAAAACTAGTCCATTTTGAATTATTCGACGAGTTTTATGTTAACTTCTTAATTATCCAGTACGAAAAGTTTGTATTCGATAATCGATTGCCGAGAGAGAAACATCCCTGAATATAGATTTGTCTTTTGTTAGGAACAACGTAATCAGTTTACTATAAGCTGGAAATAAGCAAATTCATTTCATTTTCAATTCTGGATTCTTGTTAAAATGCACAATGTGTAATTGACGTTGAAAAAGCATTTACTAAGACTTATAAAGCATTTACGAAATATGGAGGATATTTTCAACTATCTACCAAATTATAATTAATTAGTGATATAAGGGGAGTCATCAAATTTGAAAATTAAGGTATCGGAAAGTACCATGAAAGTACAAAAACTTGTTGGGTAAATATGTGTTTCTATGCCCATGTCAGTAAACGTTCAAAATCGCTCTATCGACCAGTGGGGGCTCTGGATAATTTAAAATGGGTGTTCACTTTTTCCAATAATTTAATCATATGTAAGTTCAGATCAAAACTTTGTACAAGCATCAATATCGCTGTTTTTTTTATACTGTTTTCAAGCACTACAACTATTATTAAATATTTTAGTTAGTGTGATATTTGTTTTGTTTTTAATACGTTGAAAACCATCTATAAACATTATTAGTTAGTAAACTTACTTTTCTTCAAAATTTGAGATTATTTTTAAATATATATCAGGTTATGTAGAAAGCTTGACATTGATTTTTGTGTAAAAAATTTTATATGAAATTTTACCTAACATTTTTTAGTTTTTATTGTAAATTTAATCATTTTCACAATTTGTCACAGATGTCAAATAAAAAATATATTTTTTAAATACCTTTTATTGGCAAATAAAATAAGAATAAAATGTTTTAAATGTTTATTTTATAAGATCAGTCCCATCACAATACATAATATTACACAGACACAAACTAGAATAAAGATATACAGGGTGATTCACATAATAACCGACATAGAGCAGGGGCATATAGGGGGACCCAAAATATGGCAATTTAACGCAACTTACCTCTATACCAAGTTGCTTCCCTAAGGAGTTATAGGCTTTGAAAGTGAAGTTATAAATTTTGAAAAAAAAACAATATCTCCGTTATTCTTGAACTTAAAGCAACCAAATTTGGTACACTTTGTGGATGTATTTAGGGCGTTACTTGACAGTAACTAGAGTTTAATTGAAATTTGTAAAGGGGGTATACTGGGTGGCGCACCATTAATATTCAACAGAATTTTGTTAACCCTTGATGGATTTTAAAAATCTTTGCTTTGTTTTGTGGGCAATTCAATTCTTAAACTTATCTTACTCTAGTAATTTTTCGAAAAAACTCATCATTTTCATCAAAAACTCGAATAACTTAAAACGCGCGCTCTAGGTGTGTTATTTAAAATCATCGAAAATTCAAAAGTTGGCTATGAAAATAAACGTCAAACTTGACAATGAAGCAAGTAAGTTGTTCAATTAAGTAATTGTTGTTTGAGTGTTTTTAAAATGAACGAGAAGTTTTCTTTTAACGAGCAAGTTGACATGCTGTTAGTGCTAGGTTTTTGTGAAGGAAACTGTAGAAGAAGTGTAGAAGAATATCGTAGAAGATTTCCTAACCGTATCATTCCCCATAGAGAATCATTTTCTAATGTTGAAAGACGAGCTAGAGAAACGGGCAAGTTTCTCAATAATACTCGAGAACGTGCTGTCGCACTCAGGCCACAAGTTGAGGTAGCCATTTTAAATGCTATTCAAGATGATCCACATATTAGTACTAGGAATTTATCTCGACAAATTGGTATATCGCAGAGTTCTGTGCATCGAGTTATCCGTCGCAATCTACTACACCCTTATCATGTACAAAAAGTCCAAGAACTTTTACCCGGAGATTTGGTTCAACGTGTCAATTTTTGTCAGTTTATTCTACACCAAGATAATAACTTCCAAAAGAAAATTCTTTTTACGGATGAGGCGACTTTCACTTGCAGAGGTATCACAAATCTCCATAACTATCATGAGTATTCTGACGTAAACCCACATGCAATAACTCCTCGGCATTTCCAACGTGAATTCAAAATTAATGTTTGGATGGGAATTATTGATCGATATTTAATTGGTCCTGTTGTTTTACCGAATCGGCTGAATGGTGAAAATTATTTAGAATTTCTACAAAACACCCTTCCGTATCTACTTGACGAGGTACCTTTACAACTAAGGTTGCAACATTGGTTTATGCACGATGGAGCACCGCCTCATTTTAGTATGAACGTAAGAAATTTTTTAAACCACAGTATCCCAATAGATGGATAGGAAGAGGAAATAATTGCCCACAACGTTGGCCCCCAAGATCACCTAACCTGAACAAATGTGACTTCTTTCTGTGGGGAACGTTGAAAGAATTTGTGTATTCTTCGCCCGTTGCGTCTCAAGAAGAATTATGGAATCGCATTATTCATAAATGCACATCTATTAGGAATAATCAACAGTTATTAGATAGGGTGGATTTTAATTTTCGAAGAAGAATAAATTTATGCGTAAGAGAAAACGGCGATCATTTTGAACAATTTCTTTAATTTATCGATAAACAATTGTTTGTTCTGGTTGTTGTTTAAGTTTTTTGTGTTTATTTTGGTTAGTTGTTAATCCCAGTTTTTCACATTTCAGTATCTGTACTTACTTTAAGTTATTTTGTTACGTATCTAAATAATAATTTGCCAGCCAATTCCTACTGATCACATTAAATGACCTACTTTCTTGTTTGACGTTTATTTTCATAGCCAACTTTTGAATTTTCGATGATTTTAAATAACACACCTAGAGCGCGCGTTTTAAGTTATTCGAGTTTTTGATGAAAATGATGAGTTTTTCGAAAAATTACTAGAGTAAGAAAAGTTTAAGAATTGAATTGCCCACAAAACAAAGCAAAGATTTTTAAAATCCATCAAGGGTTAACAAAATTCTGTTGAATATTAATGGTGCGCCACCCAGTATACCCCCTTTACAAATTTCAATTAAACTCTAGTTACTGTCAAGTAACGCCCTAAATACATCCACAAAGTGTACCAAATTTGGTTGCTTTAAGTTCAAGAATAACGGAGATATTGTTTTTTTTTCAAAATTTATAACTTCACTTTCAAAGCCTATAACTCCTTAGGGAAGCAACTTGGTATAGAGGTAAGTTGCGTTAAATTGCCATATTTTGGGTCCCCCTATATGCCCCTGCTCTATGTCGGTTCTTATGTGAATCACCCTGTATAATGGCTGGCATTCTAAATGATACTCTTCGCAGTTTAATAGACCCCCTTGACCCCCATTTGTAAGCAGATTGTTTTCATAATCAATAGGCCTCATCTCCTTATAGACCTTGATTTTTACTAAAAATTTCATTTTGATATCGCTTTTCATTCTTGATTTTTTGTTAATTTCAATGCCCCTTAAATTCCCCATATTTAATCAGATTTTTTTATAATGAAAGGGCTTCTTCTCCCTTTAGAGATTGATGTCAACTAAAAATTTCAAGTTTTTCAGTTAGGCTTTTTATATTTTAACCCCCTTTAACTCCCTAATATATTCATATTTGCTTCAGTATCTATAGGCTTTATCTTCTTATAAAGCTTCATTTTTACTAAAAATTTCATATTGATATCGCTTTTCGTTTTTAATTTAGGATTTTTTTTTTAATTTCTACCCATCTTAACCCCCTATTTTTAATCAGATTTGTTAAAAATCAATAGGCTGTGTCCCCTTATAGAGCTTGATTTTTGCTTAAAATTTTCAAGTTCCTATCATTTCTCGTTTTTGACTTATCGTGCAGACAAAAAACCTGACATCGGATAGACAAAGTAAACCTATAATACTCTTCACATAATACTGTATGAAGAGTAGAAAAAAAATGTATGAGGTAAAATAAACAATTTAAAAAGGTCAACAATAATATTTAACTTCTTTTATCAAAGGATACTAAAATAGTAAAAACCGTGATCATTTTTGGCTTTTTTGTTAGAAATATAAGGAAAATTTAGAAACGCGTTTTTAAAAATTTCTCTTTTGATGATATCGGAAAATATAAAATATTTTTACAGTATAGTATATTAAAGTATAAGTTGATATAACGGTCTTTAAAACACGAGCAAGTGTTTTAAAGACCAGTTATCCACGAATACTTTACGCTATTTTTTTATTGGTATACTTTGAAATCCTAAATATTGGTATTATTTCTACAAAAAATTAAAAGAAGAACTAATAACTGACAATGGTTGAATTTGTGATGTAACATCAGTATACCTCGTTATCATGAAAATGAGACAAACAAAAATTTATTTTCAATCTGTCACGTAAGATTAATTGTCGCAACAGTTGTTATTGTTTAAAATGAATATGTTCCTAAAAGAAAAATAAAAAACCAAAAATATCCAAAATGGTATGATGGCCCTCTGAGAAAACTAATATCTAGAAAAAACAGAGCATATAATAAATTTAAAAGGACTGGATATGCTTCAGACTACAAAACATATTCCGACATTCGACGTGAGGTAAAATATCGCATTGATCTATGCTACCTTACTTTTGTTAGCAATATTGAACATGTAATTCCTGAAAATGTAAAATATTTTTGGACATTTATTAATAGCCTAAAACGCACAGAACATATGCCGTCTATCATGAAATACAACAATGATACTTTAAAAACACCTTCATCTATCGCTGATACTTTTGCACTACATTTTGAGTCTTGCTACAGTAACCACAGCACTCTTGACTTAAATCACTTGGAATCAGTAAAATTTGATTCCCATCTCTCATTTCACATCTTTAAAGAAGATGAAATAAAGAAGAAAATGTTGGATCTCGATCCTTCCAAAGGTTCTGGTCCAGATGGAATACCACCTATCCTTCTCAAGAAGTGCCCTGCTTTATCTGCACCACTGTGCACAATTTTCCAGAGATCATTCGACAGAGGATATGTCCCGTCCAGATGGAAATATTCTAACTTGGTTCCAATTTCGGTTCCAAGTCCGGGGATAAATCAGACATAAAAAATTATCGAGGCATTTCTATGCTATCAGCAATTCCTAAGCTGTTGGAATCAATCTTAACAGATGAATTATTTTACACGTTTAAGAATTACATAATAGATGAGCAGCATGGCTTCTACAGAGGCCGTTCAACAACTACTAATCTGGCTATTTATCAGGAGTTTATTACCTCTTCGGTTGAAGCTGGTTACCAAGTTGATACAATTAACACCGACCTCTCTAAGGCGTTCGATAGTGTATGTCAGCAGTTACTTTTAAAGAAACTATCTGAAATTGGGATAACAGGCAATTACCTTAAGTGGATTAAATCCTATCTTATTAACCGTCGGCAGCGTGTTACAGTGAATGGTTCTGTGTCGCGGGAAGTGACAGTGTCTTCGGGTGTACCCCAGGGTTCACATATTGGCCCTATTTTATTTTTATTATTTATAAATTATGTAGTGTCCTGTTTTAAAAATTCTCATTGTCTCTTATATGCTGACGATTTAAAATTTTTTAATATTGTGGAACCTAATTATAACGCCCTACAGTCTGATTTAGATCAATTTGTCTCTTGGTGCACTTCTAACTATTTAGAACTAAACATATCAAAATGTAAAGTTATATCATTTTACAGACGTTCTAACCCCGTCGAAAACTCATACATTATTAATAATACTACGCTGGAGAGCGTCTCCACATTTAATGATTTAGGGGTAATATTCGACAGGGAATTATCCTTTTCTTTACATGTTGATACTATCATTCTGAGGGCGTTTAGGCTATTAGGATTCATAAAAAGAAGCACAAAGCATATACAAGACACTAAAGCAATAACATGTTTGTACAGTGGTTTGATCCGAAGTATTTTAGAGTATTGCAGTACTGTTTGGTCTCCGTCACAAGCTATTTATGTCAACCGAATTGAACGAGTTCAAAACAAATTTTGTAAATATTTGCTATTTAAGTTTCACTTTCCATACCGGGATTTATCGTATGAAACGAGACTGCTACTCTGTGGTATGCAAACTCTTGAACGGAGACGCAGGGATGCAATGTTACTTTTGCTCTACAAAATAATTAATGGAGACATTATTTGTGAAAAATTGTTATGCCAAGTAAATTTAGTTGTTCCGTTAAGGCATACTCGACAGTCTTTGAGAAAACCCATCTTACAAACTATGGACAAAGCTTTCATGAATAGGCTTTTGTGCAACTATAATAAGCACTATTCTCACTGTGATATTTTTAATTGTACGTTATTATATGTTAAGAGGATGCTCGAATTTTAAAATTTTAGGTTGTTTTCTTGTCTGTATGGTGTTAGACTTTGTTTTTTAGACGTTAAATGTATTTTAAAATTTCTGAAGAGTTTTGATATTTATATATTCGGTTTTTTTTATGTATATACTTATACTTTAATTGTTGTTTTAGCTTTAAGACTGTGCCATTTGGAATTCATATTTCTATAGTGTACTTAAGACAAATAAATAAATAAATAAATAAAATATTGAGTATTTAAATAATAAAGCAGAATCGCGCTTAATACCACAAAAATCCGAAGCGGTCTATAAAAAAAAATACGATAAATTCAACACGTAGATGGAAGAGCAAATGGTTACACATATAGATACTATTTTTAATTTAATCAATCGGGCAAACTAACTGATATACAGGGTGTTTCAGATTTAAACGGACACAACTTAAAGGGAGGTAGAGTACACTTACTCGTTTCTAAGATATAAGGTGTTTTATAATTTTTTGCCAAAACTAAAATCAGCCATTTTGTTTAAATGGCTAGATATATTTTGAAAAAATTGTGTACAAAAGTAACATTCTTTTAGGTTAATCAGAACCATAATTTAATTTTAAAAAATTCCAGGACCAGACTCTTTTTTTTACATTGCTCTTTACCCTGTCTATCGGTTTTAATAAATGTCACTGCACATTTAAATAGTAAGTGGATCAATAAATAAAAGAATGTAATAATATTTTGATTTTCTTACAGTAATTTTTTATAATGACGACTACAATATTATAAATCAGTATTTACATTATTAAAATCAAATATTTTACTTTGTACTTTTAAAACTCTACACAAATTAGATACCATCTTAATTTTTTTTTTAACTACAGCATTTTCCGTTAAGAAATTGAACATCTACACAGAACCGGGCTTACTTTATTTAATAAAGTAATAGAACAAACTAACAGAAACAAATAATTAAAACTACAGTAGAGAAAGTAGAGAAACAGGTTCTTCACTGATTTGTCAATTTTTTCCGGTTTATTTCTAATATTGTTACATACTTTGTTAATTTTTTTAAACAATTGTGCTTAGGTATTAAGTGATTTTTATAAATTCCTAACTAAACATTTTATGTGTGTTCAAGTCGCTGTACTTTTTGTACATGCAATAGATACAAATTTATTTTTTTTAAGTACTCCATATACTTGTTTCTGGTACCTAGGTACTGCTTATTCATTTTGAAGGTAGATTAACAGCTGTTGTTAAGAGCTGTTAAGAGTTGTTCTCGCTTATTTCCAGAAAATGTCGGAACAGTATAAAGTATCGACTATGTGGAGTATCCATTCAAAATTACAAAGTATGTTGAGGATAAACAAAGACGTCGATATAATATCGTTCGTCAAAGTGCATGCATTCATGAAGGCAATTAGCTAAAATGAGGTAGTCAAGAAGGCATATGTATTCGAGGAAGACGATTTGCGTAAGTTTTTTACAGATACACCGGACATTACGTATAAACAATTAAGAATGTGAAAAAATATTTGAATAAATTTTTTGAAAAATTTCTCAGAAATATTTTATTTGACATTACAAGGCAATATTTAAAAAGTTGGCATTTAGACATCACGTTTCTCAGGTTGTTGATGTTGCCATGGTAACTTTAAAACACGCGCATTTTTTAAAGTTCGTTTTAAACACGCTAAGGCATACTTTAAATAAGTAAAATAGGATACCAATAAAAAAAAGTACTTTTTTACCAAAATTGATTTATTACAGGGGGAGAGGGGAATAAAAAACAAGAAATTTTTTTGTATTTTTTAGAAACATGAATAATTATAAATAAAAACGTTTTTCTATATAAATTATTGTACAGTAAAATCTTTTGATGGTCGCATGACGTGTTGTCCGTTTAACTGTTCGTCTGTCTGTCTGTTATGAATTTCACTAATATGGAAACATTGAACTTTTCTCTATAGAATTAAGTCGGAAAATTTTGAATTTTTCTTCGGGAAAATAATTTTCCGGCTGCACTAACTTTTTTTGACAGCGGATTTGTCTGTTTCAGAAAATTTCCTTTCGTTTGGAGAAAATCCGAATTTTCCGACTATTCCGACAAATTTTCCGAAAAAACTAAAACTTCCAGTATACTTCTCGATGTTCTTCACAATCTGACATCAAAATTTTCCGGTTACCTTAAACACATTTCTCTGAAAAATTAAGGAAAAATTTGGATACAACACTTTTCCGGGAAAAACGTTGCTTAAAAGGGAAGATAGAGCAAAAAGACCTTCAAAAAATCTGGATAGACGAGACGCGTCGATTAATACATCATATGATAGCTTTTTTATGATAAGGGAGGGGAAAATAAATGCTTTTTTAAAATTTCCTTATCGGATGGTATCAGAAAATTTGAAATTTTTCACCAAAACTTTGGAGGTTGCATGACATGCTACTATATTTGTTTACTGTTTTCTGTTCAACCCTAATTTTAATTTAGTGTCAAAATCATAGATCAGTAAATTTGTATTTTCAACTTTTTTTAATTTTTTAATCCTTTAAATTTCTCTTAAGTATCTGACTTATCTCTGGTTTCTGAGTGACTTTTTTAAATCTAGTTTTGACAGCTGAAGCTCTGGATTAATGCCAAATTCTTCTGAGAGGACGATCAGTCTATTTCTTGGCGTTTCATTTAGAATTTCACTAATAGATTTATTTTTTAAACCTTTGAATCTCACTTTTAAGTTTCTGAGTAACTTGATTCAATCTAGTTTTGACCGCTGAAGCTCTGGATTGATGCTAAATTCTTCTGAGAGGACGATTGGTCTATTTATTGGCATTTCATTTAGAAATTCACTAATATTTTCATTTTTTGAAACTTTCTCTTAAGTTTCCGAACGGCTTTATTTAATCTAGTTTTTACAGCTGAAGCTCTGGATTGATGCTAAATTCTTTTGAGAGGGCGATTAGTCTATTTATTGGCATTTCATTTAGAAATTCACAAATATATTAATTTTTAATCGTTTGAATCTTTCTCTTAAGTTTCTGAGTGACTTTATGCAATCTATTTTGGACAGGAGAAGCTCTGCATTGATGCCAAACTCTTCTGAGAGAACGATTAGTCTATTTATTGGCATTTAATTTAGAAATTCAATAATATATTAATTTGTAATCCTTTTAATGTCCCTTTTAAGTTTCTGAGTAACTTGATTCAATCTACTTTTGACAGCTTAAGCTCTGGATTAGATAGATAGATAGATACTTTATTGTTTTAAAATATAAAATTTTATAAACAAAGTCTAAGTTCTTATAGTACTAATAGGTATTTACACAATTTAAAATTAAAATAAGAATATAAAATTAGGTATTTACACAATTTAAAATTAAAATATAAAAATGTAATTAAAATAAAATAAAATTGGTAAATATTACAGTACACAAAAAATTTTAAATAAAATTATCATTATAAAATTCTTCAATAGAATAATAAGTTTTTTTTAGCATAATTTTTTTCACACTTCCATAGAATACTTTATAATTTGTAATTTTTCTTATTGCCAAGGGTAAATGATTAAACATTTTTCTTCCGTTGTATATAATAGAGTTCCTTATTAATGCGGATGATGGGATCGGTAGATAAAGGTAGTACGATTGCCTTGTATTGTATGTTGAAGTTATAATTATTTCTTCCTTAAACTTTTTATGAATAAGAGCTACCGTCTCTAATATAAACAGGCTGGCTACTGTTAAAATTTTATATTTATGGGTTTACAAGAAGCATAATTATTAAGTTTACACATGTACCTCAGGGTCCGCTTTTGCATAATAAAGACTCTATTAAATAGCTCGTCAGAACATGCACCCCAGAAACAAATGCCATACCTACCTCAAATGGGATTCTATCAGCGCAAAATATACGTTTCTTGCAGCCTGCAAACTTAAACTGTAGGTCACTGATCGTACTGCAAAACAACCCGACGCTAACTTTTTACATAATAAATTTATGTGACTTTCAAATTTTAGTCTATAATCAATAGTTAATCCTAAAAATTTATTTTCATTTGTAACGTTAATAATTTCGGCTCCCATTGAAATATTTTCCATTTCACATTTAAAACAAACAATATTGGTTTTTGAAATATTAAATGTTAGATAATTAGCGTCACACCATTGTTTAATTAATTCAATGTCCCTGCTTATGATACGATGCAAGGTTTCATTATTATTGCTGAGCCAAAGCACTGTCGAATCATCAGCAAAAATTGCAAATTGTCCCTGAATGTTAATAGTGACAAATGTCATTAAAGTATATAAGGAAAAGTACTGGTCCCAGTACTGATCCCTGCGGAACTCCGCAGTAAATATGTTCTGACATTGAGGATTGATCATTTAAAGTTACCTTTTGAATTCTATTATTTAAGTAGGATTGAAACCATTTTAAAGCAATTCCTCGAAAACCATATTTTTCAAGCTTGTCTAGCAGTATTTTGTGATTCACACAATCAAAAGCCTTGGTTAAATCACAAAACACCGCTGCAGCCACCCGATCGTCATTAATTTCAAGATATAGTTTTTGCAGGAGAGAGAACATAGCATCTGTAGTGTTTTTTGCTGATTGAAAGCCAAACTGAGAATGGGAAAGTAACGAGTGCTTATTTAAAAAATCCAACATTCTTGACTTCACCAATTTTTCTATTACTTTCGCTAAGGTTGGTAGTAAAGATATGGGACGGTAATTTGCTGGATTATTATGGTCTCCCCCTTTGTGCAATGGTATGATATTCGCAACCTTTAAAGTGTCACAAAATGTACCTTCAACAAATGAGTAATTAATTGCATCAGCTAGTGAACTTAATATTTTGTCTGAAAGTTGTAACAATACTTTGGCTGATATTCCTTCCCACCCAGAAAAATTTTTTTTGGTTATAGATTTTAAAACTTCCTTAATCTCTATGTAATGAGTGGGTATAAAATAAAAAGTGTCGGAAACATTAACGTTATTTAAGAATGATAAAGGGTCAATGAAATATTTTATTTGTACAGCCAATTTTGGTCCAACAGAACAGTAAAATTGATTAATATCGTCTGGACTAAGATCAGTAATTACTGGTTTTAAATGTTTGCCCCTCAACTCATTAATGATTTTCCAGGTCTCTTTCTGTTTATTTCCTGAAATTGCAATTCTTCCTTCGAAATATAGTTTTTTAGCTAACTTTATTGTTCTTCTGTAAACTGACCGGTATTTATTAAAGTAATTTAAGAAACTCATATTGTCTGCTCCAACATATTTTTTGATCAAATGCAAGGAGCGTATATTTTTAGCTGATGTCTTAATTCCCTTTGTCATCCAATTCTTCTGAGAGGACGACTAGTCCATTTATTGATATTTCATTTAGAAATTCACTAATATATTAATTTGTAATTCTTTGAAGTTCCTTTTTAAGTTTCTAAGTGGCTTTATTCAATTCAGTTTTGTCAGCTGGATTAATGGATTGATGCTAAACTCTTTTTAGATGGCGATTAGTCTATTTATTGGCATTTTATTTAGAAATTCAATAATATATTCATTTTTAATTCTTTGAATATCTCTTTTAAGCTGAAGCTCTAGATTGATGCTAAAGTTCTCAAAAAGACGATTAATCTATTAATTGTAATTTCATTTAGAAATATACTAATAGATTAATTTTTAAACCTTTGAATCTCATTTTTAAGTTTCTGAGTAACTTGATTCAATCTAGTTTTGACAGCTGAATCTCTAGACTGATGCTTAATTCTTGTGAGAGGACGATTAGTTTATTAGCATTTCATTTAGAAATTCACTAATATATTCATTTTTAATCCTTTAAATATCTCTTTTAAGTTTCTTAGTGGCTTTATTTAATCTAGTTTTGTCAGCCGAAGCTCTAGATTGATGCTTAATTCTCCTGAGAGGATGATTAGTCTATTTATTGTCATTTCATTTAGAAATTAACTAATAGAATAATTTTTAATCCTTTGAATCTCTTTTTGAAGTTTCTGAGTGTCTTTATTTAATCTAGTTTTGTCAGCTAAAGCTCTAGATTGACGCTAAACTCTTCTTAGAGGATGCTTAGTCTATTTATTAGCATAACATTTTCCACTTATAATGCTTACATATATTTTTACTTTGCGAATAAACTTCTACCTATTTTAAAGTTGAAGGTGGTAGCCATGTGTGAGTTATATGTTCAAAAAAGAGGTAAATAAAACAAGGGTGGTCCTTAAGATCTCACAAGAGTAATTTAATACGACTAACTCAGTTGTAAGTCTTGCCCAGCCAAATATGTAGGTAGAACCTTTCGTAATTTTAGGACTAGACTTAAAGAACATTTAAGATGTTTGAATACTGCCACAACCGGCTTCTCACATTTTGCCACCCATCTAGTAGAGTCCAATCACGATTTTGACTCAGGGGATGGCTTTAGGGTACTCCACATTTGCCACAACAAGTTGATATTGAATAATTTAGAGAACCTAGAAATATTTAGATTAAGAAAAAGTACCAATGCATTATCACTAAACTCACAAGTCTTTTCCGAATCCACACCCACGTTCTCAGTTCTTTTTTAAAAATCTACAAATTACCCCCCTTTTACTTTAAAATCTCCCTATGAAATTCTATTGACTTTAATTATTAGTTATACTTATCTTATCTATTCCCTATTTTTACTCTCTCTCCATTTCCATTTTCATTTTTCAGCACATTACTTCAAAAAACAACTAACCAAATCAATAGTTTTTTCTTTTTTTCGTTTTCTCTTTCTTTCTTTCCTTTAATACCACTTTCCTTCCTATTTCCGTTGATATGTTACCAACTTCTTAATTTGAACATTAAGTAATTCTAAAAATTATTTTCCGACGCTAATGCTAGACCTTATGTGTAACAATAATAATTAATTTATTTCATTTTGTTTATTATTACATACAAATTCAAATAATTCATTTTAAAACCTATATTATTAATTAAGAAACATTTATTTCTCCAACGCCATCTATTAGCCGATGTCAAAATATTTAAATCTGACAACCTCTAAACTGTTTTTTTTTTAAATATTAGAATTGTTAATTCGTCTATTTATATTTAGAGGGCGTTAATTAGTATCTTTAATCTAAAATAAAAAAAAAATAAAAAAAAAAAATTATACCTTCAGATTCTTCAGAATTATAAACACTTCATGTTTTCTTGTAGGGTTTAAAAAGTTTTAAATTTGTTTTGTCTTAATGTTTGTCCGTTCGTGAAATATTTTAATAATTTTAATTAATAGTTCTAGACCTACTTGTGTTTTGACATGAACTTTTTGTTGCAACTACTGTTTTTATGCATTTTTTATGCATTTCTTAAAAAATACTCGCATACTTGTTTTTTACACCGACCCTGTGATAATCTCTAAGCTTAGTCTTAAATAGATGAGTAATACGGGTGAGTTCTTGATATTTGATACCTTTTATAATTTTTTAAACCCACTTTATTAGTTATGAGCTCATTCGTTTTTACCTATCTGTTTTAGACCATACCTGATGATGAGGATCTGATCTCCTCGAAACCGGTCGTATTAAATTACTCTTGTGAGATCTTAAGGACCACCCTTGTTTTATTTACCTCTTTTTTCTACCTATTTCTCTATTCGAAATAAAGTCTTAAGTTTAATTTTCTCCATCTCAATTTACTGTTCGCGTTTTTATTCGTCGTTCAGCACCGAATCCTGAAGACTAACTCCACGGCGAACGTGTTGTAAAATTAGGTTATCCAATGCTTACGTGTTGCGTGAAGAACGAAACCGCATTCTAAGAAAAAATAACAAGTTACCGATAATCGCATTAAGTTCAAATTCTCAACAAAAAGAACTACTAGAAAACAATATTGCGAGAGTTCTTCGTGTTTCGCTAAAATTGTTCGGTAATTTGCAATGTGTGTGCAGCAGTATGAATGGAATTAAGTCTGATGAACTCGTTATATTATATTTAGGGTAGGTTTACAGGATGTTTCTATTTTAAAAGATGGATCATTGTCATAAAATAAGGAAATAGCTATTTGTGTATTAGCTACTTCGCCTCTTAAGCGGCAAATAGCTTTTTGCTCGAATTACACACAAGATTTTTTCTACGATCACACAATATTAAAAGTACATAATTTTATTTTGCCGAATTCAAATCTTACTACGTTAATTTAATTTAAAATGTTTAGTATTTAAAAAGTATATACTTATTCAATGCATAGTGGTGGATAACGAGGTTCATTCATTTTTATGTTGACCGGCAATTAAACCCCGGAATTAATTTTTTTTATATTTAATTAAGACGTTATTAAAATTTAAATCATATTTAAAAAAAATCAACTTTGGGGTTGATTTATCAATTATAAATCCTCTCAAAAGTATCGGCTGATTTTAGAGAAAAAATTCATTGATGCTTTTTTGTAGAGCGGACATTTTCCCATTTAAATTTACTTTTGGCAAGCCGAGAAAATGTGAAATGCGCAAGTTACAAGCAAAAAAGTAAAAAAAAGGTCACTTTTTCATTAAAAATAGAGTTTTCTCAAAAACGGCTGCTGGAACCGATTTTAAAAAATATATTGCGCCAATCTATAACTCTTCAGAAATCCTTTTACCAAAAAAAAGTCTAGTAAATAAACTTTTCATTTAAAGTTGGTTCCCAAGCACCGTGTGTCTACTGTTGTAGTGATCTGATAATTTGTAGACTGTATAATTGTTTACAGAAAGATATTTCCTTGAATGCCCTCTTTTCAGCATATTGTCACAAATTCCAAAAAAATATTAATAATAATTTTTCTTAGTGTTTTTTAAAGTAAATTAAACAAATTCATTTTATTTTTTATTCAGCATTTTTTATTAAAGTCAAAACATAGATAATTAAACAAATTTAAAACCGATTACAAAATACTGCCGAATTGCTAATATACGTAGGAAATAATAAGGAAATTATATTGCTTAATTAGAATAATATCAGGTCATCAACCACATAATTTAAGTTTGATTAAACTACGTATAATTTTGCAGATCGGCAATATTCAAAAAATTAGATATTAAAATTAAACAAGGAAGTTAGTTGTAGACTCGACAGCGGAAAAGGTGGACTCAAAAAGAGACTCCACTAAGCCATCTTTTTTGATATAATTTAAAATCCTTTAAAATTAAAAAAGTAATAATTTAAGATCCTTATAAATTAAAAAAGTTTTCCATTGTGCCTTTTTGGGGAAGTTTGTGACGTGCCCCAAACTTGAGAGATGTGGTAAGTGTGCCAAGATATTTAAAATTATTGTTAAAATAAATGAGGTGTGGTTGAGATCAATAAACTTTATATTTTCTTATATTTTGTATTTTCTTTCAACAACGAAACTGGTACAAAAAACACGACCTTGTGAGCTAGAAGAGACTTTGTACAAATATATAAAATATATTAATTTACACCATTTAACGTATAATAGTATTTTGCAATTTTTACAATACTTACGAATGCCTCTTATTCGTAACTTATGCTATTGATTTAAGATAATTTAATTTTAATATTTTTATTTTCATACGTGTTAATCTATATTTTTTTGTACATTATTGTCCTCTGGCTGATCGCGTCTCTGTGTCACAGTATGCCTAAGTATACTGTGTCTGTGGCGCATTATGATGAGTGAGCCTAACACGAGTGAGACGATATGCCGAATGCATATAACTAAAAAGAGAAGATAACACGCCAACAGATCCTGCAAACTGTCAAAGAACACATCTACTTTGGTAAGAGCGCCCTCTGGAATAATTGATTCTTTTGCCACCTATAAACTTAGCGACTGTCGCATGAAATTGTTCCACAATATTACTATCAACATCATGTAATAGACTTCTGCTGTAATCTGACAAAGCATGTATAATTTGTAGAAGTCTTTTAAAAAATTCAGGTTTAGGTCTGAAATTGGTTATTTCGTTTTTAGTTTCATCTGTATGCTTCTGACAAAAATCTTCACTTTTGGTTTGACTATAAATCTTCTACCATTCTGATTTGTGCCA
This sequence comes from Psylliodes chrysocephalus, assembly GCA_927349885.1. Lineage (NCBI taxonomy): Eukaryota > Metazoa > Arthropoda > Insecta > Coleoptera > Chrysomelidae > Psylliodes > Psylliodes chrysocephalus. The sequence continues at coordinate 41,545,359 of OV651824.1, forward strand.
GTATTTTTGCAACCCCTTACGATTATAAGAAGTAAATTTTGGACAATGACTAGATTTTCTGTTAAGACAGACTCAGTTTGAAGTCTAAGGAGTCCAATTTCTAATAAATATCGCAGTTTTTATGATCACCAAAAACGTAAAAACTTGCATTGTCTATGCCTTTCTTTAAAAGCAAAACGTTATTAGTAGTGCTAAGACTATTTTCTTTTCTATAAAAAACTGCTTTCGTAACGAAGAATGTTTTGACTAACTAATTTTCTTAGTTTTATTGGAAAATTCACAAATAACTTTCTCTTTTAGTCTCAAAATTTTACTAAATACGTTCAAATCTTCAATTCACCGGTATAACTAAATAAATCGCCGATCCATTTCCTATGATAGGGGAAATGTGGCTCGACGACCCGTTCTTGGAATTTTGAAGGTAGGGGTATAATAGAAGTAATATGCTGACAAATGAGTTGTCATGAACGGAGCAAAAACTCTTAAATTGGTTTCGTTTAAATGATGATAGTATGTGATCCTTCATTCCTTTTTAGAAGGCATGGCATATAAATCGATTGATCTTGATGAACCTAAAGTGTAAAGACCATTGTACGTGTAATAATTTTATCTTTCTTCATTAATTCACTACTGGGATGTCTATCTTTCTCGGTATTCAACTTCACCTAAAAGGCGGGCTGGCCAAATTTGTCTGTATATTGTAACAATTTCCTATTGTGTTGATAGTAATTTCTTTGCAAAGAATATTTTTATGTATTACTCAGACGGCGGTTTTCTTTCTTATTTTTTGATTAACGTTTTTTGAGAAGATTCTAGTGGAATTATTTTTTAAATAAATGATTAACTACATTTAAACTGATTTTCTTTATATTCTAAGGTGAAATAGTAAAGGATTTTTATACATATAATTATTGATCGTATTTTTTGTAAATAAATATTATTGTTGTTATTATTACTAATATTCGATAATATATTTTTTTTCTTGAATTCCCATTTCTGGTGTCAATTCGGAACAAGAACATGGACGTTAAATTTCAATTATTTCATTATTAATAAAGCCGTCTGAACTTACTCCCAAGTATGGATGTTTTTATGTACAGGGTGTTTCAATGGTAAAGGGACTCCCTTTAACCATGGATGGAGACCACCGAGGTGCTTCCAAATAACCCATACTTAATGGGTCTTTCGACCTTTATAGCTGAGATACAGGGTGTTTTATCAATTTGGCCTATTTCTTTCCAGACTCATAACTTATTAACCACCCTGTATATGTTTTTGACATTTGGCGTACTTATTCACCGTAACTTGCCAAATCGAAAAAGGTATGAACAAGAAACGAAATCCAGGTCCGTCTTTACAAAAAATTAATAAATTCGTCCATCCTTAAAACAACATCCTGTATGTCTGAATTTGAAATTTTTGTTTTCATATTTGAAAAGAGCACAAAAAACTGAATCCAATAATGTACATTTTATTTTTGCGCAGACGATTTTACTACTGAAATTATAAGTCCAAATTGTTATTTTTGAGCATTTTGGAGGTACAAACTGGAAACGGACGGAGTTTTATTAATTTTATTACGGTATATTTAAAATTATTTAAAGAAGTATATTTCTAAAAGCTACAGATATGTAAATACCTATAATTGCATGCATCTACACCATTTCAAAAAATAATTTCAGGTCCGGTTTTAGGGCCAAAAATCAGAATTATTTTTTTCGACCGCACCCTGTATAAATTATTCCATGTAAGTTTTAATAAATAGTATGTAGGATAATAATATGGAAAGAGACCAACATTCAGTAGAACAAATAATAACATTTACAACTAAAGGAAAAACACATAAATAATAACTAATTAATAGTATAATAAACAAATCAAAATAACAACTAATAATACAAATAAATACAAATGTTGAAAATGAAGTAATAAACCTTATTGCTACTAAAAACTACAAGAGTTGTTCAAAATGACCTCCATTTTGTTCGATGCATTTTCTTGCTCGTTTTAAAATATGGTTGACGGCTTTTCTGAGTACATCGGGATTATTTTTCATTTCGTCGCACGCGTTTTCTATTCTCCCAACTAGTTCTTCCCTACTATTTATGGGAGTGGAATATATTTTTGTTTTTAGATGTTTACAGTTACCGTTTAGAATGAATAGAGTTATTACGCCATCTGTTGAACAAAAGAACTATTAAATATAGAATATTGCTCCATCTGTTGAACAAAAGGTTTCTTAAACATGACACATAAATGAAATCTATTAAAATTAGTTCATGTTACGAATATTGTAGTGTGCTACTGTAGCCTTAATATCAAATTACTAGGAACTAACAAAATGGAATTTTCATTATTTAAGATATTATACATTTCTTCTGAAAAACAACAGATCCTTGATTTCTTCTGTAAAATCATTTGTAACTCATTTTTTCTAAGAACTTCCTGTAGCAAACCTGTTTTTCTATAATTTACGTTCTTTTAGTGAAACCCTTTGACTTTTTTGCTCTTAGTTGTTTTTAATGTTTGTAAGAAACTATCTCATCTGCTTTTAAATGTAAGGTGGGAAAAGCTGCAATTAATTTAATTATGAATGATAATTGTAGAATAATGTTCTAAAATGTTACCATTATGCATTAATTTCAGTTTAGGTTTAGTCCCCATGATTTGATATTTTCTGAATCAATGTTGCACTCATATTTTTTTTTGTAAATGGAAAATGGAAAAATTATATCCTTTTTTCTGATGTTTTGTTTAGTTTAGATTTTTTCACTATATAAATTTTATTACAAAGACAAATTTATATTTAAGGGAGTCAAAAATAATCGTAATATTATTATTTAATCATAATATTGACCTACTTGTATTAGTAATTGAAGAAGCACTTTATATGATAAAGAAATCATAGACTGCTAGGTGCCAAATAAAAGGTAAATGGATTAGGTGGCGCAATGTTTTAGGGCAAAATCAATAAAACGATTATAGTAACTGTATAATTTACTCCAGTTCGTTCTACGTTCTAAAAATAAATAGTAATGGATTTATAAATACACTCTGTGTTCCTGTCTGAACTTATATGTATAAATTACGTTTCGCCAAACTTGAATTGTAAGGTAATAAAAACGAAAGCAATAATTTTAGATTGGAGAATTTTTCCTCTTATACAAGGAACTACAATTGAGTGAAATAACTTAAAACATTTTTTTTAACAATTCCGACCAAAAATATCACGTATTGATATGAAAATCCTCTGTACATGAATTTCAATTAACGAAAAATATCTTAATCGACATATTTATCGTCTTAAATAGTTCATGTAACCAAATTAAAAAGCATTAACGCGTACATTCCGGTAATTAAGCAAGATAACGCCGTTGATGAGCTTTTTTTTAGTTTTAGCAGAGGCTTGTTTCAGCCAAATTTGAGTATAGCTAAAAACTGCAAAAATAGTGGTTCAGAGCAGAGAATGTAATTAAAATTCAAAATGATAAATCATCCAGCTTCCGACTTCAAAGGAAAGTTACGAGATTGGATAACAGTCTTTGAATAACAATTTAGAAGGAGTATAAGAAATCAGGAAAAGCCGCAGTTGTAACTGAATTAAGCAATAAAAAAATGGGCCCTTGTCGGCGTTACACTTTATTTAAGAAGATTTGTTGAAAATTTGATTTAAAATTAACTATAACTTTATTTTTGTTTTATCTTCAATGGTGGGTAGTACATAAATGCCGTTGAGCTGCAGGAATTCCAAAAAAATGCCAGTATCTCGTCAACATTTCACAAAATTATTTAAGACACTCTAAAATATGCGTAAAATAGATTTTATGCACGACCGGGTGATAAAGTCCAGATTATAAATACGTTTAGCGGGCGTAAAGTGCGCCTTTATAGCCCGCGGACTACTTTACCGACCGTCGGGCGGTAAAGTAAATTTATTTTATAATACCGTGCTCACGAAAGGCGAAAAAGAGCAAATAATAGTTATTTATTATTAAACGGTCATTAAAACGGTCGTACATAAAATGTCCCATTAGTGCGTAGTTGTTCAATATTTTAATTTGTGTTATAGACACGCAAAAAAGTTTCAAATAAAAGTTATATGAATTTGAAAAATACATGTTTTAAAAATATTTTTAGATATACAGGGTGTTGCGTTTTTGCCTGGTAAATAAAAATGTATGCTTTTTATATAGAATGATCCTCAAATAAAATTATCCTAATTTAGGTAGGTTTACATTGATTTCAAAATTGTTTAATACACAGACTTATAAGATACTGATCGAATAATGGTGATTAAACGGGTTTATTTTGAAGCATACCTTAAATATGGCTAATTTTAAGTTCAATTTACTCAATTTTTTCAAATCAACACCCTATATATTATTTTAGCATACAATTCCTTATAAATTTGCCTATGCAATCATACCAATATGTTAGCCAATAACACATATATACATACAGGGCGGTTATCACTGCGTAATTGATTTTATTATTAGAAATACGAAAAAAATTTTAATATGACCTACCTATTACCGGCAATGCAAAAAAGACTTTGCTGTCTTGAAAAAAATCAACCTGGTGTTATTTCCAACACAAATAAATGTTTATCTGATGCTGGTACCAGAACTAGTGCTTGAATTGTTACTACTTCTACGAATTGAAGAATTAATCTGAACAAAGTATGTAAAAAAATAACTGCCTAATTTTTATTAAGCATCATTGCATAAAATATTTAATATATTTTAGTATAAAAGTTACAAATCCAAAGGCAATTATGCCTAGAAACACATAAGTAACGTTCAAAGTATTTAAACTTTTGAAATGAAATTTATTTTATTATGCATTGTCAACCAACGCCTTTAACAATTAAAGAGGATAGCTGAATTCGTTTTATTTCTGTTAAGTCAGCCGTGACGTGACATCACTCCCTGGATGCTTTCAACGGTTCAGCCTGAACTCATTTAAAATATACATCGATACAATACACTTTTTTTATTCTATTTATTTTTAAACTAGAAGGTATTTAAGATATTCAAAACATTATTTTAACCAGAAAAATTAGAAACATCCCAAAATTACAGGAGTAAGTAAAATAGGTCATAAATTTGAATACTTCCGCCATGTTATCTAAAAATATTTCTCAAATAACACATATTTTGAGAAATTTGACATGCTAGTTATAAGTGGAAATTTATATACAAAGTGTACAAAAGTTAATGCAACTTACTAATAAAATTAAATTTCTGATAGGTTCACAAAAAAGTTTTATGAAATTATTTAAGTTATCAGTATAAGTGAATAGGAGATATACTAAGTTGGCCATTATTCCAAAATCAAGCAAGAACATATTTTTACGTACTGTATTAAACTTAATATAAAACCATTAAAACTGCATTGTGCTAGCTTTATTAGCTAATAAAAAAATCCTTGCGTTATTTTGGAGTAATAGTGCAACTAGTATATTTCTAACTGACTTATACCGATATAACTTGATTGATTTCATAAAATTTTTATCCAAAACGCTTTTTATAAAGGGTTTGCACAGAAGATGGCGATGTGTTCCATGTGATTGGAAAATTTTTGCGTCTATGAAGGGTTATGTAAACGAGCTTATGTCCTTGCAAATGTCTCTTAGTAGCATGAATTCCTTGGTGCAGCACTGCTTGTTGGTCTTACTGACGATTATGATCCCATGATCATGGGAATGAAAACCTCAGGTGCACAAATAACAAGATAAAATTATTACAAGATTCCCATTGGATGAATAAACAAAATAACTTTGAAAATGCACTTGTTAATAGTTTTTAAGAAGAAGAATCAGGGAACCGTAAAATATTAAAGTTATGGTGAAGTTGGACATATTAAACCAAACTGTCAAATAGGGAGCTAACTCAGGTTAGAAGATATGTCAACAAAAGGCTTTAGTTAGTGCACTTGGTGTTCGTACCAGTAACAGCCACTGGTAAGTTGATTCTGGTGCGACGACACACATGACTTCTCGCCGAGACTGGGTCTATGATTTTAAAACTAATTCTATGTTCAATTTAGAGGTAACTGTTGCCAATGATTCTAAACTATTCAGTGAAAGTGTGGGTAACGTCTCCGTTAAACTAAAGAACGAAGACTACAGGACGATAATCTCTGACGCGCTATTTGTTCCTAAACTACAAGTAAATTTATTGTCAGTGAGCAAATTAGTGTCCAAAGGGTATGACGTTGTATTTGATAAGACTGGTTGTAAATTTTTGATCAAAATGGCAGTATTATTTTAGAAATTATTTAGAAATTATTTATTTAAAGAAATAATTATTAATACACGGAAATTTCTTTTTCAAATACAAGTGATCTAAATTAAAAATTAAAAAAAACCGACTTCAAAAACGTGCAGATGGCGTCACCACATCTTATCCAAATTTATATGGGGCCACCCCTGAGGTACTCCCTTAGGTACCCCCTTACTAACAAAAAAAGAATCATATAAATAGGACAAGGTGGTAAAGCATTAACGCTAAACATACATGAAAAATGAGGAAAATTGAGGAATTTTTCATGGACCCAATTATTAGGTTTTGACCAAATTTATATGGGACCACTCCTGAAGTACCCCCTTTCTAACAAAGACAGAATCATTGAAATCGGACACAATCTTAAAGAATTATTGCTGAACATAAATAAAAAAAAAAAATAAAAAATAATATCGCGACGAATTGAGAACCTTCTCCTTTTTTGAAGTCGGTTAAAAAACGAGAATATATAGTTTGTTTCTTGTTTAGAAGGAAAATTAGCTAAAATACCTTTTAAATCAACTGGAAAGAAGAGAAGTACTGTGAAACTTGAACTTCTACACTGTTACCTCTGTAGGCCGATGCCTGTTTCATCTTGGAGTGAAGCTCTTTATTTTTTTTTTCACTCTTGTAGATGATTTTACAAGAAACATTTTTATCTATTTTTTGAAAAATAAAAAATTATGTTTTCATTACGTTTAGAAATTTTAAAACAATGGTTGAAAATCAGACTAACCTGAAAATAAAAAAGCTACGAACAGACAATGGAGGTGAGTTCGTCAACCATAATTTTAAAGAATTTTTAAATAGTTATGGAATTTTACACCAGTTGACGGTGCCATGCAATCCCGAACAAAATGGAACATAAAACCGCCGAACACGCCTCTTCTATCGGCGCGTTTATAATGGTTGCCATGGTAACGGTACATTTAGATCTAGCCGATTAATGCACTTGACGCGTTGATTCAGTTTGCTTCTTTCGGTCGGAACTATTTTTATACAGTAGTTGGACTAATTGGTCAATTGCGACTATTGCAAATATTTTTCGATTTTTCTAACAATGTTTCCAGTACATGATCCAGTATGTAGCTATTGAAGATGCCATTCTGTAGATAGGGAAGTGAGGATAAAAAGACTTTTTAAATTCGCCAAAACCTGAACCTCTACTAAATGTAAGCAAAAAAACTAAATAGTGATATTCCGAATGAAAATGGTTGTGTGGTAGTTTTTATTTAAACAAGCTTTTTTGCGTACCCTGTTTGATAGTAGGTGTAAAATTAAATGTATGAAATAAAGACGGTTTTAGTGATTTTGGGAACGTAACTCGCGGCCTACATAAACATGAATTATCATGTAAACATATACGTTGTGCATTAAGATTTACAGAACTAAAAAAAATTAAATACTATTGAAGACGCTTTAAAAGAAAACTCTAGGCTAACCATCTAATTATTCTTCTTCTGTTTTTTTGACTATTCTTGAGGATATTCTTAATACAATTGCGCCAAAATATGACAACCTAATTGTTGCTGGCGATTTAAATATAGATTGCCTTGATACAGGAGGCATTTTATTTTTAACATTACAAAATATACTTTATATTTTCAATTTGAAACAAGCGTAGATCAACCAACTCACATAACCTCTAGTTTGTGTACCCTACTAGATTTGACATTTCGTTCTCATGAGATAAATTGTGGTTCCGTTACCGATTGTTCAAGTTTTACTAACCATATAATCTTGTATCGTGTTCCTTTGATATAAAAACGATTAAAGCTGTAGCTAAAATGTATACCTACAGGAATTTCTCTCAATTTTCTAATGAAAATTTTACTCTATGCAAACATTGAATATATTGATATGGATTCCTGATTGGTGTGCTTTGAGCATCAGGAAGAATATCAGCCACTATGTGAAATGTGTTTAAGTTATAAATTTGTAAAAAAAAAAATTGAATTGGTTGTTATAGTAATTGTGATTTTTTAGATGGATGTTTAATAAAGTTAGTTGGGTACAATCAAAATTGAAAGGAGGATCAAAAGTTTAAACGATCCTCAAAATTAAACAATTTTAGTATGAAAATTGTTTTCTTGGTACCAAGAAACAAATTATGATATTCAGAAAATCACAGTGAAGATTAATAATTATATACAATTTTCTAATAAATGGATATTTTGAAAATTTGATTATTATTGGATACAGATTTTGAAAGAAGTAAATAGTATCGCACTAATTGAACGTATCAAAGGAAAATAAATCCAAAAGATAAGTACTTTTGAATTGATAAGTTATTTGACAGTGAAGTAATTTTCAAAGTTGTCATTGATAATGACATACTTTACAATCTACAAGTTTTAAAAGCATTCAAATCAACAGAGAATACCAGCTGGGAGCAGAGAAATTACAGAAATCCGGAAGAAGATTGAGAACATATTTTTTTTTATTATTGTTATCAGTTTTAACTTGTTTATAAAATTTCAGAGAGAAGCACACCCTCAGGAGTATTGTTCCTGGTGCTCAGAGCTACGCCGGGGCGGAAATTCTTATCAATATCTACCAATTAAATACTGTCGATGACAAAATTAATTATTTTACAAACACAATAGTGCAACTGTTTAATAAGCATGCTCCTTTAAAAAATATTAAAGTCACTTAAAATAAAGCTCCGTGGCTTATTGCAAACTTAATACTAATGATGTCCCTACGTGGCAAAGCACTAAGTAAATTTAAAAGAACTCAACAAGTAGCTCAATATAATTACTATAAAGACCTATGAAATTTATCCAACAAAACTATTAGATTAGAGAAAAAAGCTTATCTTGAATTTCAACTTCGAAATCAAAAGCGTAACAACATCTGGAAGGAATTAAAAAAACTTGATGTACACAGTAAACCTGTAACAGATATACCTAAGAATTTATGCAATGTTTAAGAAATAATAAATACTTTATTAACATTACTAATTCTAGTAAAGCACCTGATGATGATCTACTACAATTTTATCAAAACACGACAATTCTAAACGAAGAAAATTTTTTATTCAGTCATATATCCGATGAGGAATGTTAGAAACAAATGTTATCAATAAAAACACAAGCCGTGGGTGTGGGCAAAATTAATATCAAGATATTATTATATTGTTGTGCTTTAATTATCCCTTACATAACTTATATATTTAATTTTATTCTAATAAATGCTGTTTTCCGGACCTTTGGAAGAAATCATATGTCATTCCTCTTCCCAAGAAATCATCCCCTGAGTCATTTTTTGATCTACGACCCATAGGCGTTTTATGTTGCATTTCCAAAGTGTTTGAAAAAATTCTATACAAACAAATTACAGTTCATCAAGTTTCTAGAGGTGTTCGACGCCCAGACAGAGAACGCGCTACGTGTGACTAAGATAGCTATTGTACAGTCTGCTAAACAAGTTATTTTAAATAGTTTTTAATATTTTTAGGTAATTAAATTTTAAAAGTGTGGAATAGTTTAGGGATTAAATTGGTCTGATTGGACTTTCTTAGAACGTTTTTAAAAGCAGCTAAAGATAGTATGTAGAATTAAAAATAATTATTATGCCATAAAAGGTGTTTTGGAATTGCTTCAACCTTTTGAAATTGAGTCAGAAAATATAAATTTTATAGGATAGCGGAAAATACCTATAATTTTTTTGAAGGCCTTTGTAAATCGTGGAAATAGTTTATATTTTATTTCTACCTTATTAAGGAAAATGGTACCTATGATTAATAACGGTTGTTTCTGAAACATTACTAAAATTTTCGAAATTTTGTTTTTCTACAAAATAATAATAATTTATTTCTCTTATAATTTTATAAAAAATAACAGGGGAATATTTACATTTCTTGATCTATTAAACAAAACGATAAATTATCTCGACGAATGACACCATGTTCTAGTACGGAAGCTAGCTTTACATTTTTGTTGGTGGTTTCATGGGTTTCATATCAATTTTTTGTAATTGTAGTTTACACGTACATGTACCTCTTAACACTTGTTTGCTTTATTAAAAAAGTGTGTTGTTGTGATTTACGTCGAAATAAATCAAAAACAACTTGAAACCCCATATAAAATCAAAAAGGAGAAACGGAAAAAAATTGAGCCTGTAAATGAACACAACTCAGAAACAAAAATAGCTATCTAATAATAAAAAAATAAAATTTGATTCTTGTGCAGCTTCATCTATATCATTAACTGTTTTTGGTTTTTTAATGGTTTTTCTTGGTGATGAAAATTCCGATATCTCACGGTTATCGATTCTTTTTTTCTCTCCAGAAATGCGGACGACAGTATTTTTAGATACTCCTGTGGCTGCAGCAACACGATCATTTACATTTTTAAATGGTATTGAAGGTGAATTAAAGTTTCCTTCTCTTCTCATAAACTCTATAACATTGGCTATTATTTCGCAAGATTGACTGTTAATCACGCGGCCTCTTAATTTGCTATTAAACTCCATACTTAGGTTCTATTAAACTGTAATGAGCAAAAAACACAAACGAAAATAAAAGAAATGTTTTAGCGAAATTTACATCTGACATTTACGTCTGAATGAAATAGTGAAATACTTGATGCGCAGAGTGTACTTTCATTGCGTAAATCCGTCGGGATGCCTGTCAGTAGTGCTTTCTCTGTCTAGCCGTCGAAAGCCTCTAGAAATTTGATGAACTGTAGAAAATAATTATGCACTTTTGATCTTTGAGTCAGTCTAATTTTCGCAGTGGCTTTAGTTGTACCATAGCATTACTTAAAGTTACTGATGATATTCACAGAGCATTTGATAATAATCTGTTGACCATTTTAATTTTTTTTGATTACTCTAAAGCTTTCGATTTCATTAATCATTCACTTCTTTTGGCTCTCTTGCACTTTTTTGGATTTACGTATAATTCTATTAATGTCTTCAAAAGTTATCTAAATAATCGATGCCAGGCAACTGTCATAAAACAAAATTCGTCTGATTTTTTTTTATTAATTCTGGTGTTCCCCAAGGGTCAATAGTAGGTCCACTTTTATTTGTCATGTATGCTATTCAATTACCATCTGCTCCTAAAAACTGTCAGATTCACACTTATGCAGATAATACGCAGCTGTATTACTCTTTTGAAGAGAAACATATTTAGCATGCTTGTAATAAGATTAATGATGGCATTTTGTCGCTCGTTCAATAGTTCAACTCTTTGGCAGACCCGTTGCAAGAATAGATAACCTTAATAACGTAAATATTAGCTTAAATGGAGATCTCTTAATGCTGCATTCCTCTACAAAAAATCTAGGTACACCTTAGATAAAAGAGACCAGAGATATAACATACACCGGTGTTTAACCTGCGCAAATGTTGCCAATTTCTAAAGAAAGGTTAACGGAGTGGGGGAACTGGGCAGGGATTCGAACTCTGTGACAGGGTCCGGACTTTGTTTATTAGCATCATAATGAACTATTAGATTTATTTAAAATATACGTTTAATGGAATTTTGTATTATGAAATAAATTTAACTTGATTTTTTAATATCAAACAGATGCCACGACATTTTATGTAAAGAGAAGACCTTTAATAGAATATTTCGTTAGCTATTATTTACTATGGACTTTTCTGTAAGAGACTACAGTAAAATGTTGAAATAGAATATTGTTAATCGAGTAAGAAATGGTACTCATTGTCTAAGAGTATTATAAAAAAGCATGTGCGCAGGCGAATAATGCAAATCAAACCTTGTGAGTTGAACATTATATTTTTTCTACGACTATCACATAATATTAAAATTTAGTCAAAATGAGAAAATGCTGTTTTGTATTATAACCTCAGAAAAAGATATATTAAAGCTTCTTTCTTTAGGAATATTAATTAATATAGAGGATGCGTCACATAAAACTCTAGAAATGTATATGTCTGAAACCAGATAACATTTTAAAATTTAAACCTATTAAAAGTCATTTGGTCGCTAGGAGTGGGTGATTATCGAAATAAATTATTGATCATTAATAATAATCGATTATTTTCGATCAATCGATTATTTTCAAACAATCTATTTTTGTTCGTATTTCCTTTAAAATTGACTACTTGATTATCTTTAAAAAATCAAAAAAAAAATAGATTAATTAAAAAGCCAATTAACCGATAAATCAGTTTTGAAAGAGTAAAACCAAATTTGGTAGATTTTCACACTTTTATTTTAAAAATAAAAATTTTTAAACAAACACTAACATGACATATGTTTCGAAGTACAACTTCTTTTTCAAATGTGATAAATCAGTGTTTACAAAAAATAATAAATGAATTATCGTTTATTTTAAATAATGGATTATTTTTAATTTGTCGTATTTCCATTGAAACATTATTCGATAATCTTTGAAAAATCTAAAATAATCGATTAATCAAAAATAATCGATTAATTAAAAAATCGAATAATCGATAAATCGATTTTTCAAAAAAAAAAAAAAAAAAGAATTATTTCCTTTAAAATCAATTATTCGATCATTTTTGAAACATCGAAAATAATCGATTAACGGAAAATAACCAATTAATTAAGAAGATTCTACGATAAATCGATTTTCCAAAAAAAAAAACTGAATAATTATTGATTATTTATAAATAATCCTTTTCTTTTTTTATATTCCTTTTAAAACTGATTATTTAATTTTCTTTGAAAAATCGAAAATAATTGATTAATAAAAAGCTGATTTACCGACAAATCAATAATTCTAAAAAATAACCGAAATATCGATTATATAATATAACCGATTATATTCGATCAATCGATTATTTTTATATAATCTATTTTTTATATTTTAAAACAAATTATTTGAATACCTTTGAAAAATCGAAAATAATCGATTAATCAAAAATAATCGATTAATTTAAAAAGTCTATTAAACAATAAATCGATTTTTCTAAAAATCTATTATTTTCAATAAATCGAATATTTTGAATAAATCTACTCTCTTTTTGTAATTCCTTTATAATCGATTATTCTATTACCTAAAAGAACGAAAAAAATATATTAGAAATGTTCGATTAATCAAAAATAATCTATTAAAGATAATCAATTAATTATAACGGATAAATCGATTTTCATGAAAACGATAAATCGATTATTTTTGTAACCCCTATCGGTCGCATTCTTTTATCAGAGCATTTAGCTCCAAAATTTAGAGATTCGGATTTATTGATCCTGTTATCAAACGAAGATATTTTTCGAGTTGTTTAGGGGTTTATAATGTAACATTTTACTAATAATATGACTAATTTCCGTAACTTTAGTATTTTTTGCTTATACTAGATCATATTGCGCGTTTTACTTTGTTTTAAGATTCAAATGTCACTTCTGATTTAACCGCAAATAAAATAAACTTTGAAATTTTAAGTAGGTGAACCTGTATTTCATTTAATATTCTTGTAAAAATATCTAATAAAGGGCTAAAAACCACTTTTAGTAAATATTCTTATAAAACTACTTTTTAAAAACAAAATTTCGTTAGTAACAATGCCTATTTACTTCTTATTTAGATTAAATATTTATTGAAACCCCTTAATGCGGATCTGAAGTATTCAGCTCAAAGAATCATGGCGACTTTATGTCAAAATGTCAACAAATATTTACCGCTGAAAACGAATATATTTCTTATTTTTCATAACATTGACACATATTATTAGTATATACAATTTTTCACCATACATCGTGGCATTTTCAAATTGAAATTGAATAACTAAAACACTTTAAATTGCTAATAACACCAACAAATAATTCAAAAACGACGGTCTATAAATGATTTACTCACGCGGAGACAAGCAAAGAATAGAAATTTCGGAGCAATTCGGGTGGCGTCGTGAACACAATGATTTTTAATTGGTGGGTTACTTAGGTTTGGAATAGACAACATGCGCAATGTGCAATGTTACATCTCCGGTCTCTTTTATCTAAAGCCTTGGTTTCTTTGAACACTCCGTCGCGATGAGCGGACAGTCCGTCGACCGCTGAGGACAGCAATTTTCGCCCGAGGTGGTTTGTTAAAAAATATAGAAAATGATACTTTCTCTATGTCTGTGTATGTCTATGTGCTGTTTATGTATTATGAATGTAAACGAAAGGTACTAAAATGGTTGCAAATAAATTGTTTGCGTTGTTATTATTGTTGGAAGAGGAAGAACAAGAGGAACTGGCAATTGCAACCGTCAAAGTTTCCAGTGATTGAGTTGTTTTTCTGTCGCGATACAGAAGGTGCCTTTAATATCACTGTGCAGCGGAGGCTTTTTGGAAATGAAACCAAATTTAGGGAGTATTTTAGACTTTCTACAGATCTTTTTGAATTCGTGTTGAGTTTTATAAAGGACATAATTTCCAAGAAACCTAAAAATAAAGTCATGATGTCATCTGTATGTGTGAATTTGTCACTCATTGTTTTAAAATTAATAACAATATAGTCTCCGCACACGCCGACGATTCCGCTGATATCAAACTCAACAGATATCAACCGACTCTTCGCGACAAATCAGCGGCATGACGCCGTCCTGTTCAGCTAAGCGGATTCAAGAAAACCATTCCCATTTAAATACTCTGGTTGGATAAAATCGTCAAAACGCGACGGTTGACGGACTGTCCGCTCACCGCGACGAAGTGTTCAAAGAAACCAAGGCTTAAGCTGATGAAACCTCATTGGAACTTTTTGCGAACTCATTTTCGGTCCAGTAGTACGAAAAAACATTTTCTGGATTAAGCTTGGATTTTGATGTACCTTCTACAATCGTAAAGTTGTAGAGGTACAACTGCCTTGAATAATAGGCTGTTTGGTCTGGCACCTTTGGTAGAACTAAGTTCTTCTCGCAATCGAAAGATATGGTTACCATATCATCTCTAGCTTCTTTAAGTAGATTGAAAAAAGCATCTGCTCTCAGTTTGTGAATTTTTTTGTCTGTTGAAAGCTTTTTCTTTTCTTCTTCATCTTCGCAACGTTTGATTCTTTCAGCCAATTCAAGGCACGTGGAACACACGTCAGTTCGCGGTGTTGTGAAACTCAAATTATACTTTGTGTTGAAAATTGTTCGAAAATACGACAATTTTACTTTTTCTTCTGGACTGCACTGCTGATCATACATGGTGTGCATTTTTTATATCGATAAATCTGAAGGAAGGTATAGTCTTTTTGTACTGGAGCGGCAATAGTGTGATTCAATGCACTTGAAACTATTGATGAACTGTTGAACCGCCGCTTGTTTGTCTTCGTATTTAGGAGTTTTTCGATCTCCACCTCTTTTTTCTATTGGTGCTTGACCACTGGAAGTAAAACTCTTCATGACGTGGCTCACACGATGTTTTGTAATATCAAGTATGTTTAAAAAAGCCAACTGGCATACGGGAACGTTCGCTTTTGAGGAATAATTTCTCACAAAACATTTTACATGGGTAACTTTGACTTCTCGTGTTGCATTTTTCGGACGGCGACGTTTGCACACATCAACAGAGCAATGCTTTAGAATGAACGAGTCTTGCAATAGCTTGTTGTTTGTCGCATAAAATGTTTCATGAAAGTCTTTAACTTCCTTCATGGTTAACGAAGAACACTGAAAAGCCTTCGTTTTGTGACCACATGTTGGATATTGTGGCAACTGTTTTGCAGAATATCTGCAAAGAAGACTAGACAATACAACTCTATTATCAGTATGAAAAGAAAGAAAATACCTGAGCTTCTTGCGAACATTATATTTCCATGTGACTGGATCACGTTTTCTTTTACGGGCCTTACCCGGCTCAGCAGGAGATGCATTCACTTCCATTAGGTTCTCAGGCAAAACTCAACAATCAACACAAGATTTAACAGGATGAACAACCACAATGGACTAAACGAAAGCAACAAACATAATAGGTATTTGCTATTTAAATGCTATTTCATGTGATCAGCTGATCACATGTCGCGATTCTGATTGGGTGGCATGGAGTTTGCCGATTTTGATTCTGAAAGATATATGGAGATTGCCGGTTTTGATTCTGATGAGTAGTTTCCAAACTAAATTTATATGGGATAAAACCGTTTTTGTTACCAACTAGAAACATATTCCAATAGTGCACAACGAGACGAAAAAACTGCTATATGCAATACATTTTACTGAAATTTGGAGATTGCCGGTTTTGATACTAGGCTCCTCATTTCTGGTATATAATAGAATATTATTCATTTTACGGTTAAACAAAAAACTGTTTCAACTTATAAGAAGGGTACTTATATTTATCATAGAAACATTGCTTTCGGTCTGAAGAGGATGTTATTGTTATAAAATTCCAGTAAATATGAATTAAATTACTTTCATAAATGAAAGAAAGCGAATTGAAAAAAATGAATTTACATTTTTATAAAGTTTTCCCATTTATCCTTAATCTGCGTTCTCTAATTAAACTCAAGGCATTATAAGTTTCGTAAATATCCATGCTAACTAGCTTTTTTGTGTAAATTCTGTTTTCCGTTATAAGCAAAATTAAATTTTTATTTTAACATATAGTCAAACGGAAAGGAATCCTGTCCCAGTTAGCTTCAGCTTGTTAGTCATTAATTACATTTCCATAATTCAGTTAATATGCAGATGAGTCTCTGGTTTTTCCCTTTAAAATATGTTTATAGTTAGCTGCATGCGGCAGACCTTCCGTTCGGTATATAAACTCTAGATGATATTTTGATCAATTTTCGTTTGTTTTTACATATCAATATAATTTAAAGGGCAAAATACGTTTTTTAGTGTTTTTAAAAATTATACAGAGTGTAGTGAAAGAAATGTTATTTTATCTATAACAAATATTAAAAGTTTGAATGTAATGATTTTCAAGGATAAATACTACGCGAGATGAAAATTTTTTTGAGAACATTATATCGTTTTCCTGAAAATTGTCCATTTAAATTTGTAGAAACAAAATTCTTCTTAAAATACTATGATACGTATTTTTGTTTACCAGTTTATAATTAACCCAAAAAATAAGTGCTAAAAACCGGGATTAATATTTATTTTAATTTTTTTATGATTTAATTTTGCTGTAAAACATATTTTAAATGAGCCCTATAAAAATAGTTAAGGTACGTTCATTCAATTCACCATTAAGAAAACTATGTATTTGGATTTTTTAAATAAATATCTACAAACATATTGTGATATTTGTTTATTTTAAACAGCAGTCTATTTATTAATAATTTATTTAAACACTTATTTATTTTATAACACTACTATTCTAATTTATATATAAAGTTCGAATGTCTTTAAACTGTTCACTATTTATCTTCACTGTCCCATATATAACTAATGATTTTCGTTGATCCTCCACCAATATTTATATACAAATTTAAAATTATAATGGTTCCAGAATGTTCTCGCCAAAATTAAAAATATTAACCCGTTATATTTGGAATACACTAAAAACATTATCCCGTTCTTTCTCGAATAGTAATCTAAAGCTCCTCCGCCACAGTCGTCACATATGTTTAATTATGTATGATAATCGGACAAGTTGAGCCTCAAAGGCCAAATAAGACAGAGAGGGACTTGGAGGATTAGAGAATGATTGAATAATGAAATGGCTCACATTACAATATTTAAAAAAAAAATGTAGACTAAAACTAGCCAAAAAGTAAAAATCTAATAAATGTGGCAACATTGGATCAAAGTCAGAGTGACCTGACCAAGGGAAACAGGGTTGTTTTTTTCATTACAGTTGCAATAGATATATTACATTTTGGTTTATGTCATTACGGCATTATGTCTATAATAAACATAAGGTACTTGATATGTAATTTAAACAACATAATATAACATATCCTGCGTTTATAGTCTATTTTTATGTATGAGAGAGTAATAAAACAACATTTCTAATGCAAAATGGTCATTTTAAATATTTTTACAGAATAATCTAACTATTTCCTAAAATTGTAATAAATGTACCTGAGCTATTACAAGTTTTGGGTCTTTTATTGGTCCTTTATAAACATAAGCTGTACAGAACAATAGAAAAAGGTTTCACCGATAATGCGATTATAGGTTTTCCATTTAGTAAGGAGGTCCAAGTTGTGTATTCTTGACAGTTTACTAAATGTCGTTTAGTTGCAACTTGCAAGGTGCAGTGTGAATTCTAGTGTGATCATGAAAAATTTTGAAGGGCCATGTAAACGACAAAAAATCGGTCCTTTAACAGTTAATGAAAAAACATTAATATTTAATTGTTTTAAATCATTTACAGACAAACATTTATGTAAAAGTGTTGATGACACAGTGAAATTAGTTAGTAGTACGCTTGGTGTTGGAAAATCTACGATTTATAGAGTTGTTAAAGAAGAGAAATGTGGCGAGTTTCAAACAGCACGTAAAGCTCCAGGAAAACCAAAATTTCAATTAGAAAATCTTTTGAAAGAAAGACTTCGAAGGAAAGTACATGCGTTCTTCCTTAGAAAAGAATTTCCGACAGTAGTCAAAGTTCTTGCCACGGTTCGAGATGTTAAGGATTACCCTGAAATGAGTCGAAGCACACTATGGAAACTTTTAAAAGAAATAGGTTTTCTATGGAAAAAGCATTCCAGAAAGCCTATTTTAATAGAAAGAAGCGATATTGTCGAATGGAAAAGAAATTACCTAAAAACTATAAAAGAAATGAGAAACCAAAGAAGAAATATATTTTATTTAGATGAAACATGGATCAACGAGGGACATAAACCAAATAAATTTTGGCAAGATGAAACTGTTACAAGTCGAAGACAGGCTTTTTTAAATAATTTATCTACTGGTTTAAATCCACCATCAGGAAAGGTGCGCAGACTAATAATAGTACACATCGGTAGTTCAAACGGTTTTGTTAAAGGTGGTTTATTAACTTTTGAATCTACTCGTACCGGTGACTACCATGAGGACATGAATGCTGATGTCTTTAAAGAGTGGTTCGAACAAATTATAGATCTTCTTCTTTAGAACTGTATAATAGTAATGGATAATGCAAGTTATCACTCAAGACTTATAGAAAAAATTTCCACAACCAAGTGATTAAAAAAAGATTTACAGAATTGGCTAAATTCAAAGAATATTAAGTTCCATCTCGGTTCTGTGAGAAAAGAACTGTATCATTTGTGTTCCCTTCATAAAGAGAAATTCAAAAAATATGAAATTGATGAAATTGCAAAAAATCGTGGGATGACGGTGGTTAGATCACCATCATATCATTGCGAAGTAAACCCGATTGAACTGATATGGGCACAGATAAAGGAAGAGGTTTCAAGAAAAAATAATTCTTTTAAAATGAGTGATGTTAAACAGTTGTTTTTGGAGGCTGTAAATAATGTGAAGCCTGAAAACTGGGAAAAGGCAGTAAATCATACGATTAAAGAAGAAGAGAAAATGTGGAAGTTGGACAATATTACTGATGAAATGATCGAGCCACTCATTGTAAATATTGGTTGCGACAGTTCATCTTCTGAATTTGATTCTGATTTGGATTTGTAGGTAAGTAGTTTTTATATTAAAATTATTATTTATGAACGTAACGTTGTGTAAAAGTCAAAGTTTAAACCCATATACTTACATAACCCTTTTGACACAATGTTCTTAACATACCTTGTGGAAAAATAAAACATTTTAGAAAAAATTGCACTTTTTTACTTCCAGCTGTTTAGAAGTTATAAGCAGGTTAATTAGATGAAAATATAAGTGTATAGTCGAGAAATAACTTCAAAAAATATTTTAACTGTCTACTAAAAGAAGTGGTACGCCTATGGATTACGAACGCTTTATTATTTTAATACTCTCTCATACATAAAAATAGACTATAGTAAGTAAATATTTTTAGATGTTTGTGTAACAACCAGTTAGCTGAAGATTTTCATCAAGGTCATAACACATGATAAATATTATATTTATGATGAAAGCACGGAAACTAAGCTTAAATTAACACTAAATGAAATTCAAAAACACTATTATAATGATAATATTATCTAAAAACAATAAAAAATAACAAATACAAAGTCCCATCCAAAACAAACGGCTCCAAAACCCATGAAGTATAATTAGTACCAAGTCAAAAATAAGAATCTCATTGAGCTTAGGTAAACATGCGACAGTATTGCAGGCAGACTTAGCAGTAATACATCACTACGCAAAAAAGGTATTACGACATAAGATAAATGAAAAACCCATTGTCAGATACTCAGATAGTCAAAAAATGTTAAAAGCTCTCCGTTTCAGGCAGGTACATTTAAAGTTTGTGTGGGTCTATTTGGAAGCCTTAACAGAGTTGGGCATCGAAGAGGCTAATTTATTAGCCCGAAAAGGAGTCTTAAAGGCTCTTATTGACACAGAACCCTTCTGTAATGTCACAAAAACAACTATGAGAACATACACAAAGCAGTGGAGGTTTACAAAAATATCAGGAATGGTGAAAAAAATTCACCAAGACAGGCCAGAGTTCTTAAAAGGTTCATAGCCAAAATTTATTGAGCATCTACTAAGCCACAATAGGAAAACTACTAGAGTATTAGTGGACTTATTAACTGGGAATTGTAGGTTAAACAAACATATATGTATAACATCGGTCTGGCAGAAGAGACCTTATGCCGATTTTGTCAGGAAGAGGAGAAAACTACAGTACACATTTTGTGCTACTTAATCTAGAATATAAGTATCACCTGCATTATTTGTTCATTTTACAAAAGCAATATCTAAAGTGCCAAGTCATTGATGTATAGAAAAAAAATAGAATGGTATCAATGACACTCCTTTGCAGAGCGCCAAAAGTACTTCTGTAGAACAAGAATATATTGCTTATACGCTTATACGCATAATCGCGAATACCAATCACAAAAAAAAAATTTTTAAAGTAATTGGTGGTTCATATACCTAGACAACACACATAGTCCAATGAACGTCCATTTTAGATCCATTTGAGGGTCAGAACGTCCATAATCGTATTCGGACATCCAGTGTACGTCCGTTTATGATTATTAATTTGACAGCTGCATATCGATGTCCAGAGGACGTCTGTTTTTTTGACTTAATTTTAAGTTTAATATTATTTTGACGATCAGTGGACGTTCATCTTAGGTCATTATTTATTTAGCCTACCAGATAATACCTATCTATAAATATTTTTATATTTTTAATAGAATTGGTCATTAAAAATTGAAAAATTAAATCTATTACATTTCATTCTATCAGCGGAATTTGAAATCTTATTCTATTATAACCGTATCTAGTAAGAATTTTTCAAGTGGCTTCTTGGTCGAGGTCGCCTAGCGCTTGAATGCCCAGAAAGACAATGGATATATCGTGAGTTAGATACCTGCTCTGGACAAGTAATTTTTAATAAAAAAAAAATAACGGTTTGCGAAAATAATAAATAATTAATTTTATAAAATAGTGTGTGGTGAGTTGCGGTTGTGTATAAAAGTAATGATGTGGTCTCAATGGAATATATAATCCAGGAATGGACGTTTTTTGAATGAATGTCCAGTATTGAACATCAAAATGTAATCCAGAATTGGACGTCCTATGAACGGTCAAAAGTTTGTCATCTGTATACTTCACTGGACGTCCATTGGACGTCGGAAGTCCAGAAAAAACTTATCTTTGGACGTCCAGACATCCAAAATTGTATATCGAATAGACGTTCAATGGACCTATTTGTGCTGTCTGAACATATCTTTGGTGAAATTTAAAGGACGTTTATTTTCATTTCTTCACTCTTATAAAAATTAACTCACACAGGGATACGGATACCCCAGTATCAAGTTAAAATAATATTTGTCATAATTTATGAATAATAAATATTCTGTCATAGTTCTAATATTGTGAAATTATTGCCCAAATAAGTACGAGCTCCACTTAGGAAACCTATTTAAATAATTCGCATGTTTTTAGGGCTTCGCCTTTGTCGTTCGTTTTAAAGCTGTATGCTCGCGACCTCTAAAGTACTTACACGCAAATAATTTCATTTACACTACACTATAGAAATAATGACAATTTACAAAGATTTTTTTTAAAGAAATGTGTATGGATATTTAATTCAAAAGTTGTTAAAAATTCAAACCAATGGAACAAAGTAACTTTTTCAGTGAAACTTTATTATAATTTGACTAGTTTTCAGCTTAGTTTCTATCACTAAAAATGGTTTATCACACACACCTTCTCGTGTAGTTTATTCCAGACAGCGCTTTACACGGCAGAATTGATATGCCGGAAATATCGAGGTGTTCAACACATGAAACATACAGATGAAGCTTACATGTTCTCGGGATAAGGCAATTTTAATGTTTTTTAGAGTAGGTAGAAGCGCCTCGTCAGATTTAGATTAACCGAATTCGATTTTCAGAGCAAAACTATTTTTTTATCATCATTAAGTCTAAATTATCGTTGTTATAAAGGAGTTTTTGTGTCAACACTTAAATAAACTGGGTACTAAATAAATGAAAACGAAAATTATAAATAGTTATAGGATTGCAATGTACCTGTTTTTTATTATGTTTCTAGAGTAGGCTTTGGAAAAATTCAGTCTACGATTCTTCTTTCTTAAGAGCCAGTTTTTTAATCACAGTCGCCATGAAAAACAATTATTACAGGTGTTTCAACTTCCCTAAAATCTAAGAGAAAATCGAAGTATGTGTCAAAGTCTTCGATTTTTCGATTTTTCGATTTTCTTTTATTGAATAAATGAGAAGTTAATATTGTTTAACGCTATGCCGGTCGGGGTGGGGCGTGTTAGGTTTTATTTCGTTACGCGTTACGGAATTTCTTGATTTGGTCGCCGCGCTCAAAGCCCGCGATAAAAGCTATGCAATAGCTTAAAATGTCTTTCAAAATGTTTTGAACACTATCTATGATTTGCAATTTTCGTTGCCTGAATCCAAAGATTTTTTTGCTGGATCCATAGGAAATCTAAAATAAAACAACAAATAAACATTGCTGCAATTAAATAAGAAGCAAAAGTAAATTAGGATTTAATAAAAGTTATTATTTAGAATTATGCAAAAAATTACATGTTTGGTCATTTTAATATCATTAATTGCTTAAATATCAATGAAAAACATCAAATAAACAAACTTGATGAGTAAAATTTATTACTCTGCAGTGAGACATGTACAATATGTAAATACTAAGTTGTATAACACCAAATAAAATGAAAAATATAAGAAACTATATAAAGTGAAAACGATTGATGTTGATCATTTACCTGTAAAACGTAATATCTGCTTATTTCTTGCTGCTATAACTTTAACACTGATATGCCACACAATAAATCATTGTAATAAACCAATTATTAAATGTCATTTAATTCAAAAATCAGAAATAAACACGAACAAAAACTTTGGTGTCACCGAAATGATTAGCACCAAAATAATGGCGGCCAATAGATAATCGGTACAGAATACTACGTGTGCTCGATATACTTGTTACGCGTCCTCTCTTTATTACCTAGTCTAAGATCATAGTCGATAACCTGTGCGCACTAGCGCCCTGTCTATTTGAACCTTGGTAACAAT
Source organism: Psylliodes chrysocephalus (assembly GCA_927349885.1). NCBI lineage: Eukaryota > Metazoa > Arthropoda > Insecta > Coleoptera > Chrysomelidae > Psylliodes > Psylliodes chrysocephalus. Next base: position 41,569,150 of record OV651824.1, read on the forward strand.
AAAGATTAAAAAACAAGAGAAAACATAAGAATAACAAGAAATCAGAAGACAGGACAAAACGTGCCTTTGACACATCAATTTTTTAAGCTGATTTCCTGCGATCGTCCTAATTTCCTGCGATCGATATTCTTACCTATAATCACAACATTAATGTTCTCGCCTTCTGTTATTTTTCCTTTTATTGACTTAATAAAGTTCTATTGTGTTTACCTCTTTTTTTTTATTTCTCAAAAATGGATAAGTGTTTCAAATGATTGATTTTTTACATTTTGTATCAACTTTTCAATATATTTTTATTAAATTTAATGCAGATATTTTGATTGTGTTATCTATAAGGATATATTATTGATGTTAAACATTAGTTTTATATATTTTCTCCTTTTTTGTAATTAGTCTCTAAACAAGTGTCTTATTGGCACTTAATGAGCATTAATATTAGTTTAAACCACAAAATAAACCTAAATTATTGCTATCTTGACCAACAAAACTATTCATATGAAACGGATAACAATTTCTCAGTGATTGAATCGAATATTTTCCAAATACCTAATATTTTATTGGGCCCATCATCATCATCATCCGGGAGGAAATCTAAGATTGGCAGTATGGCAGTTAAGCAATAATAACAAGGAATACGAACATCGAAATAAAGTAGCTTGTCAAGCGAGAAACGTGTTAGATACATCAACGAAGCCTCTGGATAAAATAAGATCAAATAGAACGACTATAGGGATAATCGTAGCCGGTCGGCGATAAGAGTTTCGAACAAGAATATGGCTCGGAAACACGCGTAATGTACCGGAAACAATAGTTGAAGAAGTGCCGAAAGATTTGGCGGTTTCACGTACTACGGATTTTTACTAAAAGGAAATTCTTTCTGTTTTTTTACGGTCGTAAAAAATATTTATTAAAGTAAAGGTGAAGTATCGGCACATCGATAGCAATATTTACAATTACTTATATTAAATTGTAAAGTGTGAAATGTACTGATATGAAATAAAGTTTAATGGTGAGAAATGATTTTGGTATTTTAAGTTTTTCTAACTTTTATACGAGGATATTCTCTTTTCACTAAGTGTATAACCTACAAAGTGAACTCCGCGACTTTCAGTGAGAAAAATTGCGTTAAACTGAACTTAAAAATAGAAAAAGAATTAACCAATAAAAAATTTTGTCTATCAATCGGTAGCTAGTTGATGGGAACTTACCCAATAAATATTTGCAATGTTTAACAAATTCAAAATTAATATTCAAGAAATAAATTATAAAAAAACATCTAATGTTTAACCGGGAGCGGTTTCTCCATTGGCTCATTCGTGCAGTGAACATCCAGTTAAATTTCATAAAAACACATAATTTTAAATGTTTCATAAATAACATAAAGATATAAATTTAATTTTAATATTTTTATTTTAATACGTGTTAATCTATATTTTTTTGATACATCATTGCCCTCTGGCTAATCGCGTCTCTATGGCACACTATACCTAAGTATACTGGGTCTGTGGCGCATTATGATGAGTGAGCCTAACACGAGTGAGACGATTTGGCGAATGTATATAGCTAAAAAGAGAAGACAACACGCCAACAGATCCTTCAAACTGCAAAATAACACACTTAATTGGCGCGCCGCTCACAGACAAGTTTGCCGAACCAATGTTGCCAGTCTAGTACAATTCACAATTGAATCGGCTTATGCAGAAACATCACATGTCCAAAATTTAAAATTTTGGGAAAATGAAAAAAACATTCTATTTTTTTTAAGCGAATTTATCTTTGATGTAATAACTTTAAAACATATACAGGTTAGGTGAAAACATATTGAAATACTAAGTTTGATTATTAAGAAAAAAAAATTATTTGTATAATCTTTTGAAAAAATGGACATGTGCGGTTACTGCAGAGTCTAAGGCAAAAATAATAGGCTTTTTTCAAAATACAAACGATTTTCTTCATTAAAAAACAGAAATAACTAGTTTGCACACTTCTTCAGTGGTTGTTGACCATTGAAGTAAGAACTATAAATTTCTTTGTATTTCTCTTCTACAAAAGCTGCACACTTTCTTATATGATCCAACTTGTTTGCTTTTATTGGTACAGTACCCAATGGATAAGCAGATTCAACAAAAATCATAGGGAATTATATTACAAACAACTTTTATTTGAACAATTTTTATAAAAAATAATTTTTTTACATTTTGTCAAATTTCTCGAATACGGACCATTTTAGGAAAATTTTGTATAGAACAAAAATTATAGATAATAATATTGTAAGTAACTTTTATTTGAAAAATTTTTTTCTCCAAACGTAAATAACAGATATATTCCATAAAATATAAAAATTATCGCCTATAAAGTACCCCCGCAGATGTTTCGACTTTGCCCAAAATCTAATCAGTTCACTGGAGGCAGGAAAAAAACTTTTAAGTTTTAAAACGTAAAAAATCGTCGAAAACTTGAGGTCGAAAAAAATCATGATTCCTATATTCTCCTTATCTGTATACAGATAGGAAAGTAAAAATACATTGGTTTTTAAAAATTAGTGTTTGAACGGGTTTGAACCGAAATTATTCGAAGCCATTTTGAGTTTTATTCATTCGGTAAACATATTTAAATATTTGTTTGAAAGCTTTGTACACAAAAGTGCTAGATACAGTGAAATTTTGCTTTATTCTAACAATGTAATGAAATATTTCCAAAATACAAACCTCATCAAAATAACTCTCAAGGGTAACACTCCTTTAGAACTGACGAAGCTTTTCATTAACGAAGTTCACTAATTATGAAAGTTTATTCAATTTGTTTATCACTCCTCACTTCACTCAGATGCGTATTCGCTATGGTCCATAACAATCCACGATTCCACGTTACTAATCCTTATTAATCTCCGGATATAATTTGAATCCGCCAGTTTGGCTTCTGTGTTCTTATTTGTTCGCATTTGATGGACTATTTTATTGTTATGTAATATCCTAATTGTAGGTATTACAAAATTTATTAAATACCAGATGTTACCAACATATTCCTAATAATAATAATACAATTATTTTCCAAAGATGTAGTTACACAAATTCATATAGAAACTAACAGTTACTCGTAGATATAAAAAAATTCAATTACTATCCAAAATAGGCTTGTGCGTTTTGAAATTTCACTCCAAAAATCTGATGTGTCCAACACATGACTTTCCTATCTAGTTAACCTATTGCAGCATCTCTAAAAATGTTTAGAGGATAATCCAAATATATACATTTTCCACATACATCTACCTCGAAACATTTTTCTATAGATATTCATTGAAAACGAAAATACTGAAAAATTTAAATTTAGCACTTTTCCTCCAATTTTTCCATTACGGTTTATTTTAGAAAAGTCATTTAAAAATAAAATTTATAGAGATCGATATCGCAAACAACTTTTAGTTTAACAATTTTCTTAAAAATCAGAATTTTGCACATTTTGTCAAATTTCTCGAATACGGGCCATTTCAGGAAAATTTGACATAGAACAAAAATTATAGATAATAATATTGTAAGTAACTTTTATTTGAAACGTAAATAACGAATATATTCCATCAAATATAAAAATGACCACCAATAAAGTACCCCCCCAAATGTTCCGACTCTGTCCAAAATCTAATCATTTCACCTCGGGTCGAAATAAAACTTAAGTTTCCAATTTAATGTTTTTTCCTTTATCCGTTTTTGAGTTTTCTTCAAAATTCGAAATTTAAACATTTTCTGAAATATCTCGAATACGGTCCATTTTAGAAATTATGTATAGAATAAAAATTATACAGAATTATATTACAAACAACTTTTATTTAAACAATTTTTATAAAAAATAATTTTTTTTTACATTTTCTGAAATTTCTCGAATACGGACCATTTTAGGAAAATTTTGCATAAAACAAAAATTATAGATAATTATATTAGAAGTAACTTTTATTTGAAGAATTTTCTTTTCCAAACGTAAATAACAGATATATTCCATAAAATATAAAAATTACCACCCATAAAGTACCCCCCCAGATGTTCCGACTCTGCTCAAAATCTAATCAGCTCATTGGACGCTAAAACAAAGCTTAAGTTTAAAATTTGGTGTTTTTCTGTGTATCGGTTCATGAGTTATGCATTATACACACACACACACACACACACACACACACACACACACACACACACACACACACACACACACACACACACACACACACACACACACACACACACACACACGCACACGCACACGCACACGCACACGCACACGCACACGCACACGCACACGCACACGCACACGCACACGCACACGCACACGCACACGCACACGCACACGCACACGCACACGCACACGCACACGCACACGCACACGCACACGCACACGCACACGCACACGCACACGCACACGCACACGCACACGCACACGCACACGCACACGCACACGCACACGCACACGCACACGCACACGCACACGCACACGCACACGCACACGCACACGCACACGCACACGCACACGCACACGCACACGCACACGCACACGCACACGCACACGCACACGCACACACACACACGCACACACACGCGCACACACCCGCACACACACGCACACACACGCACGCGCACCCACGCGCACACACTCACACACACACACACACACACACACACACACACACACACACACACACACACACACACACGCACGCACACACACACACACGCACACACACACACACACACACACACACACACACACACACACACACACACACACACACACGCACACACACACACACACGCACGCACACACGCACGCACGCACACACACACACACACACACACACACTTATTATCATCCATCGTTGTCTGCTTTTCGTCGATAAATCTGATTACAGAAATGTTTTGTTTGAACAACAAAAAAAGAACCTTCATTTCTTTCAGTTCTGCTCCCACAATTTACAACTTTGAAAATTAATGGCAAGTTTGATTTTTGGTTAAACTACTTTACAAATATATTAATTTCAAATCATTATACATATTAAGTGCATTTTTATCTTATTACACATCTTTTTAGACAAAACACATTGGACGAAGGAATAAATACTCCTTCGAAACTTCTTTTTATATTATCATGATGTTATAAATATATTCTTTTGTTTTTTAATAAAAATATTTGTTTCAGATGCACTTAGGAAGTTTTCTTCTTATAAGATGGGCTATGGTACTCGGCTGTTTACAAAAAGCTACATTTACACTAGTGCCTCCATGCTTACCTGAGTGTATTTGCTTATCTCAGACACAGGTGAGTTTAATTTGACTATTCTTAGTAAATTTATTAATGGGTGTGTGAAGTCAGTATCTCATTTTTTCGAATTGTAGTTTTCGGAGATCTAGTACTTGTTGTTCACCCTTTCCTTATACCCAATTACGAAGAGCAAAAAAATCGACGTGCCTATTTTTGAAGTCAGTTGAGGGACTAATAAAAACGGCACAACATACCTATTTATAAATTGTATGTTGGTTAAATTCTACAATTTCATCAGTAAAAACATCAACAAATTAATATTTTACATCTACTAAATAAATAAACAATTCTCAAATAGTTCGACTGCTTTTTACCCTAATATAATGTGAAGTCATGAAACTGTAAATAGCATTTTTCTCAGAATACCGAACGTCGAACACCTGTGTTTTCAGGTGCATAGCTGTGCAGTGGAACAAAATGAGTGTCCGGCGCATAGTTAACGAACCACAAATGACGTATTTCATTATGTCATGATGTTTTCATTGGTTGAAACCGAATGGGTGCGTCAACTATGACCCGGACACTCATTTCGGCCCAACAGTATATATTAGGGTGAGCTCGACGCGAACATATTCAGTTGTATTATTGCCACCAACGATCAGTTGTCTTTTTGCCATCATCGCTGACAGTTGTCTTTGCCATCCGAACGTTCAGGTGCTTTCTGCCGACGGCACGTTACTTTCTACATTTTTACAAGCGTTTAATGCATTTTATTTTCTGGTGAAAGTTATATCTTCTACAATTATTATGGCATAAGAAATTCTAAAAACAAATGTTTTTAAGTTGGTAACTAAAAAATCACCTGTATTGGTTAATCAAATTGTGATGAACTAAAATTGTAAATATTTAAAACTGTTTAGTGAAGATAAGAAAATTATTATATCTAAATGGAATCAACCACTATGTATTTACTTCAGTGAAAATAGTAAATTAAAAACACTTCTTTTTCTACTACCTATGACTCGTTAGTTATTTCTACAAAAGAACTCAATTCTTCTAATACCAGCGACATATGCTACAGAACATTTTTTACCAAAGAAATATTCGGAAATAACATCGGTATTTTTTCAGTATGTGGTATTGATTTTGAGTTTTACTCTTTCACTAACTCAATTTTGCTTGTTCTGTGAAAATTTAATATTTAGTTACAATTTTTATTACCTTTATTATTACCATAAATAATGCTAATGCTCGACTGTCATCTCTAAAATGAATTCATATCTACGTAGCTAATTAACCTCTTTTTTAATTAACTTTTTAATAAAGTTTAAAATGTAAAAAAGTATTCATAAAAGTTTTGCAAGTAGGTATTGTAGTGTAGCTGCAATAAAGAATTGTTGTCTTGTAATTCAAAAGATTTTTCGCTTTCTCTAATTTTCAATACATTTTTATTATCGTCCATTCTCAAACGTCTCTATTTGTAGTAAAACCACTTATCAAGAAGCCGATTTAAGATAAGAATCACTTGTTTTGCGGACTCCTTATTTTATCAATCGGTTTGTTTTCGTTGTCTTTTCAAATAAAAGACGTTTTAGTGGATACACAAAACCGATAAAATTTTCGGAATTTATGGTAGAAAAAACTCTTATTGGAGTTTTTAGTGTTCAGGGCATACTACGTAGTGACAATTTAAAAAATTATAATAAAGAACTAAAGATGATATCAGAAAATTCCTAAAACCGTCTCTAAGATACGAAGAAACAATTAAAATAGGGTCAAAAAATGTATAAATATGCCTAAAAAATGAAAATTTACATGTAGTCATTCCTACACTATCGATTAAATAAAATAACACATATACAGGGTGGGCCATTAATGCGTGGGTGGAAGATTGCGGGTTTATTAAGGTATATTTTTAAAATTAATTTTTGGGGCATGGTGTAGAACCTCTAAAGCTACAACCTAAAAATATTTTCGATGAAATTCTAATTGTTCTACAGGGTGATTTATATCAAAGTTATGTTTTTTAAAAGGAACCCTCTGTATATTATTGCATATTTGAATTCCTCGGTCAATTTTAGTGTGACTTTATGTATCACACATGGTATTTAAAATGAGTCGTTAAGCAGCAATTCATTATTTTTACAAAAATTAGATGTCTAGTTAAAATTAAATATCGCAGTTATTATAAAACTTAGAAGGCCGTGACTCTACGGTGTTACTAAGCATGAAATGTACTAACATTAGCCAGACGATCAAAGTCAAACTCTTTTCGTGTTTAAAGTAATCGCTACGCCACTTTGCAAAATTTCAATCCAAGGTAACTTGATTATTTTAAATGGGACTACCAAATTTTTTTCATTTCATTACATGCAGAATTCGATTACCTTTCTAATGATATAAAAATATGTTGATATTTATCTTTTACAGATAGAACAATTGGAATTTCATCGAAAATATTTTTAGGTTGTAGCCTTAGAGGTCTTACACCATGCCCCAAAAATGAATTTTAAAAATGTACCTTAATAAACCCGCAATCTTTCACCCACGCACTAATGGCCCACCCTATATAGGTTATGTAGCGCCATTGGCGATATCTGTATTCTTGCTAGCCCGCTCTCGAACATTCGAGTGGAGATACTTTTACTTCCCTAGCTGTTCGTGGGATTTACATGGACAAGAAAACGAAACTAAGCAAACCCCGGCGGGACTACACCGCCACTAAATCTGATCAAACGGAGCCTGCCATCCGAAGCGATCAACCTCCCTCAACCTCTCAAGTGAGACAACCTCACAAGAGAGAAGTGGGAGAACAAAAGAAAGAGGTGAAAGGAGAAGAGAAGAGGAGCACCATCGCTCCATCTTCTCCATCCCCCTCTCACCACTCATCGACGAGGGAAGCTCCCCTCAAGAAAGAATCCAAACGGAAGCTACCTTCCCTACCTCCACTGGGACAACCTGGAGGAAGGGACGACCCACTGAGGCATAGACTCAGTGGGGCAGGGGTTCGGTGGTATCTTCGCTACCTCGTTCAGGGCATGACACCGGAGGAAGCGAAAAAGAAAGCTGTGGAGCACAAATCCCAGGGAGAGGGAAGTAAAACCAATCCTAAGGATCTGAAAAGAAAGCGGGACGGGAATAACATTACACCACCGCAAAGGAAAGAAAAGAAAAGGAAAGTGGCCGATACTTCCGCTTCAGGCAGTTATGCAACTGTCGTAAAGACGGAGCGGGTCGCGATCCTACCTAAGGGGTTCCCTGAGACCATCCTCAGTGCGAACGAACAAACCTTGGTGGAAGAAGCCCTAGTAGAAGAGATGTTCGCTGGATGGGAGCATAAGTTCCAATTCGGAGGCATCCACTTCCGGCCAGGAATGGTCTTGATCGACTGTGAAACCCCACAGTCAGCAGAATGGCTCAGGGCAAAAATCCCACACCTGAGCAACTGGACGGGAGTGGAGTTGGAGGTATGTGCGGGAGACGACATCCCGAAAGCACATACAGCCACGCTCTTTCTCCCAAGAAGTCAAGGGAAGTCTGTAGAGAAGCTTCTACAGTTAATAGAAGCGCAGAATGTGGGGCTACCGACCACACTGTGGAAAATCGTCAGCCAAAAAGACGAGGGCAAAGGCCAGATCCTTAGGTTAGGAATAGATCACCTATCCTACCAACGGATCAAGGATAATGGATGTACTATCGATTCCGGAAAATCCCCGTACACGGCCTTCAAAAGAAAGAAGAATTAAAGGAACTGGGAGAAACAACAGAACCAACTCCTAGTACTTCCAAAGATGAGACTGATGTGGAGAGCATAGAGAGCCTTAACCTCTCAAATCTCTGCGTAGACTCATCTGAGGATGTAGAAATTGATGAAGAAGCAGAAGAGGGGGATATGGAACGCACCCTCACCGATGGGGACAACACCCCCCATTAAAGGAGAGAAAAATGGCGGGCATCAACATCGCTCAAGTGAATGTCCATCACGCCAAGGGAGCCTCGGCTGTGATATCTAGGACATTCACTAAAGATCAATTAGGGATCGTATTAATCCAGGAACCGTGGGTCTATGGAAACCAGGTAAGAGGACTTGCATGTAAGGATGCAAGGGTAATTTATCACACTAGTGATGAAGTACCCAGAACATGCATAATGGTAAGAAGTAATATTAAATATTCTTGTCTTTTAGAATTCATGACGCGTGATCTCGTTCCAATTCGAGCATACCTGGAATTAGGGATGAGGCGACAAGACATAGTAATAGCTTCTAGTTACTTCGCTGGAGATGGGCATGTACCACCCCCGGAAGTATCGAGGCTAGTATAGTACTGCCAGAGAAGACATCTGCCATTACTTCTTGGATGCGACGCAAACGCGTATGGGGAAGCAACGACACCAATCAAAGAGGTGAGCAACTTTTAGAATATATTTTTAATAAGATCCTTATTGTGCAAAATATTTTGAATACTCCAACATTTGTAACAAGGGCAAGAAGTGAGGTATTAGACATCACATTAAGTACACCGAGCATTAAAGATCTAGTTAAAAACTGGAGGGTATCGAGTGAACCATCTCTATCTGATCACAATATAATTGTGTTTACGTTAGAGAGCGACATTCCTGAGACGATCCTCAGGAGGAATCCTAGAAAAACAGACTGGGACAAATACACCACCATTCTAAAACAAAATTTAGCACGTATCCAGACAAAAAAGGGGCCGGGGCATCCACTTGCTCTGGAAAGCGTCTCGAAGAACTAAATGGGGCAATACTTGAGGCATATGAATCAAGCTGCCCCATTTAAAGAAATAGGACTAGTAGGGATGCTCCTTGGTGGAACCATCATCTGTCAAACTTACGATCCGAAGTGCGGAAGCTCTATAATAGGGCCAAGCACAGCGGAGATTGGCAGAGCTACACCGAGGCGCTTACTACCTACAACAAAGAAATCAGGAAAGCTAAACGTATCAGCTTTAGAAAATTCTGCGAGGATATTAACTCCACACCTGCGGCAGCGAGACTGCACAGGGTTCTGGCAAAAGGGAGAGTTGATACAGTTATGGCATTAAAGAAACCAAATGGAAGCTTCACGGAGAGTGAGGAGGAAAGAGCTCGCCTCTTACTCGAAACTCACTTTCCTGTAAGCACACCTTTTCTAATAAGGGACACAACTAAGGTAAGCAGACCCCCAAGAGAGGCCGCTGTAGTGGCCAAGCACATATGCAGCAAAAATCGGTTAAGGTGGGCCGTAAACACTTTTGAACCGTTTAAGTCTCCAGGTGTGGATGGAATATTTCCTGCCCTGCTTCAGCAGGCACAGGAGGAATTACTACCACACATAATCCGGCTATCCCGGAGCAGTCTGGAGCTGGGATATATACCAGAAGCATGAAGAAGGGCCACAGTCACCTTTATTCCAAAAGTAGGGAAAAAGGATACCACACATCCTAAATCTTTCCGTCCAATCAGCCTCACATCCTTTGTATTAAAAACAATGTAGAAGGCTGTTGATAACTATATCAGAACAGAAGTCCTGGAGAGGGTGCTACTCCATTACAGCCAACACGCGTACCGAGCAGGAAGATTTACAGAAACTGCCCTGGTACAGTTGACTGATGTAATCCAGGATGCACTGACAAACAAAGAAACGGTCGTGTGTGCCTTTCTAGACATAGAAGGAGCCTTTGACAACACGCCACACGAATCTGTAAAAAGAGCACTTGCATACAGAGAAGTAGATAACATCACATCCAGATGGATGGCTCAGCTGTTATCTACGAGAACTGCAGAGATACAGATAGGACAGGGACACCATCTCCATCTGAACAACCAGAGGATATCACAAGGAGGAGTTCTATCCCCACTAATGTGGAGCTTAATCGTAGACGAACTTCTATGCAGATTGACTGACCTCGGCATACTCTGTCAAGGTTATGCCGACGACATAGTCATATTGGCTAGTGGCAAGTTTAGTAATATCCTGTGTGATATAGTCCAAAGAGGACTAGAACATACCAAAAGATGGTGCCGTGAAGTGGGACTTAGTATAAACCCTACAAAAACAACACTAGTAGCCTTTTCAAAGAAAAGAAAACTTAATCTCAAAACCGTTAAATTAGACGGGATAGATATAGAATGGAAAAATGAAGTCAAATATCTAGGCCTAACCCTGGACAACAAACTTCTCTGGAACACACATGAGAAGGAAGTAGTAAATAAGGCCACAAAAGCCCTAATGGTATGCAGAAACATGGCGGGTAAACGATACATGGCGGGTAAACGATGGGGATGTAACCCAAACATACTGCGATGGATGTATACTGCAATAGTGAGACCAATCATCACTTACGGGGCTATAGCCTGGAGTAACAAAACTAGTTTAGTTACTACGAGAGCTAATATCCCAAAAGTAGAAAGACTAGCCTGTGTTTGCATTACTGGTGCAATGAGAACCTGTCCTACGGCCGCAATGGAGGTGATCTTAAACCTCACCCCTCTACATTTGATGATAGAGAATGTGGCAAAAAGGACACGATATAGAATGATCAGGAACGGAGTAATCAGACGAAAGTCTACTTGCTTCAGGACTAAAGATACCTGGGACATGCCCCAGGATGAAATGCAAAAGAAGTACAGTTTTGTGAAAAACTTCAAAACCACAGAGCTGGGCTGTAAGAAAGAATGGAGCCAAGAATCCATCGCGCTTGCAACCGAAAGACGTGCTATTCAGTGGTACACGGACGGTTCCAAAACCATAGAAGGAACTGGAATAGGAGTGTATGGGCCGAGAACCAAGCACTCCGAAAGCTTGGGAAAATACCCAAGCATCTTCCAGGCGGAAATTCACGCCATCGAGAAGTGTATCCAGTTTAACATCGAGAGAAACTATCATAGACAAGAGATTATCATTATGTCCGATAGTCAAGCAGCCATCAAAGCGCTGAGTTCTTACGTAATCAGCTCAAAAATGGTATGGAGATGCCTAGAACAATTGAATCAGCTAGGCGAGAAAAATAGAGTTACTCTCACTTGGGTCCCGGGACATAACGGGGTACAGGGTAACGAGATTGCAGATAGTCTTGCAAGGAAAGGGACTCAAACACCCTTTGTAGGACCTGAGCCGTTCTGCGGTATCAGCAGTAACATAATATTAGAAGAGATTAAAAAAGAATTAGGTAGTAGAAGAACCGATAATTGGAACAATCTCTTGGGGCTGAGACAGGCCAAGATACTTCTGTGTGAATATAACCAAAAAAGATCGGAAGCCTGCATCTGCCTGAGCAAGAACAGGCTACATATTGTAACAGGGATCCTTACCGGGCACTGCCGACTAAAAGGACACCTAAGTAAACTGAGAGTAGTAGAGGATAGTGAGTGCAGATTCTGTGAGGAGGAGGACGAAACCTCCATTCACATCCTAACTGAATGTGTAGCACTCCAGAATCCGAGGGCACTATATCTAGGAGGATATCAAATAGAAGAGGGAGACTTACCTAACTTGAAGCCACTTCAAATCCTACACTTCCTTGAGAAAATAGGATTGGAAGGGTCGCTATAGGCATTGAGACATTTCCTTAGTGCAGTGGCGACAGAAGGGGGCACAATAGATCTTTTAGGTCGCAGTGTATTAACACCCCATTTTCAACATAACATAACATAACATACATGTAGCTATTGTATGATTTTTCTACTCTACTTGTACACGATCTCTCAAAAAAAGTAGTTGGCAACACTGCTGTTGATATTCCTAGACGGCAGTTTGATGTGCTAATTCGGGCCAAACGCCGTTTCAGGCTCGTTCTCAAATCTTCAGATACGAGTTGTTTCATAAAAATAACGGTAATTTTTAGAAATGTTTGGAAAATATTGCCAAATTCGATCATCCTGTTGGCTGAATATAATAAGAGGGTACAAATGCAGAATAAGAGAATGAATCATTATCGAGGCAATAATTTAAGAGAAATTATTTTAAATGTGGATAAAAATTCAAAACATTTTTCTATTATTCTTGATTGCATTCCTATGTCAGTCATTAAAGATAATAATAGTGCCTCAAACAGCAAATTGCACACGAAAAAAAAAACATTTTAAAAACAAGAATTATAAAAATCTCTTATTAACATTTCAGGTAATATGCAATTCGGGAGGACTACAAGAAATTCCCAAGAAAATGCTGCCTCCCTCGGTGGAACATCTCTCCCTCACCCGCAACCACTTTCTCGTCATCAAAAGCGACTCTTTCGCGGGACTTCGGTACTTAAGGAAACTTTCGTTGGACGGCAACAACATTTCCATTATAAAGCCCTTCGCCTTCAGAGGATTACCCCGTCTGAGAGAATTATCCATCCAACAGACTTCTCTGACTACCGTCTCCCAATTTGCGTTCGCCGGCTTGCAAAATATCAGCGCCATCTATCTGAGCTACAACAAGATAAAGAGGATCGAATCGTATGCATTTGCGGGCACTTCCAATTTGAAGCTGTTAGTTTTAACGAACAATCCTTTACACAAGATCGAACGGCATGCGTTTAGCGGATTAAACAACGTGGAAAGAATTCATTTACCTTCCGGTAAGTTACAACCGTCTCTGATTATACTTTGTACTGTTGATTCAGTGGCGTAACACGGGTCGCTTCGTCACTTGCATCACAAAAAGCAACAGATTTTTTTTTATTTATTTGACATCTGTAATTCAAAAATAAATTATTCAAATTACATTTAAACACTTATACAATAATTAAAATAATAAATTTCTTTAAACATGGAAGCTAGTTTGAACTGTAACAGAATTGTAAGGATCAATTCAATTAAATTCTGTCCTTTCTCTAAACAATCATTTAAAGAAACTTTATTTTTGACTTTGGCAGAGGCGTAAAAAACTAGTCTGACCTTAGTAGTAACACTAGACTCCTTAATTACTGTATGATGTGGTAAAAAATGAGAAATATTGGAAACCTCTTTAATTTTTTCTATAATACCTAGCTGTTCCCATTCTTTAAACACATTCTCATAGTCTCAACATTAAATAGTTTAGGTGAATTGTTTTTAGTTTTAAAATTAAAAATGTTTCCAATAGAATCTAATGAAGTTTCACTATCGATTATTTTAGAAATTTTAAAATCCAAAATAAGGCCAAAAGTGTTAAAAAATCTGCGTCTAAGATTGGTTTAGTTACATTTGCAATAGTTAAAAGAAAAGGAAATACTCTTCGTAATCCTATATCAATTTTAAGAATATTTTTTCCATAAGTACATATTAAGAAAATTCTTTATCCATTAATCATTTAAAATATTTATTAGGAACTACCCTTATATCAGCTCCTGAGTCTATCAAGAATTCTAAATAATTTATTTTATCAAAAAGAAATAATATTTTAGAAGATTTTCCACCTATACTACTTATTGTTATCTTTACCCGTTTTTTTTAAGTAGAATTTTTAAATATTTCGTACAATAAACAAGAAGGTCCTGTACATTTATATACGTTCTTACGTATACTTTTTATGATAATAACATAATGAATCATTTGATTCATTTTCCTTATTAAATTTACGAAAATGTTTATTTCTGCTTCTAGACCTTGAAGAAGATCTACAGTAGCAGTTTTGATTAGAATCTTCACAAGATATGTGAGAGAGTCCTTTATTTTCTAATACCATAATCTTGTTGTCTAGTTTTTTTAATTAAATCATTAAATCATTAATTTCATTAGTTTAAAATTCTGATTTAACTCTGATTTATTGATTTGGAAATATTTAGAATTTCCATATTTTTATCAATAGTATAAATTTCGTCTTTGTTACCAGAAAAATTAGAGGAAGGAGACGATTCCTCAATTTTATCGGCTATATTTAACAAATCTTTAGTAGAAAATATCCCAAATATAGTTAAAGAAATATCTGTAAATTTTGGGAGTTGTCTTCTCCATATTTTTAATAATAAATTTTCATGAGTTATAGAATTAATCTAATTAATTCTCTATAAAAATCTGCCCATTTGTCTAATTTTTCTTCTTCATAAAGCCTATTGATAACTGATTCTTTTAAGATATGCATTATTCTCTGAGGGTCAAAGATTATATCATAAATCTTGACGAAAATTTCAGCTGGTAAATGTGCGATTGCCAAATTAAATTTACTTTTTTCAGAATGGATTTTATGAATAAAATTATTAACTCTATGTATATGAACCATAGATCAGGTTGATGCGCCCAAAAAACTGGAAATTTAACTTTCGAAATGTCTTCCATAAAAATATCTTTATGGACAGAATTGTGAGGTCCGTCTGATGGCAATATTGGGTCGTTCGTTGACATTTGAAGATAAATATATTACAATTATAAGATCAAATCGATAACCGGTACTAACATGAACCAAGGTACCTCCCCAGGATTCGTCGTTATTGGTTTACTTCTTCGATGTTTGTTTCTCTCTAGGATTCGCTCAAGGCAGAATAATTTGAGTCGCCTTGAGTGTCTAGTGTAATCAGCTGTTGTTACTGTTGGTATTGTTTATCTGTAATCACTTGGTAACTAAATAATTATTTGATTTAATAATTAATAAAAATTTGCAGTTTTTGCAGCTTCTGCAGTTATCTGTATTTCTTCTGTTCCTATTTCATTCTCGTCATAATGGTTAATATTTTCTTTTAATATTACGTCACTTCCATCTATAGCGTTATCCAACAGATGTATAGTATAGACTTTTATTTTATTCAAAAAAATTAATTTGAATTTTGACTCACCCTATATAGATTTGTTGCTAATTGAAAAAAGTAGTAGCGTCGGCATAAATATTGACTAACATCGAAAAACTTTTACCTTAAAAAAAATTGGTTTCCAATTGTTTCTTTTGAAATGAATACGATTTTCATATAAAACTGATTACAGTTTGTATTTAGTACCTATTGTTGAAATGAGAAAAGCGAGGGTAATTCAAATGTAAAATAAAATAGAGGGTGATTTATAGGTTTGTGTTCTGCATTTTTACGGGAGTTCTACATGGGACAAGTTGACAACTGATAATGTCAAAATAATAGCGAGTTATAATGAAATATATTAAAACTTAGGACATTTATTTTAAATGAATAGTCTCATTGTTTCTTCTTTTATAGTCTTACTTTGCGAAAATACCATTTCCGTTGCAGATTCTTTTTTTTTATTAATTTAATTTTTGCTTTTTCTTTCAGAATAATACGCTTTAAAGAATATTATTTGTAAATTAATGTCCTGATTATAGTATTTAGAAGTGGTTCACATTACTAGAATCTTGAATTAATTTGTTATCCATCTGTATACAGAACATTTTAAAAAATTTGCCTTAAATGAAAGGATTTTATCTTTATATTTCGTATCAGTGTCTTCTAGCAAATGATGAATCTACAGGGTTCACCATTTATCGCAGATATCGTAAATATTTTAAAATATAAAGTCTATTTGGTAGTTTTCATTAAATGGAATAGACAAAACATTAACTCTGTGAAGCTGGCCCCCCCGAAAGGCGAAATCAAGTGATTCGAATCCATTTTTTCGGATCACGGGTACGAATCATATGTCGTGCATAAAAATGGTTGATACAAGAAGATGTTGAATAATATAAACTATTTGCTTCTTCTATGAATATGAATCATAAATAAATTAGAATCTACAAAAATATATTTTATTTTAATACACAAACAAAATAATAAAAAAACAATGAAATAAAAATATCTTTTAGTTGGCCTTACATGGCACCAAAATTACAAAGTTTTCATCTGTCCTTCGAGGCAAGTGTTAAATTTTAGAAATTTTTATGTTAAATATTCATTGATAATTATTTGTAGATTACAATTAGAAGATCTTCGCTACGTCATAACTATTATTTCCAATTTCCAATGTATATCACCTTTATCTATCAATAAATTCGAGAAACGCTATTGACAGTTAATAGCTGTCAATTTACTGTCAACGAGGAATTAAAAGTAAATATCCTCTTTTCACATTGAGAGTTTGAGTTTTTGAGGTCGCTGAATTTATTTCTCATGTCAGATTGGACAAATTGACCGTTGACAGCTGTCAATTTACGGTCAACGAGGAATATAAAAGTAAATATCCTCTTTTCACATTGAGGGTTTGGGTTTTTGAGGTTGCTGAATTCAATTCTCATGTCAGATTGGACAAATTGACCGTTGACAGTTATCAACTCACGGTCAACTCCAAATCAGAACTAGCCAGAACAAGAATGGTACATTTCCACACCCTTCAATTATAAGATTACCATTATTTAATGGGCAGCGCAAATATTAAAAAAAAAACTACCTAAAAAATGCTGTTCCTGCTTTTATTACTTATGATGGGACTACTTCTCAAAGGAGACAAGAATGTGGAAAGTATTGCTGATACAGTTACCGAAGTTATCCACTGGGGGTGAAGTGTTAATCTTTTAGGAATATAGGAAATATTTTTTCCTACGACCACTTAGGAAAGTGACACATATCACACTATATAGACCTATGGAAAGTGCCCTATATCACACGCGTATGAATAAGAATTTACTTTCCACCCAAGTGAGAATATGCTACTTTCCGCAGTAGCTGTCAGAAAATGTCAAACACATAATTTCTATTTTGATCTATGTAATGTCCATATTAATGCTAAAATCGATATGATTGTTAAATTATTGTAAATTAGATCCTAGATATTTATCTTTAACAATTATTTTTAAAATAATTTTAAAATAACTAAGATATATTTGCTTTTTATTCTGGTTAAACACATAAGCGATTAGATCAATCAATTACCGTAAGGCCTGTTAGCTCAGTTGGTTAGAGCATCAACTTTGCAATTTGAGACCGTCCAACGACCGCGATCGAATCCTGGCTGTGCCAGAATTTTTTTTTTATTTTTTTTTTATTTTTTTATTTGTTTAGAAATTATGAAAATTTAATAAATACGATTATTGTTGATTATTTTTTTAAATACATTTTAATTATTATAATAATCTGGTTTTACATTTTTTGATGAAATTATTTTGTGGTCGTAGGAAAAATATTGTACATCACTTGTGTGAAAAGTGATTTTCCACACTCGTAATGTAATATACTATTTCCTACGACCACTTAGGAAAGTGACACATATCACACTATATAGACCTATGGAAAGTGCCCTATATCACACGCGTATGAATAAGAATTTACTTTCCACCCAAGTGAGAATATGCTACTTTCCGCAGTAGCTGTCAGAAAATGTCAAACACATAATTTCTATTTTGATCTATGTAATGTCCATATTAATACTAAAATCGATATGATTGTTAAATTATTGTAAATTAGATCCTAGATATTTATCTTTAACAATTATTTTTAAAATAATTTTAAAATAACTAAGATATATTTGCTTTTTATTCTGGTTAAACACATAAGCGATTAGATCAATCAATTACCGTAAGGCCTGTTAGCTCAGTTGGTTAGAGCATCAACTTTGCAATTTGAGACCGTCCAACGACCGCGATCGAATCCTGGCTGTGCCAGAATTTTTTTTTTATTTTTTTATTTTTTTTTATTTGTTTAGAAATTATGAAAATTTAATAAATACGATTATTGTTGATTATTTTTTTAAATACATTTTAATTATTATAATAATCTGGTTTTACATTTTTTGATGAAATTATTTTGTGGTCGTAGGAAAAATATTGTACATCACTTGTGTGAAAAGTGATTTTCCACACTCGTGTGATAGTCGCACTCGGCTTACGCCTCGTGCGACAATATTTCCCACTCGTGTGAAAAATGTCACTTTCCACACTCGTAATGTAATATACTATTTTATATCTAACAACTTAATATTTATTTATTGAAAAGTTATAGATACTATGTATTTGAAATTCGAAGTAATCATTATGACAGCAGTGTTCTTATTGTATTCGAATTCTAACACAAATAAAACATCTCATTAAATTTTTGTTAAAATTATTAATTTTACATTAGAAAGAAAATTAACAATACACACAAAATTATTTAAAATTAGAAATAAATACAATTTACACATTTCCCATTATTACACTTTTACTTACTTAATTTATTCATTTCTTATATTAACAATTTAAATTAATAATATAGTTCATTATTTAATTGGAACTCATTTTATAATTTTACTAATTATTTTTTTATATTTATTTGTGGAAAATTAAATATTAAATAAAAGCATAGGAATTGTTCTATTAGATAATAGCAGTAATGAAAAAATAAGTAGGAAAATTTCAAATGTATAGTTTCCAGATTTATTATGAGTTTTTCATATTAATGTACTCAATAAGTAGGTTTATTATGTTCGCTTGTACACATCACAGTTAGCAGCAGACAGTAACAAACCTGCCAACACTTCCGATTTCAGAAAAAACATTACAACAATTTGTTTTACATTATATATTTCAATAAGGTAATATAATAATCATTTATATTTAATTAATGACAAGGTTTACTTTTTAAATAAAACTATATGAGCCCTGTCCCGTTTCAATTAGCACACTTCTCAAATTTATAGTGACTGTCACTACAAGAACAAATCATACATAAATCTGATAAATTACTTTTATTTTTTTAACCCTTTCACTTCCACTTTCATTAAAAAAAATACCATTGTAGTAGATTGTATGTTTTCTTTGTTTATTTTAAGTAAATTAAAATTTTTTCATAGTATTTTTTATTACTCCAAGACATAACGTCCCTGTTCAGGGACATAACAAAAACAAAAATTTACTATGAAAATAATTTTTTATAATATTAATCCTTAAAAGTAATGCAAATAAAGTAAATAAACCAAAAAGAAAAAATTTCTACCAAAATTAACAGATAGAGACAAATACACTGAAAGGGTTAAATATTTACAAATTTTCATGAGTGTTTCATCACCTTTAACTTTGATAACGGCAATAATTCATTAAAACATTGTATTTACAAGTTCTTGAAAATCTTACGTGCAGGGAACCTACTCCATATTTCTAGATTACCCATTTGCTTTAATTCTGGCAGTGATCTTGTGGGTGCTGCACGCCTCTGCTTAAAAATTATCACCCCATATACAAAAAAGCATCTTTATTAAATGAACAAGAAACTAAAAAAAAAATAAGCATTATTAAAAACTACAAAAAGTGCATAATTTGAAAATCCATATTCAAGCTTGAGATTTGTAAAATTAAAAAAATTCCAAATACACATTTAACTTGTTCAATTATGTATTGAATAAAAGGTCTGTTCCAACAATGATCAGAAACAAACCACTGGGTAGTACACAATTTTGCAGTATCGATAAACTACTGTGCAGAATCCTGATGTCAGTAACTCATTTCTGAGCATTGTTGGAACAAACCTAAAGTAAATCGAAACCACTTAAAAACAAGCACAACATTTATACTCGAGCATAATTTTTAATTCCTGTCAAAATTTTTAATTGCTGAATATTTTGTTCTAGTTATATTAAAATTTAAAAGTTCTTACTCTTCATTATAATTATATTTTTTATTTTCCCTATATACCTACATACTATCTCTAACATTTTACAAATTTGATGACTAATTAAAGATTTCATCTAGCATTGCAGCATTTTTTAGAATATTTGAGAGAGCATAGTAGTAACTGCCAGTTAAAACTTTATTTCTAGTATTTAGTTTAGGTAACAGAGACAACGCTTGGAACAGAAAATACATACTTTTGTTAATTCAGAATTTTTAAATGTTGTTTTATATTATAAATCTTTCCAGGTATCCTATATCATTTTTTTTATAATTTTCAACCAAAACTGTTTAAAAACAAAAAGTTTAATAAAAAAACACCCATTATATTTAATAAGGTTTATGCTCTAAAACTCACTGTTCTTTTAATGGCAGATTTTTTAACCTCTGAGTAAAGTTAGGTGTAAGTACAATCTATAGCCTAATCAGCAAGTAGTTACTTTCACCTTTATTCAGAGGTAAAAACCTGGCCTTTAATCTTAATATAATTGTGGAGGATGGAGACTACATTTGCTAGGGATTAGGGAATAACGAAAATCTGACTACTATAATGACACTTGCTAAAAACTGTATAAGTTCTATGTACATGCAGATAGAACCATGTGAAAAACTTTAGTGCTTCGATAACACAACATTGATAATTAACAGATGAACATATTGGTCACAAAAACAAATTAAATAATATATTCTACCAATCTCATTTTTTCCAAAAAGTACAGTTACAACCTTGTTATTCTTTGAGATGTATTTATTAATGATACTTATTAATAAAAATAATAATAATTGATATAGGTACTTACTGATCTTTGGAAACATATATACTCCAGTCCAGTGAGACTTCATTATTCTGGTATAATGCTATTTCACAGAAATGTTTGTAATTCCAATCACTATGTATGGATTTGATTATAGTAGGTATAAAACTAAATGTTTATTGAATATCTTTAATCTGTGCAATGAAAATCACAAAATTCACTTTAAAAATAATAAGCTTCAATCTGAGTACCATAGTTAAGGTCCACTTCTTCATTTTATAATCAGTAACCCACTTTATTGCTGTTTTTGCCAAAGCCAAAGGTAATATTTGAACACAAAACAAAATCAGCTGTTTTTTATAAACACCCCCATTTCACTTATTTAGTAGTAAGTCTCTGGCAGCAACTTGTAACTTAATTGGAGCATATTTATTAAATCTTGAACACTTTTTTTGATCGTATAAACTCACACATCAGTGCAGCTTGTTTAAAAAAAAAACACTTATAAGCAACCATCAATAACAATAAACTTATTTGTTGACCATTAATTTTTTCATCTGTACTCCTTCTGATAGTTTTGACATTTTTCATTTCATATAAACTCGAATTTTCACCATAGAAGAACTATTTTTATGATTGCACTTTTTTGACAGATAAAAAGATTGCCGCAATTTTCCGCCGTAACGACACTAGCGAACCTAGCGGATTTTGGCTAGGAAGTACGATCGGTTTTGGTATGTTTTTTTCAGGGAGTTGAAACACCTTTATAGTACGCCGTGCACTAGTGTCACACTAGACACTGTATTTGTACTGTCATACTTGTCAAAAGTATATGCTACACTCAAGTATGTGTCAAATATGTGAAGATACACTGAATAAATCAAATGTGTTTAGTGCAGAAAACTTACACCTAGTGCAACACATAAAATTTACTACTAATCTTGAACAATTACTGCACTCCTTTTTCTCTAGATTATAGCTAAAATCACGCACGTAACTCTTTCTCTATTGTTTCAGGCATCCGGTCAATAGAACCGGATTCTTTCGATGGATTAGACACCGTAGGATATATCAAATTAGCTTTCATGGATCTTCCAGGCCTTTCGGCAGACATGTTCAAAGGTTTAACTAACATCGGAGTCCTTTCAATACAAGAATCAGACTTGGGTATATTGGAAGGCTCGGCCTTTAACGGCATGTCTTTGATAAAGAATTTTAATATACTTAATAATAAAATAGATGCTATAGAATATTTCAATATAACCGAAGAACAGAAAATTACGCATTTGAAATTCCAGGGTAATCATATTTTAGAAATACCTAAAGCGGATGCTTTACTGATAGAAGTTGATAAACTCACTGTGATAGGGAATCACTTTCCGTGCAATTGTCATATTCACTCGCTTTTAGAGGGACCTTTAACTAATGGTAGCATACCGGAATTTATATCTAAAAATTTTTGCATATCACCTTTAGAAGTTAATGGTTTACCTATGAGTAGTTTAGATGTAGATACCATCGGAAGGTGCGAAGAAGATGTATCGAAAAGTAACCTAGAAGATTGCAAGTATTCTTTAAATAGATCCTACAAATTGTACCATAATGATTTTAATAGTATGTGCATTGTATTAACCAGTATACTTATGCTTAGGTGAAAATTAAATTATTAGCAATAAATTGTAATGTTGTGGATAGATGTTTATCGAATTTTATATAAGAATAATTGTAAATACGTTTTTTGTAAGAAATGTAGTATACACAATAATACGAGGTTTGTTCAATAAGTTTAGTCCAAAAATAAGAAAATAATTATTATTTTTTAAGCAAACTGTTTTTCATGTAAACTATTTTTGATGTTTTCAAGAACTTTTTACACTTTTTTCAAATTATCAACGTACAAGAGGTTAAGAGAAATTATTTGTAGGTATGAACAATGATAAACGAATGGGTAATCAAAGTTGAGAAAAATTTCGTAACGAATATAATTTCTATATTTTTATCATAACTATTTTACTTTTTTTTAAACGAGTTTTTATCAGTAATAATTAGCATTACGTCCTCTAGATGTGAAGAAAGGAACTAAAAAACAATTTCCAGAAAAACATAAAAAAATCAAACCAGATAAAAACATCAACATACTTGAATTTTTGATACACCAGTCCAGGTAAGGATTTAATTTTTTTATTTAGCCCCTTTTTTTGAAAAACGTTACTAGAAAAAGATATTTATTTTAACGACTTCTACACTGTTAAAAAAATGTCAACTTAGAATTCATAAAGGGTGAATCTATGGTAGAACCTCATTTCAGGTAAGTTCCTCTGATATTTCAAATCTAATACCGTAATATAGATGCGCATAACAGATTTGATTGATTTCACATAACCAAAATTCATAAAAATATACAGATTATTTTTATTTCTTTATCGGGATATAAATATAAACATTGTAGCTGTTGACATATTTGACATTTTGAAAATGGCTGAAGTCCACTTATACTTAAATGCGCTAGTTCAGTGTGATGTCATTTTGGTTTCACTGACATTTAATTCTAACCAAACTTTTAACATAAACATCAATAAATTTGACGTATACGTTTTTACTGTTTTTAGTTTATTTCTAAATATTGTTTACAGGTCATAAAAAATAGTTTAAAGGTATGTAATTGGTAACTAAACGATTGAATATTTGATGCATGTTATCTACTTACTTTAGGAATATATTTATAAAAGTGAAGAAACGATATAATTTAGGTAAACAAAATGAACAAAACGCACTCAAAAAATCTACTGCCACTTTAATTGTCAGTGGAACCATAAATACATCATCACTGAACCAGCGCATTGGGATATCTAAGGGTTTGTGTTGATTTCAATGACATATAGTTTAAATAGACTGCTTATCCATACGTAAATAAAACTATGAAAAGCGGGTCGAACTGGGAGATGTTTTCTCTTTGTCTAGTGCATGCAATGTTTGTGTTTTGTCTCAATTTTGAGTGCTCACTGGTAAACAAACCTTTCACAAGACCGGTTTCAAAGAAAGTTTAGTCTATACTCAAACAAATAATGATTGAGAGTGAACCGTGTTGTCATATCTCAATTTTACCTTACTAGTTTTTAGCAGAATCAAAATAGAGTAAGTAGTAGAGTTGTAAGTTGTGGCAAATTATAGATAATATACAATCATAGTACTAATAAAGATATTAATTATAACAAAAATCAGTAATGAGTAATACTTATACATTTCTTGATCATTTAAAATTAATTATTTTATGGATTGTTCAGTATTTGTTACAGCTAATGGCATCGGTGTACGGAGCGATATTTGTGTCTTTGTCTGTTACGCGTAAAATCCATCTCGTCGATGACGTTCTCAGTAGTGTATTTCTAACCACGAGCGTAACATCGGGTTTTCAATTATACGGTGTGAATTGTAAGTTTTACAGTTAAGTTAGTAAGTAATCGACGTGTTGTAAGAACAATTGGTGAAAATATTAGTGCTAATAAGTGTTTAAACATTAAATAATAATATTTCTACACCGTTCTAAAACTATGCAAAAAATGGAAGACATTGAAGGGCCTTCAACGTCGAAAAAGGTAAAACGGACGAAGTCTCGGTCGCTAAGTGAAAAACAAATTGTACTTCGAGTATTTCACTGTCTTGAAAGAGATCATCAGCGACCAAAAGATAACTTAGTGCATATGTGCTGTAATTCTACGGATGTACCTCCGAATAACCAACCGGGCGTTCCAACATCATTAACTTCCACAATTACAAAAGATACATTAGTTGGTATGTGCTCTGATTATACGGGTGTACCAAAATCATCAGTTTACAAAATACTAAGAGAAAACAAAATTCATGGGGAAGTACAAACGCCAAAAACTAGTAGCGGAAGAAAAAAAAATCACAGTTGATGAAGAAGCCAAAAACAGTATACGCACAACTATTCACAGTTTCTTTTTCAGAAATGAGCTGCCCACTTTGCAAAAAGTTCTGGAGGCAGTTAGCGATCATGAATTGGTCCCACAAATGAGTAAAGAAACTTTGAGGAAAATTTTACACGAAATGAAATTTACGTACGGAAAAGTCGACAGGAAAAGCATTCTCATTGAACGTTAGGAAATAATAGTATGGAGAAGAAATTATCTCCGAAAAATTGAGGAATTTCGGAATATCAAAAAAAAAATTTACTGCATGGATGAGACGTGGGTTAACCAAGGACATACGGTCAAAAAAGTATGGCAGGATGGTCATATAACAAGTGCACGACAAGCCTTTATTGAAGGCTTGTCAACTGGGTTAAAACAGCCGTCTGGAAAAGGTAGTCGTCTGATAGTTACGCATATAGGAAGCGACAGTGGATTTTTACCAAATGGTGAATTAATATTTAAATCCAAGAAAACAGGCGACTATCATGAAGAGATGAATGCGGAGGTGTTTGAAAAATAGTTTGAAGGCATCATTCAACTTGTGGAACCTGGGTCTGTCGTCGTCATGGACAATGCCCCATATCATAGTCGGTATTTAGAATCATTACCGAAACAATCATGGAAAAAACGAGCAATTCAAGAATGGTTAATTAATAAAAACATCCAATATAAAAAAGATAGTTTAAAGGCAGAACTACTTCAGTTAACAAAATTACACAGAGACAAATATAAAAAATTCGCAGTGGATGAAATGGCGTTAAGTCGTGGAATTACAGTATTAAGGTTACCACCGTACCACTGCGAAATAAACCCAATAGAATTAATCTGGGCGCAAGTAAAAGGATATGTGGCACGAGAAAACAGAACATTTAAATTAGTGGACGTGCAACGTTACCTACAAGAAGCCATTCAAAATGTTTCTGCAGAAGACTGGAAGAAATGCATTCAGCATGTTTTAAAAGAAGAGCAAAAAATATGGGACGTATACAACCGTATTGAACACAATATTGAACCAATCATAATTAACTTTGATGATAGCGGTAGCAGCAGTGACGAATCTGAGGTTGAAGATTAGAAGAAAATTTGTACACAAAAAGAAGTCTATATATTTAGGTATAATTTTTATTTTTACCATTCACTATTACCATTTAGAAATTATTATATAAATTTGTATTTTTAATTCCTGTACACAGACATGAACAATGTCTCAGCAGGATACAAATGTTTATTTATTTAATTATTATTATTGTATCAATTTGTACATTGTTACATAAATTTGAAATAAACATTATTATTATTATTATGTTTGGCGGTCAAGAAAACATAATCCTGTAGGTTATATCCAAACTAATTATCTTACTTAGGGATTTCTGAAATGATAGGTGCGTGTAAACTTTTATGATTTAAGTACCAATCAAATAGTAATTTAAGCTTTATAATGTCTTTTAATGTTGGCCGAACTCAATTAGGGTTTCTTGTTAAGGCTAGCTAGTTTCGAGGAACTGCAGGTAAACCGGGAGAGAGAGAGATATATATAGAGGTATGCTTTATTGTCATTGAAAAATTACAAAAATTTTATAGACAAAGCGAAGTAAATTAAAAACTAAATATAATATAAAAAGATTAAAAAATATAAAAATTTAAAAATAACTAAACAAAACAAAATAAAAATATCAATTGCATTGGATATGCAATATCCGTCATTATGATTTTAATTTAAAATTTAAGTAATACTTCTGTATGTGTAACCCAAGAAGAAACTTAAAAGACAGTTCCTTACTGACTTCGGCCGCGACATAATATATAAATATACGTTAATTTGTGAAATAAAGTTAAATTCATTATTAAAATAGTAAAATTGATAATATTGTTTCTGTCACCAAGCCAACCCCTGATTAGGTATCTTTCTTATTTTTAATTTGAAATATATATTGTGATTTTTATTAATATTCTTAATTTATTTGGTTCCTACTATAATTACCACAATTATTACTCCGTTTTCATAAAGCCCCACTAATGACTACAACGATTAGGTAAATTACGATATTGCAAAGTTTTCATGAAATAAATAAAAGAAATTGTATGAATATTTTAAATAATTGTACCCTCTCAAAAATAATAAGCACGCCTCCGATTTGGTCGTATTTCTACCTGCTTTCACTCTCAATCATTATTTGTTTGAGTTGTTTAGTTGAGATTTTGTTCTCAGTCATTACTCAGTCGGACATTTTGTTGAATTGTTTATTTTATTTAGTTTTAATTATACTTATGTTCTGTTTTAAGTTTTTTAATCATTTGAGTGTAAAAACTTGTTTTGTTTTTAAATTTAAATGGTGAATTGCTCTATAAAGGGTTGTAAGACCAGCTACAGAAATATAAAAAGTAACATTTCATTTTTCACCCAATTATCAATACAAGTAGGTACAAGGTAAATACGTTTATAATAATTTTATGAATTATAATAATAATAATATTAATAATAAAGTATTTATTGTAAATACAATTACATAAATATTATTAAATTCAAAGGCCAGAGTTAAAGCTATCTGGGCTTTACAAGTACATTGTAAAAGTTAGTTAGTTACAGAGAAGTATCGTATAATAAAAACTCAATATAAATAGAAGAAAAACGGACATAAGTACCAATACAGAGAGACAAACACTTTTATTCTTTGATAGATTCTTTCTATGTGAATTCTAGCTCTGGCAATTTTGGCATTAAGTAAAGCCTCTTGATGGCTGAACTGATTTTTTTTATTGAGGAAAAGAGGCTGTATAATTTGTCAGCTTCTGTTATGTTTCCAATAAGAAAACCTTTGTTAAACATTTTACTATCGAGAAATGATTCACACACTTCAAGTATTGAACTTTGTTAAAAAATGTCTATTTCTGAAGTTCTACCACCATATGCTTCACTTTTGTAAGTAATGAGACCAGTAGGTGACACTCCAGTTAATATTTTAATAGTATGCCTTTTTTTGTAGCCAGAGTAATTTTTTAGCTTACAACAAAGACATTTGGCTTGCTGTATTGGGATTTCGGTACAATCAAGTAGCACTCTTACTTACATAGAGGCATATTATTTAATATTTCTTGTTTTGAAGGCCGAATTATACCATACTAAGAACTTCTACCAGTTTTAATAAAAATTTAACGATAAAAATTTCATTCACTCCAAATAAAATGGATAAGACATTATATCTTGCATATCAGTTTTCAACTTCATAAAAGTAAATATAACTTGATTCTTTACAGACATAACTGATCTCCTTTTTCCTATTCTTTAGAAACAACTCTGCCACTAATTCCACAATGGTGGCTAATAACTGGAAGGATTGCAATCCTATTAAAGTAGATAGTTCTTTAGCACTAACAATTCTGTTTGAAAACGGATCAACTAAATCACCACTCTTCACTTGTGTTGAACAATCGATCCCAATTTTCTGCTTTTAAACAAAGTTTTGTAAATTAACCAAAGCTCTTCAGCAGCACACAAATCTTCATTATCTGCTTCAGTAGTAGATATATGTTCATTAACTGCAAAAACACATTAAACATAATAATAATTAACCAAACATTTTAAATTATGCATACGCACATCCATTGCCTGAAGAAGATAACTCGACACTTAACATTCTACTAGTACTGGCAACATATCATTATTAAAGACAGTAGCCATAATTCTTGTTTTAGCTGGATTACTTTTCCGTGGATCTAATGGGTATCTTCCAGAAATCACAGAGATATCCACAGAATATATTTTGTGGATATTCAATATATCCAATATGGATATCCAACCAAATGTCCGTCTATATCCCAGGATATAGAAGATATTCGGATATTCAGCAAAATATTTATGGGTATCTTTAGTAGAGGTTCATAAGTAACCAATGATTATTGAATAACATCGAAAGAAAATAGCAGAGATAAAAAATATTTTCAACACTCTGCCTTTGATTTTGCCCACTAAGGAGAAAGTCATCCTTATTAGGACTCTTCAGCAATAAATGAAAATTCTCGACTCCAGTCTCTAATGGAGTGATTAGGACACACATTTCGATCGAACTCAATTACGGCGGGTCGAGCATGAGTAGATGCGATAGTGGTATCGCCATCTATACTTAGTAAGCAAAATCAAATACCATCTAGTGGATATCCACGATGGTTTGCGTTCGCGCCTAGACTTTGATATATTTAGTGGAAGTTCATGGGATATTGAATACACCTTAAAAAAATTCATTTTAAATATCTGAACGGTACTATTAGTCACAATGGCGAGCACAATGGCGTAATTTTTTAATATTTTGCTATATAATTACTATTATTTATGGACATTTGCATGTCTATAAATTACATTTCATGGATATAAAATAGATATCTACCATGGACTGGACATTCAGTGGGTATTGGAATGTTCAGTAGATAGCCAAAGGATTTAGTGTGCTGTCTGGGTAGTCCATTTTACTATGATGTTGATCAGATTTCCACTGGTGGAATCTTATTATTATTCATCAAATCATTCACATTCACCGCCAAAATAATCCTTAATTGTCTAAAGGGAACAAACTTTAGAATGTGAAAAAGCTACTAACTTTTAGTAAAATCTTTAAAAAGTTCATTCAATTTTTGCATAATATCTGCTTTTATAATGCGAAATAAATTTTAAAAGAATAATCAAGTGTCCGAATAGTGCCACTATACAGTGGTCGTGGTCTAAAGTTAGTTATATACACACGAGTGTAAAATTGTTTATATCTATGTTCAAAATTGGTTAGATCTCTTAAAATGTTTTGAAAATTGGGAAACTAGATGTTACGACTCAAAATCCTTTTTTAAAATACCTTACGCAAGCTCCTGTCTTGAAATAAACATAGAGATAATTTTTTTTTAATTCAATTCCTACTTTGATGAAATAAGTTTTAAACTCATTTGGGCCAGACCGATTCTACCTGGTGAGCACTCGGCAAGCCAAGCAATATGACCCGCTTTTCGTCGTCTTGTTTATATAGGGATGAGCAGTCTATTAATCTATATATGTCATTGGTTGATTTTGTTTAACTGCATTAATTAAACCTACTGATTATTCAACTAATGCAATTGTCCAAAAACTGACGTTAATTTGTTAAATACTAATTAATTAAAATTACCTTCATCACTGCCTTCGGACATTATCGATAATGAATACTTTAATTTAGGTATCAAATGGACTTAGGCTACTTTCAAAATAATCGACACATTCGATCACATATTTTGAAATCCAAATATCCATTTAAAGACATGCTAGTATCATTAGTCCTAAAAAGTAAATTTACAGATCGTTCATCAACCATATTACAACTAACGTTTGATACAAATTTGACAAAACTGAAATAATAAAACAGTTATGGATTAATTATGCACTTATGGGACATCCTGTATATGTGTATAATAAGCGGACTTAACGAACAACCCTCGTACTTGTAATTGCTGTGTATAACCAAGGCTTACCTACTTTTAAATAAAGCAAATTATAGTTTTTAATTTAGTTTTTTTTAATACCTATCTGTAGTCTATTTTTATGTATGAGGGAGTAATAAATAAATAAACTTAGTACGGTCATTTTAAATATTTTTACAGAATAATCTAAATATTTCCTAAAATTGTAATAAATGTACCTGAGCTATTACAAGTTTTGGGTCTTTTATTGGTCCTTTATAAACATAAGCTGTACAGAACAATAGAAAAAGGTTTGGATAGGCCAAAAGCCCTGTGTATTAAAGATTACATAGCCGTATCTTATTACCTAAGGACTGTAAAAGAAATGAGAAACCAAAGAATAAATATATTTTATTTAGATGAAACATGAATCAACGAGGGACATAAACCTAATAAATTTTGGCAAGATGAAACTGTTACAAGTCGAAGACAGGCTTTTTTAAATAATTTATCTACTGGTTTAAATCCACCATCAGGAAAGGGGCGCAGACTAATAACAGTACACATCGGTAGTTCAAACGGTTTTGTTAAAGGTGGTTTATTGACTTTTGAATCTACTCGTACCGGTGACTACCATGAGGACATGAATGCTGATGTCTTTAAAGAGTGGTTCGAACAAATTATAGATCTTCTTCCTCAGAACTGTATAATAGTAATGGATAATGCAAGTTATCACACGAGACTTATAGAAAAAATGCCCACAACCAAGTGGTTAAAAAAAGATTTACAGAATTGGCTAAATTCAAAGAATATTAGGTTCCATCCCGGTTCTGTGAGAAAAGAAATGTATCATTTGTGTTCCCTTTATAAAGAGAAATTAAAAAAATATGAAATTGATGAAATTGCAAAATATCGTGGGATGGCGGTGTTTAGATTACCACCATATCATTGCAAAGTAAACCCGATTGAACTGATATAGGCACAGATAAAGGGAGAAGTTTCAAGAAAAAATTATTCTTTTAAAATGAGTGATGTTAAACAGTTGTTTTTGGAGGCTATAAATAATGTGAAGCCTGAAAACTGGGAAAAGGCAGTAAATCATACGATTAAAGAAGAAGAGAAAATGTGGAAGTTGAACAATATTACTGGTGAAATGATCGAGCCACTCATTGTAAATATTGGTTGCGACAGTTCATCTTCTGATTTCGATTCTGATTTGGATTTGTAGGTAAGAAGTAGTTTTTATATTAAAATTATTATTTATGAACGTAACGTTGTTTAAAAGTCAAAGTTTAAACCCTTATACCTACATAACCCGTTTGACATAATGTTCTTAACATACCTTGTGGAAAAATAAAACATTTTAGAAAAAATTGCACTTTTTTACCTTCAGCTGTTTAGAAGTTATAAGGAGGTTAATTAGATGAAAATATAAGTGTATAGTCGAGGAATAACTTCAAAAAATATTTTAACTGTCTACTAAAATAAGTGGTACGCCTATGGATTACGAACGCTTTATTATTTTAATACTCTCTTATGTTTACAGAAATAATAATAGATTTGCTAGATTTTCTGAAGATTTGGCTTTGATTATACCTAAATCTACCTTGGTCAAAGATTCAATAATTTACAACGGCATTAAATTTTTTAATTCATTGTCCTTATCATTTAGAAACATGAATACTTTCAGTAATTTCAGGAAACAGCTACATGCCTATCTAGTAGAAAAATCATATACTATGATATAGATGAATTTTATCATGACAATCATATTAAATAATTCTATGAGTTTTATATTAGTTATAAGTGTAATTTTTATGTATGTTGTTAGTTTTATTTGGATTTTATTTTATCTTTTTAACTTTTTATTTATTTATTTATTTATTTATATATTTTATGTGTTTGTCCATAAGATAATGTATCTTTGACAATAAACATATATTCTCTCTCTCTATACATAAAAATAGATTATAACTGTCGACTCTTTAAAATCACAGATTTTGTTTGCGCCATCTGTGCTGTAAAACTCCAATAAAATTTTGATTTATTACTCCGTGTCGATTGCGATTCTACTTTAGTAATTTATTTATTTTTTCACTGTTAATTATGGAATAAATTTAAAAACCTCAGCATTTTTAAATAATAGAGAATGATGACACCTTTCAAATGAGATATCACAAGCTTTCATGTTTCACGTCTAAAATTGACATATTTTGTTATTTTTTATAAATATGTACAGTAATTCATCCAATTTGGCTATTACACACTGTAGAACATTCCTCTATAAATATTTTAGCGTCAAGATTTATTTGTATTCTGGTGACCTGAATTCAGGTACCTAATTTTACAAACACGGCTTTATTTATTGTCAATGCAGGTAGGAAGTGCAAATTTCTCGAATATTCTATGTTATTAAAACTGATTTACTGTATCGAATATAACTTTTAACTGAAAATAAATTCTAGTGGCATCGTAAAAGATGCAATTAAGTGTCGATACAGAATATAGAGGAGACCGATCTCACTACAGATGATAAGTAGATATATTAGCATACATTAGTCCTCCCAGTTTACGTACTCGTCTCATCTGAGTTCATTAGAGTTCAGAAAGCTTGTGGTGTAGAATAAGCAATAAGTCTCTGCCTTTATAGAAAGTGGCAATTTGGTTACAAAGGCTTCTGTGTGGTTTTATTTACAAGAAATACCCTTTTGTTGTATATCTACCGATTGTCAATCGAATTTTTAGTATACCTACCTAATATATAAAATTAAATATACAAAGGAGAGTTTTTCGATATAGTATCTAAATTTGTAGGATTTAATCTTACTCAATCCTCGATTTTCAAGTTTTGTGATTCCGTTTTCTTTTATTTAAACCCAAAAATTAAATAACGTCTTGAAATTAAAATAAATTTTACAGAAATTGGAAATTCCCTTTATAGTTTTAAAAATTTCTTTAATGTTCTAATTGCTGGACACTTATAAATACAAATAATAACATTAGTGTCATTTTCAAAACTAATTGGATGACTTTTGAAACATTTTTAAGCATTTTTTTAAGGCCGATTATATTATAATAATTTCTTCCTTGAATTCCAGGACTTCTTAAATGAAAAATTAGATTTAATAAGTATTTTATTGGAATGTAAAGTTTATACTGCCCACTGTTATCAGTCACGCAAACCGAAAATTCCAGAAACCCACGAATTGAGTAATGGATTAATTATTGAATATAAACCCGATATTCTATCGAAATTTAATAAAGTAAGTGGATGAAAAAGTAAAAGGCATTTCGTGGTAAAAACTTTAACCAAAATATTGGACGAACAAAACAAAAAAAAGTTCTAAAAATTACAACTACGAACTTCAGAATCTCTTAACTCAGCTTGACGCATGGTGGTTATACAGTAATTTGCCAGTTTTTACTATGGTTGCCATAATAGCACAGCTTATACAATACAGCTAAAACACTCTCTTGGCGGCAACGGTTTGCGTCGATTTCGTCGCGCATCGCTTAAGCTCCGCCTTCGAAGGGAAAAGACGGTTTTGGCGTTCAGAAGCGTACTTAGGTAAGGTGTTGAGTCGTGCGTATAATTTCGTTGATTGTATAATTTCGTGGAGCCTATAATTTCGTTGATTTTGTTTAAGTCAAAGGTACTGTTATTATTTTGGTGACTCTTTAGCTGTGAGTAGAATGAGTGAAAAAAAAAGACATCATTCTGTTTGTGCAGTCAAAAGCTGTTTTAATAAGGGTTATACCTTCAAGAAAACATTCTTTAGTTTTCCCAAGGACCCAAACCGATAAGTACCACATTATAAGAAATTTTCATTGTTAAAAATATAATTTATACAGGGTATCCCATTAGTGCGTTATTGTTCATTATTTTGTTGTAGACACGCAAGAAAGTTTTAAATAAAAGTTATATTTATTTAATTTAAAATTTTTTAAATAAGTGACAATTCTGTTAAACTAATTGTCAATATATATTTTAGTTATTGATATTAAATATACATTAAAATTTTTGTGTAGACTCGATAAATAATAGCATTTTTGTTTTTATTGTGTCCACATTTAAAAAAAAATAAATTTTAATCAAACTACATGATACTAATTTAATTACGAGTATTAAAACTAAAGTCCTGAAAGTTTCGGTGAAGATGAAGACAGATCATCTGCCTTCCACGCGAAAAGCCCGGGATCGAATCTAGGCCGAGGACTAATTAATTTTTCATGTTTATTTTATTTTATAAATTAGTCAACTTTGTAAATTATTTTAAAATTAGTTATTTTGTCTAAATAACCTAAAATAATTTTTTAAATTTGTAGATTTTCGTTAGTGGGTCGTAGAAAAAATATACTGACCATATCGAGTGGATTGTTCATATCACAATCAGACGATTGAGTACTCTGCCTACGACGTCGTGCTCAAACTTCGTCTTTGTGTGATATTGCTATCATATCCACCCTTGTTGAACAAACTATAAATTATTTGTTTTCTTGGTTTAAACCAAAACTTAAGTTTTACATCAGAAATAGGAACTAAAGTAATTTACTTTTCAAGTTTTCTTGTAAAAATCGATATTACTTTCTCCAAGTACAAATTTAGTACCTACCTAAAATAAGTACTAATTATGTAATATCGTGTAATATTGTAATTCAAATTTCACATTACTATAAAGTTTCAAAATTCCCTACTTCGGTATGGTCAGATAAAAATTGAATATATTATATTAATAAAAACTGTCAAAGTATTACTTCTACAAATCTGTATTTCATATAATAAGAATACATCTAAATATAACCAATATTGTTAAAATAAAAGCACAAATTCTTTATAATTCCAAAATACCATAGAGTTCCCAGACCTCAGTCGAAGCATTCGTTTATCTAGGTATAAACCCTTTGCGCGAAGAGTAACACTTGCCAGAGACACGGGGTACCACTTGATTTGCATCCACGAGCGTGACACAATTCTTTAACAATTGAAGCCCTTGGTGTAAAAAGGATCCAAACCACAATTTGTCGTGAAGTGACTGTTTTAGCTCAAAACATTTGTTAACCAGGATTTTACTAGCCACATACAAATTATTTTACCTCTAATCCGAAAGATGTGCTATTTTTCGTAATATTTATATTTAAATAATGTTTCTAATTATATTTGACAGATTTAAAACAAATTAAAAATTTAATTTCCCAAAACTTACTTAATATGGCATGTAACCAACCTTATTACGCCAAGGTTTTCAATTTTTCAATAATAAAAAAATTGTTTAATCCGGGCCCGACTTTTCCCTCGAATCTAACAGAGATAGCACCATTCCGTCTTGCTTGGTTCTCGACCGCCAGATCAAAGACGCCGACACGGAGTTGTGGAGCTGTATTGTATAAGCTGTGATAATAGGTCAAATTAGGTTCTTTCGTTCGTCCCACAGGTGTAGGAATGAACTACACCAACGTACACTAAACCTTTCGTGTCGGCCTGGTGTAAAATCCACTAAACCTTCCTGTCGGCGATGTGGTGTCCACTGGTGGATATTTTCTCCACCAGCTATTTAGCAGGAGTGAATTACACTCGACATGTATATAAGGAATAAGGAGGGAAGTAAACTAAGGTAAATAAGGTGGTCTAACTGATGTAATTTACACTGGTGCACCCTGCACCTACAGCGAACGAAAGAACCTATTGAATCAGATTTAGGTTGATATTTTGATGCCAATATATGCAGACGTTTTAAAGTTTTGTTGCGGATTGACTAATATTAATTGTTTTTGAATATTTTTACTCTTTTCGATTTTTGTAATCGATTCATTCCTACCTTATATTTCGGACGAAAATCGACAGTGTCTTCGAACTAAACTGCTGGCCATTCGAACTTACACATAGATATTTTTAAACAAAATTTAAAGTTCAATATTTTCAATAGGAATGCAAATTTTTAAGCGCGGCTTGCAGATTTTAGGAGCTAGTTTTTTTTGGATTATATTGCATGGCGCATATTTATCATAAGACCATAGATTTATAATATACGGGGTGATCAATGAAGTCATGCAAAAAAGCAAAAAATTTGTAAGAGTGAAATTTCCGCAAACATTTTTTTTGATCGTTGAAATATGGTTCGTTACTAAGGTAACATCAATATCTCTAGACGTTTTTGTCAGTTTTTGGATTAAGGCCCTTAGGCCTTGTACACACTACTAAACATAAAATTTGGGTAGCAAAATGTTTAAAATGCTATAACTTAAAATTGGATTGACGGTTCTTGATGATTTTTGCGAATTTGGAATCCTTATTTCACGTAAATTTTCTGTGGTCTAAGTATTTATTTTGAGTATTGAAATTTACACATTATACCGGATCGATAATAGACAAAAACGTAGCGACAAGAACAAGTTTTTTACATTATATTATACAAGATTGGTTAACAACGACCAAAAGTCAATTCTTACAAATTTGTAATTCTAAACCTAATTTAAAGGTTTCTGCAATTCCAAAAAACACGGTGTACTGTAATAACAAATATTAGGTATGTATGGATAGGGATACTTAGTGGTAATTGGTATTGGTAATTTTTAATATATTAAAAAAAAATTAGCCTGAAAAACATAAATTGTCTGTTCATTATTTTTTTAAATGCTTACTTTGAAATATGGGCATGGGGTGGACAAAGAACTCTGAGTTTTGTACAGAACAGTGAGAAGGATATTAAATAAAAACAGCTTGAGGTAAGAATTTATTTTTACAAAAACTGAAATAATGCCAAACCTTAGAGCGCGTCGTACGCTACGTTTTTGTCTATTATCGACCCGGTATAATGTGTAAATTTCAACCCTCATATAAAATGCTTAGATCATATAAAATCTACGTGAAATAAGGATTCCAGATCCGCAAAAATCATCAAAAACCTTCAATACAATGTCAAGATACAGCATTTTAAAAATTTTGCTACCGAAATTTTAGGTTTAGTAGTGTGTACAAGACCTAAGGGTCTTAATCTAAAAACCTACAAAAACATCTAGAGATATTGATGTTACCTTAGTAACGACCAAAAAAAATTTTTGCGGGAATTTAACGTATACAAACTTTTTGATTTTTAGCATGACTTCATTGATCACCCTGTATTTAATAAATCTATGGTCCTACTATAAATATACGTCATGAAGCTTAATCTAAAAAAACTAGCTCTTAAAATCTGCAAGCCGCGTTCAAAAATTTGCATTCCTGTTGAAAATATTGAACTTCAAATTTTGCCTAAAAATCTCTATGTGTAAATTCGAGTGGCCAGCAGTTTATTTAAGAGAGACGGGTCGATTATTTGGGAGATTTTTGTTGAAAAGTGCCAATACTGTCGTCTGGCCAATCTTCACCACCGTTGAGGTAAGTCTAAACCTAAAGAAAGATGTATTATTATCCCATCACGTAATTACAGTCCACTTATTTACTGTACCTAGAGTTTTCATCAGTATCCTAATAGCACATGAGGCGTTAAAAATATTAAAACCTCGAACATGAGTTGCAGTGAATGAAATTTAAGAATTCAAAATGGAATATGTTGCTATTAATATATAAAAAAAAGTTTACCAATTTGAAAATTGTGATGTTGATTTAAAATAATAATTCAAATAGTATATATAGTAATCGGGAAAAAGAAGTAAAGAAGTAAATAAAATAAACAAGTAGTAATTTTTTATATGTATGATTCAAATATTGTGGCATATTATCGAGCTCTGTGAAGCTGTCCCCCCCCCGTATTTCGAAAATTTTAGTTTTAGAAGTGACCTATTAACCATGTTTGAACACCCACAAACTTTTCTTTTGGGCAGAGTCGGAACATCTGAAGGGTACTTTATAGAGGGTCATTTTTATATTTTATGGAATATATCTGTTATAAGATATAAGAAAATACTTCAAATAAAAGTTACTTATATTATTATTCTCTATAATTTTTGTCTTATAGAAAATTTTGCTAAAATGGCTCGTATTTGAGAAATTTTACAAAATAAAAAAAAATCGAATGTTTAAGAAAATTGTTTAAGTAAAAGTTGTTTGTGATATAATTCTCTATAAAAATCTGATGTGTCCAACACATGACTTTGCTATCTAGTTATTACATGCTTTTTCCGATTATTTTGTACAACCTATTGCAGCACCTCCATAAATGTTTAGAGGATAAAATAAATATATACATTTTCCACATACATCTACCTCGAAACATTTTTCTATAGATATTCATTGAAAGTGAAAATACTGAAAAATTTAAATTTAGCACTTTTCCTACAATTTTTCCATTACGGTCCATTTTAGAAAAATAATATAAAAACAAAAATTATAGAGATCGATATCGCAAACAACTTTTATTTTAACAATTTTCATAAAAATCAGAATTTTGCACATTTTGTCAAATTTCTCGAATACGGACCATTTCAGGAAATTTTGACATAAGGCAAAAATTATAGATAATAATATTAGAAATAACTTTTATTTGAACAATTTTTTTCTCCAAACATAAATAACAGATATATTCCATAAAATATAAAAACGGCCCCCATAAAGTACCCCCCAAATGTTCCGACTTTGTCCAAAATCTAATCATTTCACTTGAGGCCGAAATAAAACTTAAGTTTAAAATTTAATCTTGTTTTCTTCATCGGTTTTTGAGTTTTGTTCAAATTTCGAAATTTACACATTTTCTTAAATATCTCGAATACGGTCCATTTTAGAGAAATTATGTAAAGGATTAAAATTATAGAGAATTATATTACAAACAACTTTTGTTTGAACAATTTTTATAAAAAAATATTTTTTTACATTTTGTCAAATTTCTCGAATACGGACCATTTTAGGAAAATTTTGTATAGAACAAAAATTTTAGATAATAATATAAGAAGTAACTTTTATTTGAAGAATTTTCTTCCACAAACGTAAATAACAGATATATTCCATAAAATATAAAAATGACCACATATAAGGTACCCCCCCAGATGTTCCGACACTGCCCAAAATCTAATCAGCACATTGGACGCTGGAACAAAGTTTAAGTTTGAAATTTGGTGTTTTTATGTGTATCGGTTCATGAGTTATGCGACACACAGACACACACACAGACATCATCGCGAAAATAGTCAAAACGGATTCAGGGGACCTCAAAACGTAAAAATCCATGGAAAACTCGAGGTCGAAAAAAATCATGATTCCTATACTTTCCTTATATCTGTATACAGATAGGAAAGTAAAAATTGGAGGAAACGTAAAATTTAAATTTTTCAGTATTTTTGTTTTAAATGAATGTAATATAGAAAAATGTTTGCAGTGAAAAATGTATATAATAAGTTTGTCTTCTAAACATTTACAGAGGTGCTGCAATAGGTTGTACAAAATAACCTGAAAAAGTCTGTAATAACTAGATAGGAAAATCATGTGTTGGACACATCAGATTTTTACAATTACAAAATAACATTTACAATAGATTATCCGGAGCTGGTAATTGATTGATTGTTAGTGGGATTAACATGTTATTGGATGAATTTGATAAACACAAAGATATATCATGGACAGGACATAAAAAGCATTTGTATTTTGGCAAAATAGTAATTTGCTGCTTACGATAAAATGCCGCACTCTGCTGCACGTCGCGCGGCAACTTTTTATCTCAAGCGGCAAAGTAGCACTTTCCGCTCGAATTACACACAAGATTTATATTGTGTTGCCTGCTTACTTGAAGATTAATTTTATGATTAGCATAAAAAATATTTGTTAGTCAGCACATCTTAAAAATCGCTACAGATCCTTATATAGAACACTTATTAGAAAAGCTAAAGATATGTTTTATCATACAAGAATTGAGAGCTCAAAAAATAAGGCAAGGGAAACTTGGTCTATTATTAATGAATTGAGAGGCAAAAGTACCCATAAATCATGCAATGCAAATATAAATCCTAACGATTTCAATACATTTTATTGCAATATCGATGAAAATCTAACAAAAAATCTAAATAGAACAATTGACCCATTAGAATTTGTAAAATCGTCAACAGTTAAATATTCATTTTTCTTAAGAGAAACAAATTCCTTAGAAATATTAAAAGTTTGTAATGACATACACAACAAAACTACATCAGGATATGATGGAATGTCAGTAAAAATATTTCAATACTTACTTACCTCTGCATTAGACGTTTTATCTATTTTAATAAATAAAAGTTTTAATGAAGGTACTTTTCCTCCTTTTTTTAAAACAAATGTTATGGTTCCATTATATAAGGGAGGAGACTTGACCGAGCCGTCTAATTTTAGGCCCATATCTCTAATCCCGACACAGGGAAAAATTATTGAGGAACTTGTAAAAACTCGGCTAGTTAGATATTTAGACCAAAATAATAAATTGGACATAAATCAATTCGGTTTTCAACATAACAAAAACGTATCGGATGCTGTTTCTTCTTGGAATTAGCTTATACAAGTTTAAATTTAAACGAAGCCGTAGCTGCAGTATTTTGTGATCTGACTAAAGCTTTTGATTGTGTCAACCACGGAGTACTGCTGCGAAAGCTTCAAGTTTATGGCATAAGAGATGTGGCCTTAAGTAGGATGAAATCCTACCTTTTAGGTCGTGAACAGTTAGTCCGAACTGTTTCAGACTCAAACACAAGTGACATAAAATGGGGTGTCCCTCAAGGTTCTATTCTTGGGCCCACCCTGTTTTTAATTTATATCAATGATTTAGGTAAGTTAAATATCTCAGGAAACTTCACTCTATTTGCTGACGATACTATTATCTTGTGGCATAATAAAGACGTCAATATTCTTTATGCAAATATTAGTAATGACCTAAAATCCTTTAAAACATGGTGCACTCCAAATTTTCTGTCATTAAATTTTAAAAAACAAAAATACTAACACTTAAATGTAATATTCCTGATATTTTATTAGATATGGATACTGTAGAAGCCACAAACTGTAAAAAAATTTTGGGTTTAAATATCGACATGTGGATCCACTTTTAAAAAAAACTCGCATCGGGTTGTTATACTATTAGAACCACCTCTCATAAATTAGGAGTTTGTGCAGCAAAAACTGCATATTATGCGTTAGTTGACTCCCATTTACGTTTTGAAGAGTCTGTTCTGCCGAGTTATTTGTCAGAGTCTTTATAATGCAGAAACGGGCAATAAGGTTCTTATGTGGAGCACACAGATTAGCTTCATGCAGACCGCTGTTCTTAAAACAAGAAATATTAACATTAACATCTTTATTATCTTAAAAACTTGTTGCATGATCCATAAGAACAAGTCGAAATATAAATCGAATACATCCCGTGTAACTCGCCAAACGGGTAACTTGAAGTTGCCTACCCCCAAAACTGAACTTATAAGAGATCAAATTAAAAAAATGACTGGTGTGGATTGAACTCACGACCATCAGGTTCAATAATAAATGCGCTAGGCTCTACACCAACAAGACATGTTAAATATGAGTATTAAAAACAAGGTAATTTATTTTTAATATTTTAATTATCATTTAAATATTAAGGAAAATGCGTTTGAGTACAAAATGTTTAACTAAAAGATTCAGATTAGTCTACATTTTCTTTCAAAATATCAATGAACTTTATAACAACCTTTCTAATGAAATTTTCTAATAAAAATTGGCGTGTAACTTTCCGCCTATATTCGGCAATAATGTCAAACTATGAGAATACATGGAAAATGTCAACTTTCCAGTTAGATTTGAATGTGCAAAAGTCTACTTTGGATGGTGAATATATTTTAAGTGGAAATCTACAACTCAAGGTAATAGCAACGAGGAAGAATATGGAAAAAAAAATGACAGTGAAATATTATTGACCAGGGTGATTGATAATGCTTCTAATATTTCAAACATATTAATAACTTCAGAAAAGCTAACTCCATAACTAACGAAGCATCTGTCAATATAATAGCTGATATTGTAGTTCATATAACACCACAAAAAGAAGTTTTAGATAACAAAATACAAACTCCTCTTAGTATTAAGATATCACAGCTAGCAAAATTTCAGAGAAACCAATAATACCATCGTCATTTAAAGGAGTCTTGTTTTGGACTGAGAAAAAAAACACATAGATGTTGAAAAGAGGAAAAAGGAAAAAATACCTTCAGTTATACCTTCAGAACCATGACAAATACAACAGAAAAAAGATGCTAGAAAAGAAACGAAAAGAAAGAGAGAAGCTCAACAGAAAAACTCCAAGGAAAAAAAAAGAAAAAGTAAAAATAAATGAGAAGAAAATAAAAATCCTAATAAACTAGAATCAGATGAGTCCAATGA
Organism: Psylliodes chrysocephalus; assembly: GCA_927349885.1. Lineage (NCBI taxonomy): Eukaryota > Metazoa > Arthropoda > Insecta > Coleoptera > Chrysomelidae > Psylliodes > Psylliodes chrysocephalus. The sequence goes on from OV651824.1 coordinate 41,612,278, forward strand.
AGATGATGAAAATGTGAAATATACATAATCGAATGATTCAACCTGAAATATTGAAGAATATAAAGAAGGAGACTAAGAGATAGAAAAAGTGAAGCCTCTAAAGCACATTAACGAACTAAAAAATGTATGGGTTAATTTTGTAGGAGACGAAAGAAATTCTCAAAAGTTTCCATATGTATGCATTGTACAGGAGATCGTTGAAGACGACATTAGTATTGGGACGTTTGTTTATTTTAAACAACAGTTTATTTATTAATAATTTATTTGAACACTTATTTATTTACAATCAATACTATTCTAATTTATATATTTCGAATGTCTTTAAATTGTTCACTATTTATCTTCACAACAGTTTATATACTACTGACTGCACTGTGTTCTTCCACCAATACTTATATACAAATTTAAAATTCTGGTGGAGGTCTAGAACGTTAGAACGATCTCGCCAAAATTAGAAACATTATCACGTTCTTTCTGGAAACGTAACAGTTTCAGAAAATTTTGCGCACCCTGTACAACAGAATCAAAGTTTCTCAACGTAAAGCGTATAAATTTAGACCAACAGGATTTTTATAACTAGTACTTGTATTTTATGTCAGTAGAAATAACCAAAATAGATATAAATTATCGTCAGTATTTCAATTCAAGTTCGAAAACATGTTTTTTAGGTATTAGAAAATTAATGCAAAATCGCACCAGTTCTACTGAAGCAGAAAACCACAACGTTGCACCATAATAATTGGAAGTTGGCAAATTAAGCTGGAATGACCAGCTAGGCAAGTTCTTTATTGCCTAGTGTGAGATCTAACCGCAACTACTAAGCTGGGACCGGTGACACGGCACCGGCTCGGGTCGCTTTTTCCTTTCTCTGTCCAAATCTCTTGGAAAACGAGGGATTAAGGCTCTGTTTCACTTCACTGTACAAACTCGAAATATATGGGCTTGTTAATGCTCGTCGTTCTCTTTAGGCTAGGCTACTAATTAAAATTACTCCACAATTTCTTGGATTAACTGATACTAAAAAGACTTCTGTTAGTCACGAGTGTATATATGTGAATATAAATGGGGCGATTCTTTGAATATTAATAAATTTCAAAAACTAACATTATATCTACTAAGAGTTAAATTGATTGGAAATAAAAGATATAGGCTTGGTTTTAAAAGTAATAATTACAGTATAAATATGTAGTATACATTATACAGGGTGAAAATTGAAGGGTATAGCGGTAAAAATATAAATTTCACAAAAAGTAGATTATAAAAAACAGTTGATGATTATTTAAATGGAAGACAATTTGAATAAAAAAAAAATAATTTCTAGCGTTTTTTATAGGTTATTAATTTAAATATTATATTTTGAATATAACATGATTTAAATTTGAATTTTAGTTAATCCTTTCCTACGCAGATGTAGTTACACTCTTTAACCTCTTTAACCTTTGTCAATTGTATCGCAAAAGTCGTTCGGCAAAATAATATACACAACCGTACTTTTATTTTATGTTCTCAGTTAAGTTTGTTTGGTAGAAAAGAACTGTCAACACCGCATTTGTAGAAATATATTGTTAGGCAATCTATCAATTCTATAGTAAGGTTTTTCTCGTTTATGGCGAATTAAATATTTAGCTGTCTAATTAGGGTCGCAGGTACCTACTTGGGATAAATACTTATCGTAAGAATCTGTTAGTGACACTGACCCTGCATAATATATTATAAAAAGGTAGGTATATTTACCCAAATAACCAAATAATGGTTGAAAAAATCGTGTCGGGACATTTTTCCAGTTTTTTTCAGGTACATTTTGATCCGGCAAAGTGTAAGGGGTTTTCTCGCCACAGAAAAAAACGGTTTCTTACGAATGGCGCTGATTACGAGCGGTTCTCGAGCGCCAGATTTTTAGTTATGGTTTACTCCACAAACTCTCGAAACGGCGTTGAAAGTACTCGGATAGCTACAGATGGAGATGAAAAATTCCAGGGGTCAAAGGTCACTTAGACACAGGTAATAGTAGACCACAAGTAACGGGCTTTAATCGTTGCTTTACATTTATCACTAGCTGAAATATAAGGGGGAAATAAAGTAAGGAATTAATAACCAGTAATACGGCAAGTTAACATTGACACATATATTGTTTTAAACTATTTACAAAAAAAAATTAATGTATTTCAACGCCCACCCTCACGGTAATATGTACAAACCCTGAACAAAAATAAACAAATAAAACGGCCGGAAATGACTTCCGAGTAGTCTCAATCAGACGTAAAGAAAAAAAAAATGAAATTAATAATTTAAGTAATCACGGTCGCAGCAAAGGTTTATTATTGAACAATCTATTCGGTTGTTGAGCTAAAAATGTAACTTGCTATTTCGTTCGGCAGTAATAATTCGGTCGTAGCAAAAATTAACTGTTAAATTGTCTAATCGGTATTTATAAACAAATGTAATTAAATGCTTCGGCAAAGCAAAATTTCATATGCGGTTGCAGAGAATGCGAGGAGACAGGTTCGGGACAGTACTAATTCCAGGGCTGAAACCAGGACTCTATAAGAAGTTTACTCAAACGAGTGGATGGAAAGTAAAACCAAC